>JAMPIV010020914.1:0-452500 GCA_024509875.1 Oreohelix idahoensis
GGAATTGTATACCTGATTGTTATCTTGAGATTTTATTTGATTTTTTTCATATTCTGATTTCTATTTTTTCTCCAATTACGAATCATACTTCGTTTTTTTGGATCGTGTCTTTTCTTTTACTATTGGTTGTTTCCTGTTTAGTCTGTATTGAACATACTTAGCTTGGTTTTGTATTAGATTAATTTTTGTATACTTCTTTGATTTTGAAGGACACTTCATTTTTACATTTACTGCTGATATTTTTTGTAAATGTACTATTTTGGTTTATCATAAGATAAAGTTTTTGTAGATATGTGTTAAAACTTTTTCATTTTCTAAATTTTTGGGAGTTTGATTTTCAAAAAAATGATAGAATCATTTTTTTCCCCGGGTGTGTGGGAAACTGTTGCGAGTAGACCCTATAGAAGGGAAGTGATCTTTTGAATGTTTTTTGGACAAAGTGAAATTATGGGTTGTGGCACTTGAATTCTCGATTAAGCTGATGCTTGTTTAAAACGGGATAGGAATAATATCTTCTCGTATGATCGAGAACAAAGCGATGATTGCTACTCACAGCGTTAGGTCACACCTGTGAGGAATTTATCCCTGAGTTGTATTGAGCTGTGATTAGCTCGCGGCTAGCCTGCATGTATTTTGACTGAGTGGGGATTCAAACAGTCGTGTCTCGTGACAGGGAGTTCACAGTGTGTGCCCTGGGTGTGTACGAAAGAGCAGTGTGTCCTGGGGGTTGACTGAGGGAGTCAGCTAGAAGTGTGTGTCTGCGCAGAGCACTGGAAATATGTCTAGCGATGGTTTTCGCTGTGTGTTGAGTATTTAAGAAGTGTGGAGATTTGTAAGGCCATTAACATAACTGCCGTAGTTGCAGTCTGGAGTATTTAAGAAGTGTGGAGATTTGTAAGGCCATTAATATAACTGCCTTAGTTGCAGTCTTGAGTATTTAAGAAGTGTGGAGATTTGTAAGGCCATTAATATAACTGCCGTAGTTGCAGTCTTGAGTATTTAAGAAGTGTAGAGATTTGTAAGGCCATTAATATAACTGCCGTAGTTGCAGTCTTGAGTATTTAAGAAGTGTGGAGATTTGTAAGGCCATTAATATAACTGCCGTAGTTGCAGTCTTGATTATTTAAGAAATGTAGAGATTTGTAAGGCCATTAATATAACTGCTGTAGTTGCAGTCTTGAGTATTTAAGAAGTGTGGAGATTTGTAAGGCCATATTTAAGAAGTGTAGAGATTTGTAAGGCCATTAATATAACTGCCGCAGTTGCAGTCTTGAGTATTTAAGAAGTGTAGAGATTTATAAGGCCATTAATATAACTGCCGTAGCTGCAGTCTTGAGTATTTAAGAAGCGTGGAGATTCGTAATGCCATTAATATAACTGCCGTAGTTGCAGTCTTGAGTATTTAAGAAGTGTAGAGATTTGTAAGGCCATTAATATAACTGCCGTAGTTGCAGTCTTGAGTATTTAAGAAGTGTGGAGATTTGTAAGGCCATTAATATAACTGCCGTAGTTGCAGTCTTGAGTATTTAAGTAGTGAGATATTTGAAAGCCATGATTATGATCATAACTGCCGAGTGTGCAGTTCAGTATTGCTAGCGCTGAGATATTTCATGCTTTTGCTGTCACCGTATTTTCGCCTATGCCGTTGTGTCTGTGTTGTAACGGAATAAACAGTATCGAACTGTTCCCAGTCGTTTACAACCCTTTTTTGACTTCTCCATGTACTCTTACGTACGTACTGTGGGGTGTAACTGAATCTACATACAGCCATGTCAACTTTGCAGACACAAGGACAGGACAGCAGCATACATATATATAGAATTAGCCTGTGTGGCGGATGTAATTAAGAATCTGTTACCTCTACAGAGGTGTGTTACCTCAACAGTAGAGTGTACTTGAAAGAATATTCAACAGGTGGAAGAATACCCGATGATTAATATTATCCTATACCTACCCCCACACAGAGCCGGATTAACGTAGTAGCACAAGTAGCATATGCTACGGGCCCCGCGCTTTTAGGGGCCCCGCGCCAATAAATATGTACATAATTTTTTGGTCATCTTCTAATACGAGCGTTGATGGGAAGGAGCGAAGCTCCTGACCGGGTTGGAAGGAAAGTCCACCGAACCCCCAGCCTCGCAATGGCATGTCAGTGGGCCAAAAGAGCTGGAAAGCTCGAGTGCCGCTGGTTAGAGGGAAAGAAAAAAAAATACGAGCGTTAAACCAATGATCTTGTGATTTATGCCATCTTTAGCGCCTTTTCATTTGGTGTCACGAAATTGTGAGAGAAAGAGCATAAGAGGGTGACTTAGTGTGACTCTTCATTATTTTAATCTTAACTGTTTGCGGACGGAAGCCATTTAAGTGGCGTTGAAAATTTGGTCACGTTTGGACGGAAGCCACTTTTTTGGCTATATGCGACTGCCCCTCTAATTTTGTTTCGTTCTTTGTGAAATGAATTTGCATTAACAATAAAAACTAGAATTTAGGAAACGGAAACTTCCTGTTTTAATTGAGGTATACGGCGTGCTCGCACTCTATTTCGATTTTGATTAAAATTTCTTGATTTGTAAGGTTAGAAAACTCAAAAAATGAGCAGTAGACACAGAGATATTGGACGTAATTATGCTTCTGGAAGTGAAAAACGTAAAGCGAAGGAAGAAAAAGAAAGAAGAGATCAACTTGTGATATCAAAAACACGTGAGCTGACAGAATATTTTGATGTTCATGGTGGTGGTACTCTAACCGCTGAAGCTGGAAGTACAGGAACAACTAGTACTAGTGCAGGCTGTGCATCAGAAAACATACAACAAAACCCAGTATACACTGAGTCTGAATGTGAAATAATAAGTGAAACGAAGAAGTACTCTAATGATATTGGTGACTGGCCGAACAATATAGATGACTGTGAGCGTGAATATTGGGTATCCAAGAGAAGTGAAAAATGTCAACATGTTGATAGTGCCTTCTCTTCCTCCGTGCGATTGTATAACACTGAAAAGAAAACTCGATACTGTCAGAAGTCTTATTTTACACATATTCATAAACTTACAAACAAGCAACATGCAAGAAAATGGTTATGCTATTCAGAAAGTAAAGGGCGCCTATTCTGTTTCCCATGCAAGCTTATGAGTTCAGAATGTTCATCAAAGTTTACTGTGGAAGGGTTTAATGACTGGAAAAATGCAAGCAATCTATTGCGTCGACATGAAGAAAGCTCCTCTCATAGACAAGCTTTAATTTCACTGTTGATGCGTAAAAACAAAGGGGAACGTGTCGATTCCCAACTTGTGAAACAAATGGACATTCAGGAAAAGTATTGGCACAAACTTCTAGAGCGAATAATTGAAGTTGTGAAGTTTTTAGCAGAACGAGGCCTTTCATTTCGTGGCAGTGATGAAATTGTTGGGTACCCTTATAACGGGAATTACTTAGGGTTGTTAGAATTACTGGCCAAGTTTGACCCTTTTCTGGCAGAGCATACAAGTACTCATGCAAACAAAGGATTTGGACATATATCATATCTATCTAAAACAACGTGTGAGGAATTCATCAATCTGATTGGATCCAGCATACTGGATAACATTCTCTGTGAAGTGAAGAAATACAAGTATTATTCCGTTTCATTGGATTCTCTCCAGATATATCTAATATGGACCAGCTGACTTTGACTCTGTGCTATGTTTTGCCATCTGGACCAGTTGAAAGATTTGTGACATTTTTGGATATGGAAGGTCATAGTGCTGAACAGACTAAAAGTCTACTTAATTTTTTAAAGGCAAATGACATTGATATTAAAGACTGCCGTGGTCAAAGTTATGACAACGCCAGCAACATGAGTGGCACGTTTATAGGATTACAAGCACAATTAATTGATAATGATAATTACTATGCAAATTAGAAATGTATGTGTTCAAATACGTTTGTGTTGTTTTTTTTTTTTGTTTTTTTTTTTTTTTGAAATATGGGGCCCCTTTCTTAACATATGCTACAGGCCCCGCACTAGCTTAATCCGGCTCTGCCCCCACAGTGACTAACATAATGCTATTGATGTAAAGGATTTATTTATTATGTGGCACCAGGGTCTGCTTATTGGATATGGATACAATTTATGTTCATTTTTGATGAAGTGGAATATTCTTCAAATCGGATATAATAATTAGGGAGCAATTCCTTCGTGCAAAATTTTCTGTCCACAGTTGGGGTTTGACCCTAATCCCCATGCACCCAATGAGGAAAGCAGACAGTGGCGGGACAACACCTAATTGACTCAGGGCTGCCCAGATTGAAGCGGGTGGTAGCTGTCCACTGAGATCCTAGAACCGCTGACGGAAGTAGCACCTGGTGCCATGCTCTACGCCAATTGGGCAAAATGCTTGTAACCGGTCACTGCTACTTCCCGTATTTTGCCGACACCTATAGGGTGAAGCTGGAGTGTCCTCTCCAGGGCGCGAACTTTGGCACAGTTATATAGAGATCCAGTTGTTGACCTTACAGCATGTTCCCCCTCTCCACGCAGCCGGCAGATCCAAAGTTTGGTACCAACCACGTGGTGCAGGCGTTGACAGAATAATGCCAGTATGAATGTATGTGACCGTACTGATCACATGCTTGGGTATTATGGCATTCGCAAACGACGCAGCAACAAGTGGTGGAAAAAAATATTCTTCTGGATAATGGAAATTACTTGTACCAATGCTTTCATCCTCTACAGGCTCACATGCAGTAGAAAAATGACACTAAAACAGTTCAAACTATCTCTGATTGATGCTTTGCTGCAGTGAGCAGCCAATCTAATGCCCGAGCCACAGAGAAGTATCAAGGCAACCCCTGGAAGACCAAGAAAAGCCAACCCAATTAAGAGGCTTGAAGGGGCTAAGCATATGATAGCTTACACAGAAAAAGACAGAAGATGTTGAGTATGCAGCAATCCAGATTGACACTTGTAAATAATATTCAAAATGGATTAGTATTATTTTAGAAGATGCTGGAGCACTCTGGATAATGTTTCAGTTTTTATGCATGGGTTGGTGAGTACATTTTTCATTCACTAAAATGAGTTTTTATTAAAAAAAGTAGTCTTTGTTATTAGTCAAACTTAAATAAAATATGTAGAATATCACTAAAATCCTTTATGCTCGAATTCTACATTCATTTAACTTTACTGTGATGTACAATATGTGTGTCTTTGCTGTGCAATAACATTACAATGTAAGATTTAATTTAAAATTTTGCTTCCCTGAATGTCTTCTTTTTATTTCAAAAATGTTTATATGGTTCGCTGGATGTTCTGTAAAACATCAACAAAATATCACAAGAAGCTGACACTTGTAAATAATATTTATATATGGATTCGTGTTATTTTAAAAGACCCTGCAGCTCTCTGCATAATAATTCAGTCTTTATGCATGGGTTGGTAAGTACATTTTTATTTTACTAAAATGAGTCTTTTCTTGAAAGTGATCTATATTATGACTCATAACTGAGTACTATATGTAGAATATCACTAAAGATCCTTCATATTCTAACTATACATTCATTTATTTTTACTGAGGTGTATAATATGTGTGTCTTTGTTGGGTAGTAACTCGGATGTTTTAGATTATATAAAGGTACTACTTTAAGGTAAAAAATAATTCTGGCAAAACTAATGAAAAAATTCCTGTCTGTAAGAGTTAATTTTATACAGTTTTCTGGATCTTGGCAGAATTTATTTTCTATTGTCTTATTGTGAAATTCGTTTTTCGTTGAGCTCTCTAACACTTTACTTTTATTTCACTAGAATTTCAACTGAGCAGGTCCAGTGTATCTAATATACATTTCAATTGTAAAGGTGACCACAACTTAATTATCCATTTATTTATTTTTTTCGTCTTTTTCTTCTTTATATCGAAATCACGTTTAGGCGATGTTCGCACTATTCAAAATACACAATAGATCGGTGGATTATGTAATGTAAATTCATATACACAATAGGTTCTTGTGTGGTGTTAAAAAAGGCTGCGTTCTGGCTCCAACCCTCTTCGGAATCTTCTTTGCCTTGCTCTTGAAACATGCATTCAGAGATACAGCTGAAGGAATATGCCTTCACACTTGGTCAGATGGCCGTCTGTTTAATCTTTCAAGGCTGAAGGCAAAAACGAAAATCAGATGGGTCACTTTAAAGAGACTTGTTGTTCGCTGATGACGCTGCAGTCGTCACTCAAAGCCAATAGGAGCTTCAGAGCTTGATGTATCGCTTCACCCAAGCATGCAAGGACTTTGGCCTCACAAGAATTCTAAAGAAAACGATTGTGCCGAGTCAGGATGTGGGTGATGCACCAGTTATCACTATCGATATCTATGAATTGGCAGTGGTGCACCACTTCACATACCTGGGGTCTACCACTAATGTCAAATTCTCACTGGACACAGAAGTTGACAACCGCATTGGCAAAGCTGCAGCTACCTTTGCCCGCCTCACATCGCGCGTTTGGAGAAATTCTAAACTCACAATGAAGACCAAAGCTGCAGTATACAACGCCTGCGTCATCAGCACACTCATATATGGCAGCGAGACGTGGACAACCTATGCTTAGCAAGAAAGAAGGCTCAACACCATCCATCTACGGTGCCTACGCCACATCCTTGGCATTTCATGGAAAGATAAAGTGACAAATGTAGAGGTGTTGTCACGTGCTGGCCTGCAAAGCATGTATAAACTGCTTAGACAGCGGAGACTACGCTGGCTTGGCCATGTCCACCGCATGGAAGATGTTGCATCCCAAAATATCTTATATGGCCAACTAACAGATGGCAGAACAACTGTTGGGCGACCGCAGCTGAGGTTCAAAGATGTGTGCAAGAGAGACATGTGGGCACCGGACATAAATCCAGCAACGTTGGAGAATGAAGCTGCCATTTGCACCAAATGGCGATGCTCTCTACGGTGCCAGCTCAGATTGAGCGAAAAGAAACTCACACAACAAGCAGAAGAGAGGAGATAAATATTAGACAAACATAAAAGTATGTTTTCAGGCACTCGTAAAAAATAAAGAAGTAGAAAACTAGACAACAGAAAAACAACAGACTTGAGTGGCTTACCCAGGACTCGAACCCAGGACTTTCCGTGCGACAACCCCGCCTAGCTATGCAAGCGAATCACACTATCCTCCCTGCCATCTAGGCATCACCAAAAAATGATGCTTCGATGACGGGTCATTAGTGCGACCCGCAACACATAACACCGGAAATTTACCATGGGCAGTCCAGCCTATTATTGACTCAATTACTTCTGTTGTTCCCCTATTATACAGTATAGGTCAGACTACACAAGACAAAGACCTTAATACTGTGTCAAGTAAATGATAGAAGACTAAGAACAGTAAGTACAGGACAGAGGGTAGGTTTTGGTATTGTATAAACATTTATAACACATAAGGAAGGGAAACCCGAGGCCTGTAAACAGTAAATAAATATTAGACAAACATAAAGGTATGTTTTCAGGCACTCGTAAGAAATAAAGAAGTAGAAAACTGAGGTGAAAACGTTGAAACGTCGTAGGCACGAGGGAAATAAGCAGCTGAAGGCTGTTACCTCAGGGGTGCATTCCCATAATCAGTTTTGACGGAAAGGGCTGTTGTTGTTATTATTATTATTATTATTATTATTATTATTATTATTATTATTATTATTATCATTATTATTATTATTATTATTATTATACAATACATTGTGATCTAGTTTTTTGCATATTGGGAAGACGAGCTGAAACTACTAAACTTGGCAACTTTTTTCGTTTCAAATAAAACTAATCAATTAAATATCTAGGATTTTTGTTTCCTATACCTAGTGCTGGGATTGGTTTGAAAAAAAATTTTAATCGATTAATCAAATTTCCTAAATCGAAGATAATCGATCAATTTCGACCATCAGAAAAATTATAAAAATCATAAATGGATGGCACAGGCAGAAACAACGATCAAGCAGGTTACCACAGTTGAAAATATACTCAAATGGGAAGAGTGGATTATGTCAGATGAGAACTGGATTAACTACCTGCAAGTCATCATCAGCCTTGGCAGAGAGTGTAGAACTTGGGGCAATGGGAAAGCAGAAATGGACATCCCCGGAAATGATACTTGATCATGCCGGGGATAATGATGCCATTGTGTTTACTGATGGGTCTGTAATCCATGGTGAAAAATCAGGCTGGGGCTTCTCTGCTAAGGTAGAGGGCAGAATAGTCGCTGAACACAGCGGGGCGTACAAGATAACAACTTCCAGCATGAGAATAACGACAGAGGCAGTTACTGTAGCCTTAAGGTGGCTAACTGAAATTTCAGTAACAAAGGCAGTCATAGTGTCAGATTCTCAGTCCATGCTTCGAAAGGTTCAAAATGGTTGGCTAAGGCATGAATGGAAAACCTCTACAGAAGCTTCGAGCCTACAGGAGCAGGTGCAGATCTACTGTCCTAGTCATGCAGGGGTACGCGGTAATTAGAGCTGACAGACTAGCATCAACAGCACCAACAGTGTGGTCACTGGATATGGATAAGGGAGAGATACTGAGAACGATTAATGATCACCTGTTAGAAAAAGACACTGTAATCACCAAGGTTAAGACTTATAATTTGGCATCTAAGGTCAGGCTAGCAGAGATGGACGTATGAGAGTATGCGTCCGTCGTGTTTATAACTAGCAAGCGACAGGAACATTTAACATTCACACTCTTCGACATATACTAAGGGAGCTTGAGCACCTATGGATTTGCCCGAAGTACAGTAATGTCGATTCTGTTCAACAATAACAATAACTTGTTATGAGACAACATCGTCCTAAAGATGTAATAAAAATACTGAAAAGTTACAACCAAACAATGTATTATTATTGACCATCCTTGCCAAATTTCTCCCGTGTGCTACCGATGCCCGAAAGGGGAGCAAAGAATACTAACACGGTACTCTACCATGTATGTCGTTAAAAGCGACTAAGGAGGGTTGGGCATAGGGCTGATTACCACATCCCGTAAAAAAACTTTTTACCACAAAAACTTCAACAAACAAGGACAAGTCAAATACAGAAAATAAATCAACGCAGCCACCCAAGACAGAAGAAGGTCCTTTAGAAAGGAGGCGCCTGGAGCAACCCAGAGAAAGCCGAAAGGAGTCTGGGTTGCCGACTAACCATTTTTCGTCTAGGAAAATCTCCAGGATTGGCACCTGGAATGTTCGCACTCTATGTAAACAAGGGAACACTGCACAGGTAGCGGCAGAAATGCCAAATGCAGGATTGATATCCTGGGTCTCTGCGAGACAGGGGGTAAGGGCATAGAAAGGGGGAGATTGATCACAGGAGAAATGGTGTTGTCTTCAGGACATGAGGAGGAAAAAGCCCATCACAGTGAAGGTGTGGCTCTAATGCTGTCTAGGGAAGCACAGGAGGCACTTATAGTTAGGGAAGCAATGGGACCCCGAATTATAACAGCAAGGTGTAAATCAGCCAAAAAGAAAGTAAATATAAACATTATCCAATGTTATGCCCCAACGAATGATAAAGAAGAATCTGAAAAAGAAGACTTTTACACCAGATTACAAAATGTCTTGGACAAAAAGAAAAGAAAGGACATCATAATTTATGATGTGGGACCTAAACGCGAAAATAGGTACAGACAACACCAGCTTTAAAGAAATCATGGGAAAGCATGAATTAGGTATGATGAACGAGAATGGAGAACTATTAGCTAACTTCTGTGCTTCAAATCAACTAGCTATAGGAAGAAACATATTTCCACATAAAAGAATACATAAAGCAACATGGATATCACCAGACCACAGAACTGAGAATCAGATTGATCACATATGCATAAGTAAAATTTTAGGTCATCATTGCATGATGTAAAAGTATGTAGAGGAGCAGGTGTGGTATCAGACTCCCATCTTCTGTTGGCTAAAACAAAATTTAAAAAAACATTACAACAGTATATAACTATAGACAACAGGACAATGTGGGATATCTAAGAAATCAAGAAATAAGAGAAAGGTTTTCTATCACCGTATCCAATAAATACCAAGTACTCCAACAGCTGGAAGATGAAGCAGATACGGAAGATCACTGGCAACAAGTAAAAAATAAATTGAACGAGACATGTGAAGAAGTACTAAAAAAGAGAACAAAGCATGGATAACAACAGAAACCATTAGCAAGATAGAAGACAGGAAAAACTAGAAAGCAGACTTAAACAGAAACAGAAGCTCCAAAGCCAAAGCTCATGAAGTGTACATAGAAGCAATCAAATAAGTAAGTTCAAAAGAGACAAGAGGAAGTATATTGAAGAGTTGGCTAGAGAAGCAGAGGAAGCTGCAGCCAAAGGAAATATGAGGGACCTGTACAACAAAACAAAGAGGCTAACAGGGAGATATAAGCAAGCAAATGGCCTCATAAAAGATAAGAATGGAAAATTGCTTAGTAATATTCAAGAACAAATGAAGAGATAGACAGAACATTTTGAGGAACTTCGCAACAGACCAGTTCCAACTAATCCCCCAGACATCCAGCCAGTAGAAGAGGAGCTACAAATCAGCTGAGAACGACCAAGTAGAGAAGAAATAAAGAAAGCCACAAAGCTTCTGAAAGATGGAAAAGCAACTGGCCCAGATGGCATTCCAGCAGAGGCCATCAAAACAGATATTGATACCTTTACAGAGATATTATACAAACTACTTGGAAAAGTCTGGGAGAGAGAGGAAACACCAGCAGAGTGGAAGGAAAGTTATCTAATCAAGTTGCATAAGAAGGGAAATTTACAAGAGTACACACATTATAGAGGAATAATGTTACTCCTATTAGTGCCAGACCCTATCATGATCGCTCAATTTACCGCGACCTTCAAGAAAGTGCTCAGTAGCCCACAGCTTTGTCATACTTGTTACAGAGAACTGGTAGCACCAGCGAAACACCATTCAATGTACTGCACTTGCCACCTTCGGTAAGAAAACAGCGAAGTCAAAAGACTGAATTGATGCTTCATCAGATGTGATGACACCTGTCATTTAAGCTAAGCGCAGTGCTGCGATTGAAATATGAGAGAACTGTATAACAGCACAAAGAAGCTACCAGGGAAATACAAGCAAACAAGTTGCCTCATAAAAGACAAGAATGGAAAACTACTTAGCAATATACAAAAGCAAATGAAGAGGTGGACGGAATATTTTGAGGACCTTCTCATTAGACCAGCTCCACAAAACCCCCCAGACATCCAGCCAACAGAAGTAGGGCTACAAATAACTGTGAAAGACCAACGAAGGAAAAAAATTAAAGAAAGCCGTAAAGCTTCTAAAAGATGAAAAAGCGGCTGGACCAGATGACATTCCAGTAGAGGCATCAAAGTAGATATCGACACGGCTACAGAGAAGTTATATAAACTACTTTGTAAAGTCTGTGAAAAGGAAGAGATACGAGCAGAATAGAGGGAAGGATATCTGGTTAAGTTGACTAAAAAGGGAAATTTACAAGAGTGCACAACGTATAGGGGAATAATGTCACTATCAGTGCCAGGAAAAGTATTCAACATAATCATCCTTGGGAGATTAATGAAAAGATTCCATAGACAAGCAACTGAGAGATGAACAAGCATGTTTTCGACAAAACAGATCCTGTACACACCAGATAGTCACTTTGTGAAATGGTATGATAAAGTCACAAATGTGGAATTAGTGACAAATGTCAAGTCAGTCCTATTGCATGGTTCTGAGACATGGAGAGCAACAAAAACAACAACTAAAAAGATACAGACTTTTATAAACGGGTGCTTGCTTAGAATAGAAGGACTGAAATGGTATGACAAAGTCCCAAATGTGGAACTGTTGACAAGAACCAGACAAGTGCCAGTGGAACAAGGGATGAGAAGAAGACGATGGCGATGAATAGGACACACATTAAGGAAACCTGTTGATAGCATTACAAGGCAGTCCTTGTTCTGGAATCCACAGGGAAAGAGAGGCAGAGGTAGACCAAAAATCACTTCAAGCTGGATACAGTGGTGAAAATGATGAGGAAAACAATGAAAGAACTTGAGCGGATGGCACTGGACAGGAAGACTTGGCATGTGTTTGTTAAAGGCCTATGCTCCTCGGGGAGCTAAAGGGTATTGATTGATTGATTGAATGCCAAATTCAAAATTTCAAACTTCTAACATAGCAAATGCTGTGCCATTTAAGCAAAAGACATAAACATTGCTAAAAATGGAATCGATTAAAATATTTTTGTTTTCAATTAGTCTATTAAAAATGTCTTTTTGACCTTTTATTCTATTAGTCAATCGTTAAAAATCCTAGCACTACACATATCAAAGAAAAATGAATGGCAGGCAAATGTTCTCACCTATTGTAATATGGACGTTCACATACAAATGGACGTTTACTGCTACAATCAATATCACTCCAGCGGTAATGGAACACATATCTTTTGACTTCAACGCAATCTTCATCTTTATGTGTCGGATAAGTGGCGATGAAAAAAAAACGATTAAAAAGTTAGAATAGCTTCCATATATGTTATCTGTTATATGTGTGTTTGTATTTATGCATGTATGTATGAGTGTATGTATGTATGTAGGTAGGTATTACGTATGTATGTATGTATGTAGGTAGGTATTACGTATGTATGTATGTATGTAGGTAGGTAGGTATTACGTATGTATGTATGTATGTATGTATGTAGGTAGGTAGGTATTACGTATGTATGTATGTATGTATGTATGTATGTATGTATGTATGTATGTAGGTAGGTAGGTAGGTATTACGTATGTATGTATGTATGTATGTATGTATGTAGGTAGGTAGGTAGGTATTACGTATGTATGTAGGTAGGTAGGTAGGTAGGTAGGTAGGTAGGTAGGTAGGTAGGTAGGTAGGTAGGTAGGTATGTATTACGTATGTATGTATGTATGTGTGACAGCGTGGGCGAGGAATGATGATGATGTGATATGTGATCACTTTCTTGTGCACTCGCACTAGACCCGTACAACAATAAAACTCTTGGTTCTAAGGCAGAGTCTGTATTTATTCATACAACCCTTTCAGTGACTCAAACCCACAAAGCAAACTAATGAACATACGTTAAACAAATAAGCAAACAAAACACCCAGTACTTGTAAAACCTATACTGGGCAAAAACACAGCTATATACTTCGGGTTTTACACAACATAAATATGAAAATGAGGGCCTTGTTATATCCCTTTCACATATGTATGTATTCATGCATGTGTCAAAACCTCTAACCGAGTGGGGGGAAGGTGCTAGAGGATGAACACACGCACAATGGCTGACATAATGAGATAACACAGCTTAACAGCTACAACCCCTTTTATTAAATCACAAAACCACTTTGCCAAGACACGACCATGGGGAACACATAATGAATGAATACATAATTACTACTAGCTAAACCTTAGTACAACTTCATGCAAAATGGCGCCGAACTACTTCAATGTGAGTCCCACTCGCATAAGTGGAGAAAACCAGGCTAAATCATACGGGCGATTGGTAACTACCAAAAATCGATCTGACTTACAAACTGCCGATCACAAAAATACACCAGAGAGACTAATTAACTCTCAACTATGGCACAGGACAAGGCACTCATGGCGAAACGATATCTTCTGAAAAACTCCATCCCAGGGTAGACAGGAATTGCCTAGTAGCGAACGTCCATCCAGGACGACAGATGAGCCCGCAATCCCCCTCCGGCTCCGTTGGCGCCTAAATGTCCCGCCGGTCACATGACCTCAGTCTTTCGTCAACTTTCGTCACCAAAACGGAGGCTTCCGAAGGTTTTGCTAAATATACGAACAAACGATGACCCGTACAGCGAAATAGCGCCGTGACATTCCCCCCCCCCCCCACCCCCCACCCGTTTAAGAAAGAAAACGGAGTTTTCTTCCCTCCAGAGAAAGGTGGGCCCCAACCTCATCAGAGATTCGAAGACCTATCTGCCGCATCACAGCATACCTTCATCTGTCCTGACCGTGCCATTCTTGTCCCATACCAATCTGACATATACAAAGTTGGTAACAAGGACAAAACTCAAAACTGAGTACCAAACCTGTCACCCGAGGCAATGGCAACCTGGAAATAACAAAAGTAGCCTCACCTAGGTATCTACGTGCACGTCCCATAGGATAACTAAATATATGTATTATACACTCCCGTGCTCTTCCTTACAGCTACCTAATCAACAATCTGCCTTTATGGCTACATTATGTCCACATACATACTCTTTACAAGGACTTATGATGTTCGCACATAAAAATGAATCAACTGTATAAAGTTTCCAGTTACTTGCTACACAATATCATATTTTTTTTAACATAATAATAATACGCCTCTGTTATGAGTAAAATCATAACAGGCTTGATCGTACTAGACATAGTTTGTATGCATACTTCCTTGTTGCGTTGCCAGGACTACTCCGGAAGTACGTCACATAGTCTGCTAATATTGGGCAGACGATTCTTTGCCGGCTTTACGTGGCAGATTTGAGCTAGGAGTCGTTCTCTTTCTATGTATATTCGCTGTGTGTGAAAGACGTGTTTTTGACGAGCTCCAGAAAGTGTACTCTTGTGATAGAGTCTTTGTGAAATTATATCAGCTAGGTCATCCTTCAGTATGGAGTCAATGCTTGATAATATTGAAATAGACAAGCGAATGCTGAGATGAATGAAGTGAGTGTGGAACTATTATTGTAAAGATTTCAGCAATATGCATCAGACATCTTGTCCTTATTCTACGTGACGATAGACGTGTTTCATAGACTGGCTAGTAAATGCCATTAATTATTATATGGATGCAATTATATAAGGAGCTTCGTCCTGTATTAAAAATGAATATTGTTCTTCATGTCAAACTGGCCTTATGAAGTTTTCTGACTGTTGAAGACTACTTGCACTTTTCTAAGCTGTTAAAAAGTTGGACTTATAGGCCTGATATAAAATTATACCCTAGACAAGCTGGAAGCAAAGATCCAGCTAGCTGATGATTTTCAAAGAACTCGGAGGAGGGAGAAGTTAGACCAGACTAACCAATCTTACTTACTTACTTAGTCGTTCCCCTTTTACCATGAGGTGTAGAGGTTTGAAAGAGAGAGCGCCAGACTATTCTATCAGCTGTTTTCTTCCTGGCCTGGTTCCATTCTAGTCCTCGGTCCTTCAAAGATTGTCTAATGTTGTCCTCCCAGCGGACTCTGGGTCATCCTGGAGGACTACCCAATCAACCAAATATTCTCCCTTAACAATTTGGGGGCAGCAAGCCGATGATCGCCTGATCAAAAGACTTTTAGTCATCATTTTTGCTAAGCAATCATGCTTCGTTCCAGTTTTTTTTTTCAAAGTGGCGCACGTGTCGTCTGCTATAGTATGAGAAGGCCGGAGGACAAGCTCACTTTACAGTCCTGTATCTATTCAAGTTTTGAAAGAGCAGTTGTTACAGAAGATTTTACCTGCTGCATCCTGGTGCATAAAAGCATCAAATTTTCTGCCAAAAATGGCATATTTTTATGACAACGGCGAATCAAGTCGATTCTGAAACGTGTCAGCTGTTTGCAGCGTTGCTAGACCTAGTGTGCGGTCTTTTATGTCCAGTTCGCATCTGTGCTGGGAGGAACGGACATTGGAACTGGGAGGATTTTGAGGCCTGGCATTCAGATAAGTCACGTTTATGTTTCTTACAGCGTGTGACTGAATATCTTTGTTTGCCTGCGCTATTTTTTCACATTCATGTTGCATGTTTTAATGTCGTGTTGTATTTAATCTGTGGGCGGTAGGTGCGATTTGTGTATCTATCAATATCGTTTCGACTGGTCGATAGATTCATGAGCGTTTCTATAGGATTTGGAGTGTGACTGTTTCAAATAGCGGGGCCAGCATGTAAAAAGCTGAGTGTATACTGCTGCTATTGAAATAATCATGACCTGTGATTGTTAGCAGTGAAGTACTGTTAAGTGTTAATTTGTGGTTATAATCAAGTTCAATATAATTATTTTTTCTTCAGTTTTCTCCATTATTTTTTGTGAAACTGTGTTCTAACCTGGTCATCGTTTATTTAATAGATGTCATATATGTTGTTAAAAAAATTGTGATGTATTGTCATAAGTGTGAATAGATCTATATTTGTTTTTAATGTTCTATTTCATATATTTCTGCCTACGTTTTCCATGTTCATTTTCTTCTTTTTGGCTCTGATCACTGTATTATGTCTTCTTGTTTGTACTTTTCTTTTATGCTCCATCAGTAACATCTATATATTTTGCTATTATTGCATCAAGTTGGTTGAACTGAAGTGGTGATTTAATTATTGAAAATATTATTCAAAGTGATATTATTATAAAGTTACTTTATTTGTTGCTATTGAAAAGCACAATAACAGTATATCATGGCAACCTTGAAAGATTTAGTAAAAGTTGGAAAAATTTTTGGTTTGGAGGGGGAAGCCTTGCAAACCTATGTAGTCAATGAAATCAAAAGACAAGAAGAATTATCAGAAATTAAGAGACAAGAAGAAAAAGAAAGAAGAGCAGAAGAGTTAGCTCTTGAAAAGGAAATATTACTCTATTAAAAAGTTAAAACATGCTCAAGAAATCAAATTAGCTGAGACTGAAATTGAGAAATTGAGATTGTAACAACCTCATGTGAATGTCATGAATGTTGATACGGATAGAAGAGATCATAACAAATATGTCAATGTACATTTGCCTAAATTTAATTCTTCCATTGACAATATTTCATGCTTCCTTTGTAGATATGAGACATATTGTCATGAGTTTAATATCGATAGAGCTACATGGCCTAGTAGGCTCATGAACTTATTGGTTAAAGATGCATTTACTGCTGTGTGTACAATGGATGACCAGTCTAGAAATGACTATGATGCTGTTAAAGTAATGTTACTCAAGAAATTTCAATTGATGAGGATGGCTATAGGCTAAAATTTAAATCACTAGTACCAGATTCTGCTAAAGACTTTACATAATTTATTGTCTCAATAAAAATGTACTTTTCGAGATGGATTGATCTTGCTAAAATTGAAAAGACATTTGAAGGTTTATCTGACTTAATTCTTAGAGATAAAGTTTTGTCCTCCATTAGTGGAGATTTTTTATCCTTTTTGCAGGAGAGAAAACCATATAAGTTGTCTGTGTGTGAAACTTTGGGTAGACAATACCAAGTCGCACACCCAAACAAGAATTTAAGTAAAGATAACATTAGGGATTCTCTTCCATCAGCTTCAGCCAGAGTGATGAATTATATCAATGCTAGGCAAAGATCCATTAGCATTGACGGGAATTATAGATTCAATCAAAACATTCAATATGGCAACAATAGAGGCAAATACAACTTTAATAAGAAATCTCAACATCCTCAGAGATATGACAACTATAATAATAATATTGATTATTATGGACCTCAGTCATCAATCAGATATAATAATGAACAAAATAGAGGAGGTTATAATGCCAAATCAAACAGAGGTAATAGGTTATTCCACAGTAATAATGACAATTACTCAAACAATAGAGGTTCTTTTCAGAACAATAATTATCGACAGGCAAGACACAAAGAACGTGTTAATGCTGTCGTGGAGGTCAGTAGCAATAATGCAAACCAAAACAATGTGTCTATTGCTCATGCAAATGCTTGCAGTGTTGATTTAGCTAATAGTACTAAATGTACTCAATGCAGTTCTTTGTTTCAGCCACAGAGAATTCCGAGACTTTTGTGAGGACACCTTTTGCCTGTTATGGCATCTGTTGAAAACACAGGTTCCTTGGTACTGATAAGGGTGTTGTAAATAATAAATTAGTTTCACTGTTGCGTGATACAGGTGCAACAACTATTGGAATACAAAGATCGACGGTGGACCCATCAGATAACACAGGAAAGAAAGTTAAGTGTATTACTTTTGGTGGAACGGTAGAATACTATCCTACAGCGGAGGTATTTCTGGATACACCGTATTTTACTGGTAGACTGCTCGCATGTTTATTAAATAAACCTATCGCTGGGATTATACTTGGAAACTTCCCAGGGATCCATGAATGTTCCAGACAAGACATTGAGAAGTAGGAGAAAAAGCACTTAATAATGGCTAACGCTGTTACTACCAGAGCACAAGCTCGTGAGGAAATGTTAAATCATAATGGTGATGATATTATGTTGGAGGAAATTATCAATGATGATGAGCACACAAATGATGTCAAGAGTGATAATAATGATGACATTGATAATGATGAGGGTAGCGAAAATGATAATATTACTCTTGTTGAAGAAGATGATTATTTACAAATTGAATTGATTGAGAAAGAATCTTTCATTCAAAGACAAAGAGAAGATGACTCTTTAAGAAAATTTTTTAAGCTGGTTACATCAAGAAAGGTAATTACTGATGATAAGGCAAAACATTGGTATACCTTAAATAATGATATTTTGGTGAGCAATTTTCAAGATGTTGATTCTGTAAAGAAACAAATAATGGTACCTCTTTGTTATAGACCAGTGGTGCTACGACATGCACATGATATAAATGCTGCGGGTCATTTGGTTATCGCAAGGACTAAACAGAGAGTTTTATCTCATTTTTTTTGAGAAGGTGGGACCAAAGATGTATCAAGGCCATCAGGAAAATTGATCAACAAAGAGACAACTATCAATATCTTGATCGAGCAAAACAGGTGATCCTGTTCCGTATGAGAACAGGACACAACAGACTGAACAGTCACTTATACAGACTGAGATTGGTCCCATCACCCCTATGTACGTGTGGACAGGCAGCACAGACAGCCGAACACATCCTGCAAGACTGCCACATGCTTAGTCAATTGCGAACTGAACATTGGCCCACAGAGACGCACATCCACACAAAGCTGTTTGGGAGTCTTGAAGAACTTTCAACCACAGCAACATACATCCAGAAAACCGGACTTCTTGTGTAGACATTTCTAAACAACAGCGAACGAGAAGAAGAAGAAGAAGAAGAAGAAGATGTAAAAGTTTTTTGTCGCACTTGTTTAGTTTGCCAGAGTGTTGCAACTAAAAGGCCTGGTCATAACGCACCCACTCAAGCACCAGACATATCCTTGCCTCCATTCGCAAAGATGTCTATTGACCTTATTGGTCCTATCAAAGTCATTTCAGCTAGGGGTCATAGATTTGTATTAACGTGTATCGATATGTGTACTCGTTGGCCCGAGGCTATTTCATTGAAAAAAATTTCCAGTGACGATATAACGGATGCGCTATTTTTAGTTTTCACCAGACTGGGTTTTCCCGAAAACATACAGTCTGATAACGGATCGCAATTTGTTTCGGATGCCATGAAAAAAGTAATGAACATGTTTGGAATTGAAAGATCACTCAGTTCATTATATCACGCTCAAACAAGTGGGAAAGTAGAAAGATTTAATAGGAGCTTAAAGCAAATGCTTGACAGAGTCACAGCTAAATATCCGCAAGATTAAAATCGTATATTACCAGCTGTTCTCTTCGCTTACCGAGAAATTCCCAATTCAAGTACCGGTTTTTCTAATTTTGAGTTAGTCTATGGTGCAAAGCCACGTGGTCCCATATCTATATTAAAACAACTACTTATTGGTACTAATATGGACGACGAAGTTCAATCCTCTTATCAATATGTCGTAAATTTAAGGCGAAAGATTATTAACGCATGTCAGATAGCAGTGCAGTCGTCGGAAAGGACAAAATCAAAGGCTCGACTGTTTTTTAATAAAAACAGGAAACTCCGCCAATTATTGCCAGGAGATGAATCTTTTTTGTTGCCTCCGAACAAGGAAAATAGATTGCTGATTTCGTGGAAAGGTCCTTACAAAATTATAAACAAATTAGCAGATGACGACTATGTTGTAGATGTGAAAGGAAAAGAAAAAAATTTTCACATTAATATGTTACAACAATTTCATACTAGACTACCACATCTACGTCCTATCTTTGAAGCTATTGACGAATCTATTCATCGTCGTTCTTCCTTGGCAGTAATTCAGGAGGAATCTTCGGACTTTGCTGATGATGGTGAACCTATGCTATCATTCATTACCTGATATTCATCTGTTTGCGACTGAATTTTTGAAAGATGTTTCCCTTGATCCTACTTTGAATTCTAATCAGAAGGATCCGATTTCTAACTTACTACAATCTTTTTCAGGTGTGCTCAAAGATATTCCTGGGCATACTGATGTCATTCAACATGATATCATGTTAACGGATTTCAGGCCTATTAAACTAAAACCGTATTTTATTCCAATTCATTTGCAATCTCAGGTGCAAGATGAGATAAAACAAATGATTAAATTAAACATAATAGAACCGTCCAATTCACCATAGAGCTTTCCTATGTTGTTAATCAGGAAAAAGGACCAATCTATAAGAATTTGTATTGATTTTAGACGGTTAAATGCAGTGTCCATCCGAGACGCGGAACCTCGTCCCATTCTTGAATCACTTCTTGACAGACTATCTACTGCCACTTTCTTCACTAAGTGTGACTTATCAAAGGGATATTGGCAAGTTCCTTTATCTGACAAATCTAAACCGTACACAGCTTTCGCTACACCTTTAGGTTTGTTTCAATTTATTTATATGTCTTTTGGTCTTGTTAACGCTCCTGCTACGTTTGTACGCATGATGCGGAGACTATTTTCTAATCTTGAGGATTTGATTACCTGCATAGATGACATCTGTTTATTCCACCAGTCTTGGAATGATCATATCAACTGTATTCTTTCTTTATTAGATACCTTACGATGTCCTAATATTACTGCTCGACCTTCTAAGACGAAAATAGGTTTTTCTTAAATTACCTTTCTCGGTCACAAGGTTGGAGGTGGAGTCTTAAAACCTGAAGATCCTATGGTTTCCAAAATTCTTAATCTAGATATCACTCGAACAAAAAAAAAAAACACGTTTAAAGCCTTTTGGGTCTAATCAATTTTTACAGGCGATTTTTACCAAATTTTTCTGACTTAACTTCAGGTTTGTCCGCGTCTGGCGCTCTCTCTTCCATACCTCTACACCTCACGGTAGAAGGGGAACGACTAAGTAAGTTGTCCGCGTTGCCGAAGAAAGACGCGGCAAAGAAAGTAATCTGGACGCATGCGTGTGATGATGCATTAAACGTGATAAAATATGCCTTCTCTAAATCGCCAAAATTACGTTTGCCTGATATTCGATTTCCTTTCATTCTCAGAGTTGACGCCAGCAATGTCGGAATAGGAGGAACACTAATGCAAGAGTTTGAAGGCCACATGCATCCTATATGTATGTGAGTAGGAAGTTAACCCCCACAGAGCAAAAGTACCCAATCGTGGAGAGAGAGAGCTTCTGGCTGTTGTGTTTGCCTTCAAGAAACTTCAACAATACCTCTTGGCAGCTCACTTTACTCTTGGGACTGATCAACAAGCCTTGGGTTACTTATAGACAGCTCGTTTTACTAATCCAAAGGCAGCTAGAGCCAGCCTGGCCTTACAACCGTACGACTACAGCATTAGATCAATAAAGGGAAATCTCAATGTCGTTCCCGATGTGTTGTCTAGATGAATCAAGGACGCTCCATCACCCATCATGTCTACAATTTCAAATGATCAACATAATGCTATGTAGACAGAATATCTACAGTCACAGATCTGGCGCTCAAAACATTTCGCATCAAGAACCATTAAATCACCAGATTGTACTTTTGCCACGGTGATGTTACAGCAATCCACTCGCACAGCCACATGATGATGCTTATTGATGAATCACTTCATGGTGTGTAACATATCTTTTTACTTCGGACATTGCATAGACACAGCATACGTCAATCTTCAGATGCACATTTCAACTACTAGTTGTGAAGAAAAAAATGTGTACAAATGTTTCGATTGATTCAGTTCGGAACAGTTTTGGAAATAAACACATTAACAGTCAAGAGACTTTATGCTGTCTATCAAGGGAGACAACTATAAATAAAACTTATACCAGGATTTCAAGGCAGTTAACCATGAGATTTTATACGCAATTTTTCGTTGTGATTTCGCTTCATGGTTCGCGCACTTGTGGATTTATTGTTGCATACTATTAAAGAGTCAACAATCATGGACACATTCAAGATCGAATTTCTACATGAAACGTCAAGCACGGAATGGACTTGACTTTATTGGAAATAATAGTTTTTTTCCATACAGGAGTGGAAAAGACATATCAACTCACTATATTAATTAATTTTTCAACACAAAAGAATATTACTTGGACACTTATGACTTAGATATTATGACGCTTTGTACGCTATTATATAATTAATTCATGATTCGTTGTTCATATTATGTATATGATACAATTTGACATACCATTCACTACCACACAAAACTTTATGTATTTGACAATGTGTAACAGTCAAACATTTTGTGTGTGTCAAGGGTCTGTCTTACTTCTTCTATAATTGAATAAGATTATTATTACACTTAGCATTAATGTTTTCTGACAGACGGAAGTGTGAGAATGCATGGTATAGTATTATTATTAATGTTATATGTTGACTGACGTTTGCTATAGTACCTCATTATGTTGTGAAATTGCTTTGAGCTGTTCGTAGACAGTGGTATTAGCATTTCCTGCTGGTTTTCCACACCTTTTGTGTTAAAATGCCTACATTACGGCACAAACATAGGTCTATGCATGGTCATAGCAACAGTGACATATAATGATACCTTTTGCTCACATTAGTGGTGTTTTTCTCATATAGCAATAATGACAACTGTGTTGCCATTATTGGCCGGAAGGAGGGGGGGGGGGAGTAGTTGTTATGAGCAACGTCATAACAGGCTTTATCGTACTCGACATAGTTTGTATACATACTTCCTTGTTGATATTGCGTTGAGAGGACTACTCCGGAAGTACGTCACATAGTCTGCTAATATTGGGCAGACAATCTTTGCCGGCTTTACGTGGCAGATTTGAGCTAGGAGTCGTTCTCTTTCGATGTGTATTCACTGTGTGTGAAAGACGTGTTTTTGACGAGCTCCAGAAAGTGTACTCTTGTGACAGAGGCTTTGTGAAATTATATCAGCTAGGTCATCCTTCAGTATGGAGTCTATGCTTGATAATATTGAAATGGTCAAGCGAATGCTGAGATGAATGAAGTGAGTGTGGAACTATTATATTAAAGATTTCAGCAATATGCATCAGACATCTTGTTCTTAGTCTACGTGACTATAGACGTGTTTCATGGACTGGCTAGTAAATGCCATTAATTATTATATGGATGCAATTATATAAGCAGCTTCGTCCTGTATTAAAAATGAATATTGTTCTTCACGTCAAACTGGCCTTATGAAGTTTTCTGACTGTTGAAGACTACTTGCACGTTTCTAAGGCTGTTAAAAAGTTGGACTTATAGGCCTGATATAAAATTATACCCTAGACAACCTGGAAGCAAAGATCCAGCTACCTGATGATTTTCAAAGAACTCGGCGGAGGGAGAAGTTAGACCAGACTAACCAATCAACCAAATATACTCCCTCAACAACCTCGAGTGACGCTCCTGTCCTTTCCAAAAATTACAATAGGGACAAGGCGTCCGCTACTACATTATGGACTCCCTCAACCGGAAGAATGGTAAAATTAAACTGCTGTAGCAATAACGCCCAGCGTGTCAAATTTGCACTGGTAGATTTAGCCGACTGCAGAAATAGCAGTGGTTTGTGATCTGTTTGGAGGAAGAAATGCGCCCCAAACAGGTATCTTGCCAGCTTAGAAACAGCCCACACAATAGCAAGACATTCCCTCTCGATAGTGGAGTACCTTGTTTCTGCTGGCAACAACTTCCGACTGACGTACAACACCGGATGGAGTGACCCACCATGGTCCTGCATGAGAAGGCCCTGT
Organism: Oreohelix idahoensis; assembly: GCA_024509875.1. Lineage (NCBI taxonomy): Eukaryota > Metazoa > Mollusca > Gastropoda > Stylommatophora > Oreohelicidae > Oreohelix > Oreohelix idahoensis. Next base: position 23,907 of record JAMPIV010020914.1, read on the forward strand.
TAAACGTTTATTTGATGGAAGATACTGGTGGGGGTCATCAATAAGATAAATGTTATTATTACTTTCGCTGATAAATGGCGATCAGCATACGTCGGGCTTACGGATGGCCGACAGGTGTGTGACTATGGAAATATAATGTGTATACGTTCTTTAAGTGTGTCTATGATAAGTCACTCACACCACAGCAACGTAGAAGTCAGGAAATGTTGTAAGACCTGGCAACGTTATACAGTTTATTGACGAGACGGTCACGTAGACATCATAGCAAGACAATTCACAGCATACTCATGAAGCAACATGTAAGTAAATCCATAACAACGATTGCATAAACTACCACAGCAAATCATGGGCATTAACTACAAAATATCCATCAGGAAACATGAATCAGCAAATAGGTGAATAGGCTGCAGGACATAGCAGCACATATTTCATCTCATAATAGTACAGCAAAAATATCATTCCAGTTCTCAATAGTCTATGACTTTGAATCAATATGAATGCAATGTATTAACGAGCCAACGAGGTCCGTGGCTTGAATAACAAGTTCCCTGGGAGAAAACAACATTCTCTTCAACACACTATCTATCTGCAAAACAATCCATCACAGGAATATGAATATGGAATAATGGCCTGTACAATCCGTGGCCTCATAATATCTTCAATAAAGTGCATTCTACAAATATCAAATATTCCTTCCACAAAAAGAATATATGCTGGTACACACTAGCAAAAATGGTAAAGCGTCCATTTTCAAGCTCTGCCAGCCAAATACTGTCACGAAAAATCCCCTGCTTAAAACAGCTCAGTACCCAATTCATTAAAGCGCAAACTCGCAGCTTGAGATGTGAGCAGAATTCATCCGCCTTTCCCCCCAAAACTAATTCAAAGAACGTTCGACAGTTTCCTTATCCTATTTTTAAAAAGCAAACTAACAGCTAGTCAAAAGAGCTGTGTTCCAAAAAGTGTGTGTACAAAAATCCGACCCGTAAATACGAGTCTTTAACACTTAACTCTCCTTAATTAAAATATGACTTAACAGACTACGCCGACCCCCAGGGGGAAAAATGATATGATCATTTTTTTTTAAAATTACATCGAACAAAAGAAATAATTGAGGTCGATGCAATCATAATATCTACACTTAAGGATTACCCTATGTTAAGTCATGTTACCAAAAACAAAAACAAAAAAAAAACAAATAAAGAGGAATAGAAGTAAGTGTAAAGTAAAAGAAAATGAAGTATAGAAAGATAATGAGATAAGGATACGAAGATCAACAATTTCAAAGAAATGTGAAGTATATCAAGTATGGACTAGCTATGCCATCATACCTGAAAAGTGAAAAGAGCAGATGAAGTACAAGAAGAATGAGCAGACAATGATATATCATGGTAAACAATAAGTTAAACAATGCATATTTATATAAAAAAGACACATAACTAGTTACCATTTTTTTAAAAAAACATAATGTACATGATAACCAAGTTAATAAACTTATAAAGTACCAATGATGAACTCATTATAGACATCAATTAACAATATCGCTATGCGTAGTTACCCCTAGCGTACAATCAAGCGCTGGGCAAAGAATAAATACATCACAACCTCAGAAAAAACATTTTTTTAATGTACTAATATCGCTATACACAGTTACCCCTAGCGCACAATCAAGCGCTGGGCAAAGAAAAAAATACCTCACAATGTCAGAAAAAATACTTTTTTTTTCTTGTCCTCATTTTTTTCCACACAAAAAAAATGTACAATACCGCAATGTCATGATAAGTTAAATAGAATTAGTATCATCATTACAATTGTCATATGCACAACGTTTATCAAAACACAGTATCATAAGAAGAACATGGTAATGAAATAATGCATTATCAGAACACAGTCATATATTTTTAAAAATATGGTAATGAAACGGTGCATAAAGATGAACCTACATACTATCTTAAAGAAGTTATGCCATATGCTAATACAGTACTATATAATGTACTATACTATACTAATATACAATACTATCTACTATCTCCAGAGGTCTCAAACGAATTTATGAATATGAAGATACCAAAAACATCTTGTGGGGCGTCAAACTGCCGACTGGTTTCACTGGAGCAGCAAATCTAGCGATAAATCAATGTAGCAGCTCTGACTGTCATCGCAAAACCGTGGCTGTGAAAAAACACAAATGAAAATCTCTGTTTGGTAAAGGTAAGATTTTATGACAGGCAACAGTTAATTTCAATTCTAACCTATCAAATGTGGCCGTGTAAACTTCCAACCCCTGTACAATGTCAATCAAACCTCCTCTGCTACATGAGAAAGGATAGCAGAGAAAGTAGCACAGTCCAACTTGGAATAATAATCATATAGAGTGATAAAAGTGTCCGAGACAAATAGCAGTGTGCAATAATGTATGGTAAAGTTATGAATATACAAGATACCGACATCAATAGGCAAATCCATAAGATGGTAATAATGACCAAGAGTGTAATGATGACTGACAACCTGAGGTTTTGCGCAAGACAAAGGAAATGCAGTAGACATATGCGTACATCTTAAAGGCTTAACTGAAGTCATAGCCTGTGTACTGGGCAAAGAAAAAAGTAAGAAAAATATAATAAAGATGTAAAAGCATACAGAAGTAAACTTGGACCAACGTCAAAGTTTGAAAGGAGCGCAGTGAGTGCGACAAAAGACGAAAGACGTGAAAGACGAAGATACCGAGCTAACCGGTCCAGCAAGAAAGCTAAAGAAACTCATAAGGTAAAAATATGTACTAACAAGTAAGTCCGTACATGTGGCAAAGAAAACACTAGTCATTGCAGCAAAGAAGTTGCAATCAACGTGACTGGATGTAGATTCAGTCGCAGCTATAAAGCTAGTGTGTGTATCAGACAAAACTAATGGATCTTCTTCTATAAAAGTAGTTGAAGAAGAGTCAAAATTAGAATAACGACGTATTGATGTATGTCGAACTGGGCTAACAGAAGCACTAAAATTAGCATGATGAACAATCGTATCATCAACACTGCAAGATTGCACCAAATTAGCAGAATGTATTGCGTTAGCAGAATGTACTTGGTGAAAAGATTTTGGCATAGTGGCGGCAGTAAGATTATGTTACCGTTCCCAAGCAGCAATTTGTACTTGCGTACACCTTTATACCATGTATCTGTTGGACAGTAAGGTCAACGATAGGAGCTCTGAGCATACATGCGTGTATATAACCAGTGAAAAACGGTGTGGCAATGTGGACTATGGCAGTCGGAAAAGTCTCAACTGTCCCACCGAATGTCACACATTTCACCATATTACCTGTAGCGCTAGATGGATGAGCTAGAGACTGTCTAATCCCAGCAGTTGTGCATCCAGAATCAAAAAGTACTGAGACAGGATTATTATTCACAAACCCCTTATGTAGAGTAAGACACCCTCTTCCGTCATGCGCAGCTAAGGCAGGAAGAGTGGGTAGAGGATGACCGCAACTCAAGGTAGTTATAGCTGTAGGTTGGAACAAAGTTGTGCACTCCGGGAACTGAGATGCTCTCTCGAAATCGAAAGCAGAGCAAGCAGTAGCATTAGAGACACTATTATCATTGTTACCTTGATCATTAATAAACTGGGGCTCTTGTTAAGCAGAGTTAGCATGGCGATGCGATCTATTATTTGGAGATCTACTGTCATATCGCGATCTATCGAGACTATTATCTCTATTGGAACCATTGCTATTTCCTCTATTGAAACTATTGTTCTGATTTGAACCACAGTTAGCATTGTCGCGATTACTATTTCCCCTTTGATCAAAATATCTATTCGATGGATTTTGTTTCTTCGAGAAAAATTATTGTAGGGTTGATAATCTCTATTGTAGTTACCACTTCCAAAATTTTCATAATTGTTGGAACCAAAATGTTGGGGACCATTAAATTGTCTCCAGTTCCTTGAAGAAGGAGAATTACTACGTGATGGACCCCCTTGGTACTGTCCAAAATCACGATTATCTCTCCTACCAAAATTGCGATCCGCACTTAGATATCTACGGCGCAAATTAGGACCATATGGTATTGCTGAAGCCACAGGTAAACATTCTCTGACCTCAGAGTGGCTAACAGTCACATTTGAGTGTGCAGTGACGTTTTGGCGACAGTATTGTTCCATATCTTTCAAGTTTGTAGGTTTTTGCTCATGTAGAAAAGAAAGAAAAGAAGCGTTTACAGACGACATGACTTTGTCACGAAGCAATAAGTCCATGAAGGCTTCGCATGTATGTTCAGTTATTGAAAGTTCCACCCAAAGTGAAAAAGTAATGCGAAAATTTGCTATAAAGTCTGAAAAATCTTTCCCTGTCTCTGACAATAAAGACTTAAAGCGTAGGCGGTAACCGTCTTCATCCAGTTGGTATTTTTTTAACAAGACCGCTCTGACAACATCATAGTTATTCTTGTCAGGGTCCTCCAACATACTTATAGCGTTCATAGCTTCAGCCTTGAGTATTTCCATAAGTCGTGCACATTATTCCGACTTGTCTATCTTATGAGATTCGCTTGAAAGTTCAAATCTATTCAGATAGAATGAAATATCGTCATAGGCAGAGTTGAAAGTAGGCCATCTGATTTTATAAGAATTAGTATTTGCCTTATTAGAAGTTGTTTGATTGTCCGTCGCACTCTGTGTATTAATCACATTCACTTCCTTCATTTTCTCCAGCTTCATAGCTAACAACTTTTGCTCGTAGTGTCTAACGTTTTCTTCAGCTTGCATCTGTAGCTTCTTCTCCTCTATTTGCATTTGCATTTGCTGTTGAATTTTTCTCTCTTCAGCCTCTAATTTCTGTTTTTTCATTTTCATTTGCTGTTGAATTGTTCTATCTTCAGCCTCTAATTTCTGTTTTTCAGCCTCCAATTTCTGTTTTTTTATTTTCCAACTGAAGTTTTCTCTCTTCTGCCTGCATTTGCAATCTTCTATCTTCAGCTTCTAATTTATGTTTCTTTCCTTCTGACTTCTGCGCCTTGGCATATTCGGCAAGTGCGAATTCTTCTAATCTCTCCGTAGTCATACCAAGGGATTTCTCTTGTGTAATTAAATAATCCAAACTAGCCATTATGCTGTATTTTACAAGATATGTAAGTGATGTAAATATCTAGGAGACACTCACTCTATCCCAACTTCGTGGGTGACAAACCCTTGCTTAAGAACTTGTACAATTACCTTTTTAACTACTAATAATGTTATTAATTACATATACGTATGTATATATATATATATATATATATATATATATATATATATATATATATATATATATATATATATATATATATATATATATATATATATATATATTACGCATTATAATATTGACAGTGCATGACAAAATAGGGAATGCCACTAGGCGTAATGGCCACTGACTGCTTTGACGGTCGGTGGCTAAGGAGGGAAGAAGAAGAATGACAAAATAAATAGTACAAACAAAAGTGACAAAGACAAGATATAAAGCACAAATGACCACGTTCGCAGAATCAACTAAACCTGAAAGCAAAACCAAAGAAAAAATATTGCAAAGAATGCAATGACACTGCGAAAAGTAAGACAATACAAGCGACAAAACAGTGTATAAACGAAAAAGTTGTAAATAAATCAAAGATAGTAAGGGGAGGAAGATACTCACAAACAAATTAATCAAAGAAAAAACTAAGGTACAGAGAAAAAATATAACGACAACAATACTGAGACGTTTCGCCACACCTAAACAATTACTGTCGTGAGGGACAAGTAACGGTCTGAACCTCGGCACGGTTTTTAGCCTTAAACTGGAATTACCGCTCAATTGAAACTCATAATCTCGACCCTATAGAACGCTCATGAAGGCCCTGTGTGAACTGGGATATTCCCTTCATAAGTCACCGCTCCAACCGCCCACATAAACATGAAACATATAATATAACACGTGAAAAAATAAATAGATTATGCTCTGAGGAAGGCTGAATGTTACACAGAACAGTAGTATAGTTTACAAACAAACAAACCTTTTATCTTCAAAAAGAAAAAAAATCACCGCCTCCGCAGCAACAACAATGATGTAAATCAGGTATCACACAGTCTGAATAAATCCAATGGTGATCGGTACTGGAACTCCAAAGTGATAGCGGCTTTCGAATGAAATTCCTGACACCGGGTGCTGAAATCCTAAGTTGGCGCACGAGACGAAGGACTGGAACACTGCCACTCTTGACTTGAATAAATTGTGCATAAAAGTCAGTACTGACAACACTGTAAATCCAGCTGAATTGACATCACCGTAAACTTCTGGACTGTTTATACCCCGAATCACTGGCGACCACTTCTGTTAAAGGTTTATTTGATGGAAGATACTGGTGGCGGTCATCAATAAGATAAATGTTATTATTACTTTCGCTGATAAATGGTGATCAGCATAAGTCGGGCTTACGGATGGCCGACAGGTGTGTGACTATAGAAATATAACATACGCGAATGTGTATAGGTTCTTTAAGTGTGTCTATGATAAGTCACTCACACCACAGCAACGAAGAAGTCTGGAAATGTTGTAAGACCTGGCAACGTTACACAGTTTATTGACGAGACGGTCACGTAGACATCATAGCAAGACAATTCACAGCATACTCATGAAGCAACATGTAAGTAAATCCATAACAACGGTTGCATAAACCACCACAGCAAATCATGGGCATTAAGTACAAAATATCCATCAGGAAACATGAATCAGCAAATAGGTGAATAGGCTGAAGGACATAGCAGCACATATTTCATCTCATAATAGTACAGCAAAAATATCATTCCAGTTCTCAATAGTCCATGACTTTGAATCAATATTAATACAATGTATTAACAAGCCAACGAGGTCCGTGGCTTGAATAACAAGTTCCCTGGGAGAAAACAGCATTCTCTTCAACACACTATCTGCAAAACAATCCATCACAGGAATATGAATATGGAATAATGGCCTGTACAATCCGTGGCCTCATAATATCTTCAATAAAGTACATTCTACAAATATCAAATATTCCTTCCACAAAAAGAATATATGCTGGTACACACTAGCAAAAATGGTAAAGCGTCCATTTTCAAGCTCTGCCAGCCAAATACTGTCACGAAAAATCCCCTGCTTAAAACAGCTCAGTACCCAATTCATTCAAGCGCAAACTCACAGCTTGAGATGTGAGCAGAATTCATCCGCCTTTCCCCCCAAAACTAATTCAAAGAACGTTCGACAGTTTCTTTATCCTATTTTTAAAAAGCAAACTAACAGCTAATCAAAAGAGCTGTGTTCCAAAAAGTGTGTGTACAAACATCCGACCCGTACATACAAGTCTTTAACACTTAACTCCCCTTAATTAAAATATGACTTAACAGGCCCCAATGCCTACCGACGAAGCATCGGTGTGTAAAATCAGTGGCCTGCCTAGATCTGGCAACCTCGTGATAGTTTTCTCGGAAAACACTTTTTTTAAATCCTACCAAGGGCCTCTTCATATTCCTGGGACCATTTTACTTTATTTGGCTGCCCTTTCTTGGTGAGTGAAGTAAGCAGCTCAGCTATAGTGGAAAAATCTGGGATAAAATTATTATAAAAATTAATAAGTCCTAGCAAACCCTTGATTTGCATCTTCGTCTTCGGAACCTGCAACTCCAAAATCGTAGTCACTGTGCTATCTTCAGGTTTAATTACGTTGTGGCCGACGGTGTGGCCCAGGAAGCCCAACTCTGCGTAACCGATGGACATTTTTCTCGGGCGAACAGTGAGGCCATGTGTCTTTAGACACATTAACATGGCGAACAGCCCCTCCATATGGTGCTCCCATGTGTCGTGGAACACGTAGATATCATTGATGTAAGTAATTACATCGTCTCTCTGACCTAGTAGCTTCCTCATCATTCTCATGAAGGTGGCGGTTGCATTGATTAGCCCGAAACACATATAGTTAAATTGGAAAAACCCTCTTGGTATTGCAAATGCCGTGAGGGGTTTTGCCGCTTCGGATAATGGCACCTGCCAATATCCCCTTGATAGATCTAACTTACTGGAAAATCAAGCATGCGTGAGTTTGGCCAGAAGCTCCTCCTAGTTTGGCTCAGGCTCTGCGTCGACTACCGTGATACTATTAAGCCTACGGAAATCAATGCACACGCGAAGGGATCCGTTCTTTTTCTTGACCGCAACCAACAGGAATTAATATGCAGATTCGGAGGGAGCGATAATGTCCAGCTGTACCAAATCGTCAATTCTTTCTCGATCGCCGCCTTATAATGTAGCGGTAACGGATATGGCTTCACTCTGATCGGCTGGTCGTCCGTCAGAGTTATGTCGTGGACTATCAAGTCCGTTCGTCCGGGCAAATCAATGAGTACATCACTGAAATCACTCAGGATTGACTCTACCTGAGCTTTCTGCCCGTCGGTTAGGTCTGCACAGACCGACATATCGCCCACAATTCGGAAGGGGCCAGCGCCACGAGAGACAGCTGCAAGTTTCATCGTCGCCGCTGTCTCCGCTATCGTTAACCACCACTGCCGCTGCTGCCGCTGAATGTCGTGTCTTGATGGCGTTAACCACCGATGTTAACTCAGCCGGGCGTTCCACGTACGGCTTGAGCATGTTCACGTGGAAAACCTTCTCTTTGTTCCTAACTCTAATAAGATAGTCGACATCTGTTACCTTCTTAAGGACCTGAAATGGACCTTGCCAGGAGATGCTTAATCTGTCTTCCTTCGTAGGCAGGAGCAACCACACTTCATCTCCTGGCCGAAGTGATATTAATCTAGTACCCCGGTTCGCGTACCGGCGGTACTGAATACCCGCCTGAGTTAAGTTTTCACATGTTGTCGCACACGACCTAATTATCCGGTCGCGCAAATGTATGACGTAATCATGCGCCGACCATGCAGATTTCTCTGTGAGCTTTCCTCCTAACCAGTCCTTTAGGACATGCATAACACCCTTGGGGATTGCTCCGTACAGCAGTTCAAACGGCGAGAAACCCATACTCTGGTGCGGAGCTTCCCTGTACGCAAACAGTACTGCCGGCAGATATCTGTTCCAATCCTGCGGGAATTCGGCAGTCACTTTCGCCAACATGTGCTTAACTGCGATGTTTAGGCGTTCGCAAACCCAGTTCGCCTGCGGGTGGTAGCACCGTGACACATGCATGCATGAGGATCCAACACCAGATATGGGTACATCAGTGGTGCATCACTGTTGTCGTATTTAATGTATCGCTTCACTATATGTTAAAATATTTTATGGAGAATAAAGATGCTATTATCTATGTATACATAGGAAAGGAACATATTCGGTATAAAAATATTAAAAAACACTCACACTCACACACAGGCTCAGACTATGTGATAAAGGCACCAAACCTTATCGCTCTATCTTTTCCAACATCTTTCGTATTTTATATCACCCACATTTTACACTTTCATCATGGTTAAAGTAATCTTTCTTAATCACGAATTGTATCTAAGATGTAACTTTACACTCCTATGAATTATTTCCACATTTTGCTTTATCTTGTGAAACACATGGGCATGAAACAAATTCTTTTATACCTAATTTCCCGTGTAACCATCATGAGACATGCCATATTGAGTATTGTTTAACTTTTGGACACGCCCAGCTTAGCAATAGAGAGAAATCTAATCCCCTGTTTAAACAAAGCAGAGTCGTACCATATTAGAAACAATGAAACCCGGCGTCGCCGATAGACAACAAAGACTCAGAAGTCGGCATACTGATTTCCAAAAGTCTTAGAAGTGAACAAGGAGATTACGGAAAACCGTCTTACAAAGAATAACAAGAATTACATGGAGCGAGAAAACGAACTGACTATGTGACGGGTGGAGGCGGGGGAATTTTTTCACTAGCCGGCCAATCATTAACTCCTGTGTATCTTCCAAAACGGACAGGCAACATGGACGAAAATGTGTGTTGCGAAAGCCCACCAACTGTAGGCCACTGACATTCGCTGACAGGGCACAAAAGGTATACATGCAAAAGCCACAATATGGAGGCCTAGCGATTGGAATGCAGTTATACGTCACACCCAGATATATAATTAGAAGGGGCGATTAAATCAGTAGAGAGATTTTCATCACATCTTAGAGCGGAAGATTTTCCCGAAGCATAGCTTGTTTTAATATATCATTCATGTGTAGATATTTAATTTATATCTGTGGAATTTATAGTGTTCTTAAGGAATTTGGGAAGGGAAAAGGAGGTTTGTAAATCGTATAAAAATTATTACTACTTTTTTCTAACTCATTAGTTAAGATTTATTTTTGCACTTAGAAAGGATCCCGTTACACGCCCATTGAGGCATATTGGGAATATGGTGTTAGGACCATATTTTCTTGACCATCGGCGAACTAATGGTGATGTGGTCAGCATCATGCCGGCCGCCTTCTCCTTCTCAAAGTTGCTCTGGTACCCAATTCATGAGGCTGGGTCGACCCCGGAGCCGTTTGCGGTCCTAAAAATCCCACCTCAACTGGGGATCGAACCATGGACCACCGAGTTAGGAAGCCACTGCACAAACCACTGCACTACCGCGGCTCTTGGTCACTAAAAGTACATTGCAATTTTCCAGAAATCGTATGTCTGTCTGTCTGTGTGTCTGTCTGTGCGCCTCTTTGTGTGTGTCTGTATGTCAGTGTCTGACTGCTTATCTGTGTGTATGTATGTATGTATGTATGTATGTATGTATGTATGTATGTATGTATGTATGAATGTGTTGGTCTATATGCCTGTCTGTCTGCCTGTCTGTGTGCGTATATGTGTCTGTCTGGACTTCTATCTGTGTGTAAGTCTGTTTATGTATGTTTGTCCGTGTGTATTTCTGTATGTGTGAGTGTATGTCTTTGTGTGTGTCTGTCTGTGTGCTTGTGAATGTCTGTCCCTGTATCTGTGTGTACAGCTGTTTGAATGTCTGTGAGACTGTTTGTGCGTATCACTCACTATATGTGTTTCTGGGTATCCGTTTGTGTGTCTGTACAACTATGTATGCACGTAAATATCCGTCTAGTTGTGTATGTGTCTGCGAGGCTGTATGTGTATGTATCTATTTGTGTATCTGTCTGTCTGTTGTGTCTGTTTGTCTTTGTGTATGTCTCTATGTGTCTGTCAGTTTGTCTGTTAGTGTGTCTGTCTGTGTGTCTGTCTTTGTGTGTCTATTTCTGCCTATCTGTGTGTCTTTATCTGAGTGGATAATTGTTTGTCTGTGTGTATGTCTTTGAGTGGATATCGGTCTGAATGTCTGTTTGAGTGTATCTGTCTTTCTGTGTTTCTGTTTTTATGTTTATGTATTTGTAATTATGTGTTTGTCTGTCTGTGTGTATGTCTGTGTATGTGTGTTTGTTTGTCTGTGTTTAAATATATGTGTGTGTATGGCTTTGTACGTCTGTCTGTGTGCATGTCTGTTTGCGTCTATCTCTGTGTGTCTTTTGTGTGTATGTCTGTCGGTGTGTTTGCCTGTCTGCCTATGTGGTTTCTGACGGTGTATCTGTAGGTAAGTGTGTGTATCTGTTTATGTGTTTGTCTGTCTGCCACTCTATCTATCTTTCTATCTATACTGTTCAAAAAAAGAAACGCAACTTTTTTGGTGTTACTTTTATAAAAGATATTCGCCTGTTGGACATCAGTCAACCTATTGACTGTGTCCACCTGGTCATTAACTTCTCGTGGTTACCTGAATTGTACTCACCTCATGATTCGTGAGGTCATGAAAGAGGTCAAGGTCAAAGCAACATTTTTGACAATAACTCGTGACAGGTTCATGAGAATCCCGTGAAACGTACTGAACACAAAACTCTCTGACCATATTATTAAATGCCCATAAAAGATTGACGCTCCTCGAATAAATTCAGTTGAAAATTCAATGCGCAAGTATGGCTCATCTCACTACAGAACAACTACTCATCATTATTGGACGTTTACAGACTGGACAGTCACAAAGTGTAGTGGCCAGACAATTTAATGTGGTTAGAAGCACCATTAGTCGCCTTTGGAGGCGATTTCAACAAACTGGCTCAGTGGCAGACCGGCCGCGCAGTGGAAGACCCAGAGTCACAACTTCTGCCGAAGCCGCTTCATACGGCTGCGTCACCTCAAGAATCGACTTGCATCTGCGTCCTCCACAGTCCAGTCAATGTCAGCAGCTCGTCGAATTTCAGATCAAATGGTCAGGAACCGGCTGCACGACTCTGGTCTTTGGGCTAGAAGATCCTACAGAGGTCCTGTTCTTACGGACCGGCATCGCCAGAACCGACTGCAGTGGGCGAACCAGCATCGTCAATGGACCGTTATGAATGACTGGAGACGGGTTTGGTTTAGTGATGAATCATTTTTTGTGCTCCAGCGACACGATAGACGGAGAAGAGTTTACCGCAGAGTCCACGAGCGCTACGCCCAGAACAACGCTGATGAGGCTCCTCCACATGGTGGTGGAGGTGTACTGACGTGGGGGCGATCAACTTCATGGGAAGAAGTGACTTGGTGCAAATTGAAGGACGCCTGAATGCCCAACGATACGTCGCTGAAATTCTTCGTCCTCACGTCCTTCCACTTCTGGCTGCGCGAGGGTCGATTTTTCAGCAGGATAACGCTCGACCTCATGTGGCACAACTCACCACCCAGTTCCTCGCTGACAACAACGTCCAGACCATTCCATGGCCAACCATGTCATCAGACATGAACCTCATAGAACACTAATGGGATGAACTCGACAGACGACCCCGCCAGCGAGACGTGGCTCCAGCCAATCTCCGACAGTTGTCTCTTGCACTGCGGAAAGAGTGGGCAGCCATCCCACAACAACAGATCCAACGGCTAATCGGATCCATGTCAAGGAGATGTCGTTCTCTGATAGAGGCCAGATGAGGCCCTACACCTTACTGAAACGGAGGCCTAGTCGCAAAGAATAAAAGTTCAAACCAAATTTAATGAACATCATTTCATTGTTAAAGTCTGAAAGTTTTTTCATGCCAAGATTGAAACATTAATTCTGAAAAGTAAAATTTTAGTACAAGTTTGAAATTTGGGGTCCATTACCACTGCAATAATGTTGCGTTTCTTTTTTTGAACAGTATATCTATCTATTTATCTATCTATCTATATATCTATCTACCTGTCTTGCTATGTGTCTAAATTTAATTTAACTCTATTATCGAATTGATCTTCGCATTCATCCATCTTGTATCCAATCATTTATCTCTCTCTCACAGCTCACATCGTTAATCCTCTGCTTTTTGTATTACTTACTGTATAAGTTGTTAGGCTCGTCTGTGGCCCAATATGGGACATGTACAATTAGTCCGCTTTGTTGCCATTGAAACACATGTTGACGAAATAAGTCGGTTGCTCCAATCCAGACTACATGAACTATGAAGATATACAATACAATTTTAAAATTACAATTTACCAGAAAGCAGACTGTGATGACAAGAAAATTTGTATCGTGATGTCACTGTAATATTTAATGTCCCACGTATCATTTCTTGGCGCATTTTTTTTCGATGGCTACATGCACAGTATAACCACGCTGTATGAGATACGGGCCAGACATTAAGTGGGGCCCTCCTGACATAATGTCTCAACTACTGTAATGAATATTCGGTGAATCTATATCAAAATGTAATTACTTACTACATGACCATCAGAACCTCAAGGTGCATAAGCCTTTTGTACATTAATGCCAGGGCCTACTGTGTTATGCTTTTCGTTTACGATTGTTCCATATCTTTTTCTTTATCTCCATTGTATATCTCTAAAAACTGAGACATGCTGTATTATTCTCCTTCTTTTTCCTGTACCATGTCTGGTAACGAAGGCGATCATGTCTCTCTACAACTTCCTGTCTACAGTACTATTTATCAATTCTTTTGCTGATTCCTTCTCATGTCATGATGTTAAACTGTCCAGTATCTTCTGATGTAATGATGTTAAACTATCCGGTATCTTCTCATGTCATGATGTTAAACTGTCCAGTATCTTCTCATGTCATGATGTTAAACTGTCCGGTATCTTCTCATGTCATGATGTTAAACTGTCCAGTATCTTCTCATATCATGATGTTAAATTGTCCAGTATCTTCTCATGTCATGATGTTAAACTGTCCAGTATCTTCTTTCTTAGTCGTCATCTATTCTATTTTTTTTCTATCTTTCTTGTTGTTAGGACTTATTTTAGCTTTCGTTTTCACATTACATGCCCAACGAAAGTAAGTTGCTTCTTTCTAACATGCGAAATAAGCTTTGTATGTGCATTGGCCTTTTCAGGACCTCATCATTAATCATTGCAACTGCCCATGGTATTTTTAACATTCTTCTGTAAAATCACATATCTGTGGCAACCAGTGCTTTTCCTACTCGTTTATTAATTCCATGGCTCACTTCCGTATGTCAGCTTTGGTTTCATGTAACAGTTGTGATAAACGAGCGCAAAGGCCTTATTGCTCTATCTTTTCCTACATCTTTCGTATTGTATTTTCTCCGACATTTGCTCTTTCATCTCATATGTGCGACCCACATTTGCTATTTCATCGTTGTGATTACTCGCGACCGGTATCTAGAGAACCACATTTGTTCTTTCATCGGGGGAAATAAAAGTCCTTTGATTGAGTCGCCATGCCCGACATTATCGTTTGAAGCCCACATTGCATCGTGATAAATCTGGTGGAGACACATCTGGTTATCCGAATCAAACATCTGGGCATGCTGTAATTTCTGTGACACCACATTGGACGCCCAGATTGGCCAGGGGAAAACGTCTCATGCTGTAATGGTGTTATCTTGGGTCGGCCGCGGTTCAGACAAGCGTTGATTTACCACATTGGACGCCCACCTTGGCCAGGTGAACAATAAACAATCAGAGGTCAAACTACACCCACGTTTGGACTGACAGGGGAAAAGAGCGATCCTGTGAATGAGTGACCATAGGGACCATTAATGATTGGTTGGTATGAGCTGTACAAGAAACCCATATTGGACTGGCAGAAATATAATCTACTGCGTAGCTTGCAAGAGGAAGCAATCCAGTTTTTTTACCTTGTGAGGAAGAGATTAAACCCAAAAACGCATAGCCTAATACACGTGTTTATTCAGAGTGGATGATAATTCAGTTCTGTGATTAATTGTGTTCTTAAAGGATTTTGCGAAGGGAAAAGAAGGTTAGTAGATCTTATACTTATTAATACATTTTCTTATTTTTGTTTATTTTAACCTCACAGCTAAAATGTGCGAAAGATAAAGTTTCAAATAATTCTTGGCATAACTGATTAATAAAATCAGAAGATTTTCCTAGAAGATGATAGGATGATAGGGGTAATTAATAGTTCATATTTCACCTTTATCATCATCACAGTCTCCCATGCGCACACACTCTCATGCACAAGATATTTAACATCATTAGAATTGAACTCAGAGAGAGAGAGAGATGAATAATGAGCAGTAGTTTAAATGCAAGTCAACCAGTGATGTTAAATGTGAATACTTACGAAGACTTTTGTGTGTCTTCAGTTCATCAGAAGTCTGAGTCTACACGCAACGTGTCTGACGTCTAACCAGAAATAAGTTATCAAAAACGGACATTTGGCTAGCAGAATTCGCCATAGGACATCTTTCATTCCTCAATTAAAAAGGAATATTGTCTCACCCACAAGTCATAAGGTGGACGCAGCATTTTTCGTCACCATATACTGCTTGCTCACAAGTTCAATACAGAGTTATCACAAGTTCAATACATCGTTATCACAAGTTCAATACAGAGTCATCATAAATTCGTCGACCGGGATTTGGACTGGATTAACTCGAGACCTGGCGAGGACATTTGAAGCAGTGTCGTCGACCAGGGACTGGCGGCTCCTGAGCCGACCCAGCTGCAATGGGTACCTCCGAAATCGGCGAGTATTTGCCTGAATGGCGAGGGACACCTGTCTCTGTACAAGAAATAAAGGGATACTCACGTAAAATCAATGTCAGGTTACACATAAAAAAAATAATAACCTGAGATTTCGCCTCGAGTATTAGCGGGCGAACGAAAAAAAAAAAAAAAAAAAAAAAAAAAAAAAAAAAAACATAAATTCAAATCACTCGAAAGATCATTATTATCTGAAGTCAAGCAAAAGAGCTCAAAAGAGGAATCGCATATTTGTACCACGTGCAACACACTCTTAAGCGCATTTTATGAAGCAGACTCGAAAGTATATGAATCACGACTACATACGCAAGATTATGAGTCTACATATCACTAACATTTCGTGAAGATATCTAGTCTGACCAGTACCGTCGGGAGATTAGACAACAGACCTTTTGTTCACATGACAGCTATTAACTGTTGATCAACACTACAGAGATATACTCAAACAGTGAAGGAATATACATAGATATCTCGTCAGCGTTCTCCGTACGACAACAGTAGTCATCAGAACGTCCTCAGCTTAGAGATACCCCACTCGACATAACGTATAACAACTTGGGACATTTTATGCATACATGTGAATCCTCATATCTAGGAGAAGCATTTAGAGACACATGGACTGTGTAGAGTACTCACCATTTTGGTAACACGTATCATATCACATCATCATTTCACTTTACACCAGTTCATTCTTAATTAACTATTACTTAATTAACTGTAATTTTATTATCTCATCTGTGTGCTTTGTGTGAATCGTCTTTCACCATCATCACGTTCTAACCATTACTAACCCTATATGTGTGGATATTTCATTAATAAACCCAACGATCGGTTGATCATTATCAAGAGTTTGTTAATGTATCATTCGTGCTGTCGGTGTTACATATTCACCTATAGGAACCTTTCTCTACTCAGATGAGGTTGGGGGCTTTTTCTTTACGGGATCTAAGGGCAGAAGCTAAGGTCGTGGGGAAACAGAACTCTTTCCATAATTAATTAGAAAACACTGTCTAGTGGAAAGCATTCGCATTCCTGTCTTCTTGTCCCTATCTCGAATAGGTCTTTTTTCTTTCTTAACGAGCCAATTTCTAAAGACCTTATATCTATATCTCATAGACTATTCCTGGCAAAAACTACTGTAGTAGTTGCCCCAGTGACTCACCACACGACAACAGTGAAGAGCTATCTATCATTAACACTCAAAAAAATTGGAAATCAAGATTATATATATATATATATATATATATATATATATAGATATATATATATATATATATATATATATATATATATATATATATATATATATATATTGTTGGGGGGGGGGGTATAATGCATGGTTGGTGAGCCTCTTGGTTATCATCTGAATTGGATGCTTGCACCATGTAGCACTGGCCTTGGATGGACAGTAGGATATGCGCGAAATATCGAGATGACGTAGAAGTCTAGTAACAAGGGGAATTCAATATGTGGCATTGTGACCAGGTGGCCGTATATGTGGTCTGAGGACCAAAGACTTTGTATATAACTGTGTGTTATCTACATAGATCATAAGTAGAATAGGCTTATGTGGAGGCTAGGGAAGCCCAGAGATTAAAGAGGAAAGTATGGCCATAGAACCCTGTTACGTGTCTTTTATCTTGATAATGTTAATATTTAATGACAGGATGGTTCCTGTATGCCAAGATCACTTCTAGGGTAGCAAACGTATTAGATACCGTAACAAGCCAACATCAAGCACCCTTATTTGAGCCACAAAGGACAAAGTGGACAGTATACATTTTATTCAAACATCACGACTGACATACAGAATTTGATGTAGACAATCATCGAATTCCTGCATAAGTGTACCGCCGATTCCTGACCCAGAGGCGTCGACTCAATGGATAAAAGGAAATCGAGCATCAGGAAATCTTAAAATTTGTGATTTTGAAAAATACAACTTCAGTACATTTAAATGATACATCACACGAATGTGACCAAATAGTCTTATTTGGAGAGTTCTTTCTTAATAAAGAAGACAGAACTGAAGTAATTTCTGAAACATTAGGCAAAAATTTCCTATAGAATCCTACAAGACCCAAAAGACTGCGAACCTGTTTTTTTTTAGTCTTTGGAATTTCTGGATTCAAGATCCTGGATATAGTGGAATTTTCAGGCTTAAGAAAACTGCCTCCTATTTTATGTCCAAGAAAGGTAATTTCTGTGAATCCTATTTTAGTTTTCGAAGGTCTAGCCGTAAGATGATGGAAATGAATAGTATTCAACAAAGACTGAATTCCAAGAACATCTTCATCCTATGATTGATGAAAAAGACAAATATCATCAATATAGGTAATTATGTCATCACGATTAGAGATAATGTTTCGCATCATACGAATAAAAGTCGCAGGAGCATTAACGAGATCAAAAGACATAAAATTAAATCGGAACAATCCCAAAGGTGTAGCAAAAGCAGTATAAAGTTTTGCTCTGTCCGACAAGGGGACTTTGCCAAAAACCTTTAGACAAATCAAATTTACTGAAAAAAATTAGTAGTAGATAGTCTATCCAACAGAGAAACTAACAAAGTCAGAGGTTTAGCATAGAAAATAGCATTTAAGTTAGCGACAGTTAAAGTATAGTCTCAAGATGTTTGCATTCCGTATAAAATAAACATTTAAAATGTACAACATTATTATCCTCATCATAAGTACCTATCGAAAACAAGATCTGTACATGATTAGTGGAAAGAAAACATTCACGTCCCTGTATAGGAACAAGTATGAAGTTATTATGTTCTGTAAATGGTGTAACACGACTTGTAGCATCTGAAGAAAGAAACAATATTGTTAAAACTACCACAATGCCCAATGTAGTGGTCAGTACTTATTCTTTGATCCTTAGCTGCCGACCGTCAAAGCAGTCAGTGGCCATCACGCCTAGTGGCGTCTTGTAGGACAACAACAAATTGACTCCACTTTGCTCGGTCGGCGGCCATCCTTCGTACAGTGCCCCAACTCTGGTTCATTCTTTGCATCTCAGCTTCCACAGTCCTCCGCCTGGTTGTTTTTGGTCGGCCTCTCTTTCGTTTTCCTTCAGAGGTCCAAAACATAGCTGTTCTTGTGATGGCATCGGGGTCTCTTCTGAGGACATGACCAAATAAGCTCCAGCGTCTGCCAGCTATGATGGTGTGCATGTCCTCTTGTTTGCTCCGAGTAAGCAGATCTTGGTTGGTGATGGTATTTGGCCAAACGATTCGGTGAATTTTTCTTAGGCATGTTGTGTGAAAAGAGGACAATTTCGACATTTCCTTCCCTGTAACTCTCCAGCATTCCGCACCATAGAGAAGCACAGAAAGCACACAGCTCTGATATAATCTTAATTTTGTGCTTGTGCTGTATTGAGAGGACTTCCAGATGTTGTTTAGGCTAAAAAAGGCTGTTCTTGCCTTATTCATTCTGATGTTGATGTCTTTGCCTGCCCTGCCGTCTGGTGTTACTATGCGTCCTAGGTATGTGAAGGTGTTTGTCTGTACCAGTTGCTGATTCCTTACTGATATGGGCTCAGGGTTTCTCACATTGAGCGTCATGTGGTTAGAACATACCACATGAATTCATGGTACGTTAGCATCTGAAAAAAAATCTGAAGTAATATTAATTTCCTTGAAGTTCCTACAGGAAAAGGAAAAATTATATAGTAAAAAGACAATGGAAAAAAGGAAAACCATCAGCCAAAAATACCGTTTTGACTGAAGAGTATATGACCAATGTGAACCTGACATCTGAATAACATTAACATCAACAATGCTAGGTATCACATCAGCAATGATGGATGTGGTTGGTCCCATATCAGCAACATTGTCATCAATAGTGCTAAGTATCACATCATCCATGATGGATGTGGTTGCTCCTATATCAGCCACATCCAGTAATGCACTGGAGTCAAAATGGGCATCTGATGATCCCTCAATAGTTCGGAGATCATCAAGGGACACCTCACTGATGGGAGGAAGAAATTTTGCATTATCACCCTCACCATCACTCAAACAAGTGTTACTCTGATTCTGTTCATGTGGCTGTGCATGCATCTGCCTAAGAGCCAGTGCTCTGGTAATATCAACCCTACCAGTATATACATGTTGTATATACAAAATAGCATTATTAATGCATTCATGAAGTCCAGAAATATTTCCCAGGGTTATTCCAGCAATTTGTTTTTCCAACAGGCACAGAGATTCCTTCCAGTAAAATAAGTGGTATCTAAGAATACTTCAGCAGTCGGATAATATTCAATTGTTCCCCCAGGTGTAATGTACTGGACTTCTTTGCCTGTATAATCAATGATCTTTGCACTCCAACAGTGGCGGATCCAGTGTCTCTGAGCAGTGACACAATCTGGCTGTTTACAAAACCTTTATTGAATACCAATGATTCTGTCCCATTATAAGAGGACATGACTGGCAAAAGATGTCCACACCGGAGCCTAGGAACTCTCTGTAGCTGAAAAAAAATAATTACATTCAGAACAATTAGTACTATTGGATAAGTCCACACTACATGCATTTGCATGAGAAATAACATTGATATTTTAGACTGTATTATTGTCACTTTGATGCACAACTGCATTGTAACGTTCAGGACTTATATAACGTCGAATATTATTGTTCTGTTGAGAACTTCTGTTGTTGTAAAAATTATCTTTGTTTCTATAAAATTACTGTTGCGTAGTTTTCCATAGATGGCAGTCTTAGGTCCTGCCTGTGTTAAAAGGTTACGCACCATTCTTATGATAGGAATATTATTTGTGCGTACGATTTATCACGCACGTGTGTGCACTATGTAGAGTATGAGACTCTTAACGCACGGGTGACCAAGATCTAGGGAATGACGTCAGAGAGCGATCGTGAAGGGTCAAGCCGGACTGATCGTCCGTATTGTATTGTATTGTGTCCCTTATGATTGGGAATTATTTCTATTATGGATGACTGGTTTTCTTCTCAGAAGCCAATGTCAATATTTATACGTAAGTCTTGTACCCATGTATTGATAAATTTATTTTTTTTAATTTTTTTTTCGTACGCCCGCTAATACTCGAGGCGAAATCTCAGGTTATTATTTATGTCTAACCTGACATTGATTTTACGTGAGTATCCCTTTATTTCTTGTACAGAGACAGGTGTCCCTCGCCATTCAGGAAAATACTCGCCGATTTCGGAGGTACCCATTGCAGCTGGGATGGCTCAGGAGCCGCCAGTCCCTGGTCGACGACACTCCTTCAAATGTCCTCGCCAGGTCTCGAGTTAATCCAGTCCAAATCCCGGTCGACGAAAAATCCTCAAGTGCCGTCGCCCGGGTTTGATCCTGTATCACCCGGTCGCCAGAGCGGTGTTGTAACCACTACGCTAGATCAATTGATAAATGATCTTATGGATGATTTTTAAGTGATGTCTCTACTCATTACTGGCATGTAGCTGGAGTCCTCATGTAAGGATTCCAAGAATGGATCAGATGAGCTGATAGCTTCACTTGTAAAACGTAGTGGTAATCCTATGAGAGGAAATATTATTAAATGTATTGCAAGATTGTATTGCGAAGTGCCGACATCTCGGTCATGGCACGGATTGGAGAGGTTAGCCAAGGATAGTCGCTAACCTATATTTATCTTGATGTAGGACAGTGTGGATCTTATGTTTAATCAACTGTCTGAGCAGTCTATGAAAGAAGTCAATTGAGCAAGACAGTATATTTTGGTTGCATTCTCAAGTATTATGAAGATGTATAATAAGCCCGATGTCCTTGTAGAAGGTCAACGGCCGATGCCTTAGTGACTATCACAGAGACAGATTAATTGTCTGAACATTAGTTTCATGAGGAAGAATATTAGTAATGGAACTGACTGGAAAGATGTATATTGCCATTTTGAACATTATGACAGAATTTCACCGTCATGTATTCTTGTTGATCGTCCATGCATCAAAGTACTGTTTCGTATCGTCTACTGTGCAACGTAAATAAATTGTATGAACTAATTTTATAACCACGAGTTGAGCATCGTCATGTTGGCCAATTTGCCTACCACTCGTTGGAGTTTTGATTACTTTATTAAACATTCGCGTAAATATTTTAGTGCCATCCCATCACCACTACGAACCAGGAATCACTATTAGAAGAAGCGAAACATAACGCTCTTACAGTCTAGTGGCGCCAGTGTGTTTTGGAAACCTCTATGTTTCAAAGAAGGGACCGTTCTCATCATTTATTCAAGATAATCGTTTGTACAGAAATACCAGAATCTTCAACATGACCATGGAATCTACACGACGATTAGCGGAATGTCAAGGTCAACAGTGCACCTCAACTTCCAGTTTTCACCAGTGAATACCTACATTGTTGAACTCCTATTAAGATAACGAAGCTCATACGTACACTCACGTATGCGAGGAATAAGTTTCTTTTTCGGTCAGGATAAGTAGGAAAAAAAACGTGGTATTTTCACTGTTTTACGTTGCGCTGATCTTTTCCTCATATATATGTCCACTTATATGCTATTCATGTTGAGTGTTCTATGTTTTATGTTTATTGTGGGAGGTTGGGTAAGGCGACTTACTTCGGAAACATACCAGTTTCATCACAGGTCCGTTGTAAGTGTTCTATAGGTTTATTTGCAGACGTCCCGCAGTGGAATGTTCCGACACCTGTGTGTCGAAGGATTCTAGGTCCACTGTGTCTGGTTGTCTGTGACACCTGGCTGTTTAGCTGTATTGTCAAGTTTATTGTAGTTTTCGTAGCAATTTTTATCCGTACTTTAGTTTTATGATGTATCTTGTTTGTAACATTCGTCCAGTCTCACCTTACTATCGTTTAGTTTTTTACAAACCTATGTTTATACACTGTGTTGTCAATTTTCTTGTTTAATTGTTTATTGCAGTTATCATTGCACTTTTTGCAAAATTATTCCTTATTTTTTCATTCTAACTTTTTTTGATTTCTGCGGTTGTTTCCATTTTTTCATTAATTATCTTGTCTTGTTGTCTTGTCACTATTGTCGTAATTGTCTATTGCTTTTGTCTTATCATAACATTTCATCGCATAAATTAATTTTGTTGATTAATAATATAATTATTAATTATTTGATAATACTTACTGTTCTTGGACAGGAACGAGTATCACTCATTATAGTGATAAGGAAAATTAATCTACATTAATTAATTTTCATTTAAGAAGGAAAAAGTATAGTGACTACTAATTAATCATAATGTATTCGCTAGATTATTTTATTAAACAAGCTAAATCCCTTCAGATGACTCCTGAAGAGGTAAAAGCATTCGCACTTTCAGAATATGAAAAGGCTCAGAAGTTAGAAAGGCTAAGACTAGAAAACATAAAATTTGAGGCAGAACCGAAAAGATTGGAGGCTGAAGAAAATGAGAAAAAATGAAATTAGCCGCTGAATTAGAGGAAAAACGATTTCAGCGTGAAACAGAACAGAAAAGATTGGAGGCTGAAGAAAACGAGAGAAAAGCTGCTGAAAAAGAAAGGCAAATCAGAATTGAAATGGAATGTAAGCAAAAGGAAATGGAAGAGAGAAGATTGATAGCTAAAGAAAATACAAGAAAATATCAGCTTCAGGTTCAACATGAACAAAAAATTAAGGAAATGGAATTTGAACATTTTAAATTAGCTCATGAAGCTAATTCTCAGAAAATTCATGAAGGCCAATCGTCATCTAGACATGATAATTTTAGGGAAGTTCACCTAAAATTACCCAAATTTAATCCACCATCCGACGACGTAATATTCTTTCTAGACAGATTTGAGGCCACTTGTAGGTCTTATAACGTGGATAAAACACTATATTGTACATATTTATCCAGATTACTTACAGGGGATGCTATGGCGGTATATCATACAACTAGTGCTAATGAAAAAAATGATTATGACGCTCTTAGAGCCGCTCTTCTTACGAAATATCAAATGACTGAAAATCAATACAGATTGCGTTTTAAAACTATGTTACCACAATCAGGAAAGAACTTTAGTGACTTTCTTTCCCAAATACGGCTGACCTTGGAAACATGGATCGAATTGTCCAAGGTAGAAAAGTCTTATGAAGATCTTTTCGATTTATTACTACGCGATAAAGTTTTATCGTCAGTAAATCCTGCATTTCTTTCATTTTTGCATGAGCGTAAACCTTCTTCAATAAAAGAATTAGAAGAAAGTTGTAAAAAATTCTGCACCGCTCACCCAAACATGGATATTAGTAATGCGCAGATCAAAAATGAGTTACCTGTTGCTTTTGCTATGCAACAGAAGAACTTTTCACGCCATCGTTCGATGAGTAACGATAGATACTCAGTAATGACAATTTCAACAATAGTAATTTTTATAAGGGGAAACAATACCAGCAATCTGCTCCATTTAATGCTTCTTGGGGCCAATCTCATAGATCACAAGATTGTGGTAACAATAATTTCAGATATAATCAAGGAAACAATAATAAACAAAATTGGCGATCACAATCACAAAATCCTCAAAATAGACAGGGTTTTTTGAATAGATCATTTGGCCAAAATCACAACAGTGAGGACAATAATTGGCGTACTCATCCAGATTTCAACTCAAGCAGAAATAGTAATTATAGCAATTTTAATGCCAATAGTCAGAATCGATCGCGACGAAGAGATAGATCTTCAAGCAATTCACGTCAACATGCTAATGTTGCTTTGAGAGATACACAGGCTAACAATGAACAGAATAAAGATACTAATACGCATAATGCCATGTCTTGTTCTCTTGATTTTAATCAGGTGAAAGCTTGTTCCGAATGTACGACTCTTTTCCAGCCAAAGGCGATCACGACACTGCGATGCGGACATATTTTGCCTAGTCTACCTGCAGTCTGCACGGCCACTTCTGCGTCAGTACACCAGGGACAGGGTTGTCTTAAATTTAATAAAGGATATGTAAATTCCATTCCATGCTCTATTTTATTTGATTCAGGTTGTAGCACAGTCGGTGTGCGGACTTCGCTGATTGACCCATTGTGCGCTACAGGCAATACTGTGAAATGTGTCACCTTTGGAGGCACTGTGGAAACCTTTCCCACAGCCATAATTAATTTACATACACCATTTTTTTCAGGGAGAATTCATGCGTGCCTGCTTCAGAATCCTATTAGCGACGTGATACTAGGTCGAATACATGGTATAAAAGAGTGTACCCCTCAGCAAATTGCTGAATGGGAAGAGCGACATATTCAGGCTGCAAATGCAGTAGTGACCAGAGCGCAAGCTACTGTTATGTCGCGTGATACACCTACTGAACCTACAGTTAACGCCACTTATGATGATGATTCTCCTATTTCACGGGAGATGTTTGCGACTTTGCAAAAGAATGATGATTCCTTAAAAAAAAATTTTCAATTTGTGAACAAAAATAATACCAACACCAGAAATGCAAAATCTAGACATGACTTTGCTCTTAAAAATAGTATTTTGGTTAGGTTGATACGGGAAAAGGATTCATCCTTACGTTCGCAGATTCTAGTCCCGTCTTCTATGAGAGCTCGGATATTACGGCATGCACACGACTCGCAATGCGCAGGCCATATGGGTTTTTCGCGAACCAAATCTAGAGTGCTATCTGCATTCTACTGGCCTGGCGTCCATAGAGATGTCACTCTCTATTGTCGTTCATGTTTGATATGTCAGGAGGTTAAAGTACGGGGTCCATTTCATGCGGCTCCTATTCAAGCTGCGGACATCCCTATTAGACCATTTGATAAAATGGCGATTGATATCATTGGTCCGATGCTACCATCTGCCAGAGGACATACGCACATACTTACCTGTATTGATATGTGTACGCGTTGGCCTGAGGCCATACCTCTGAAGAACACTTCATCTGCCAGTGTAGCAGAGGCGTTGATGTTGATCTTTTCACGCATTGGTTTTCCGCGTAAGATCTTATCGGATCATGGTGTCCAGTTTATTTCCGAATCCATGTCTCAGGTTATGAAGACGTTAGGAATAGATAGATCTCTTAGTTCGATCTACCATGCGATGTCTAATGGGTTAATTGAGCGTCTGAATAGGACACTCAAGCAGTTGTTGGGTAAGATAACTCAAGATCACCCTCAGGATTGGGACCGAGTCCTACCAGCTGCTCTCTTTGCGTATCGCGAGGTACAAAATCAAGCCACTGGTTTTTCTCCATTCCAGCTTGTTTTTGGCATGCAACCACGCGGACCGATGTCGTTAATTCACGACTTACTAGTTGAAGAGAATATGGAAGAGGAAACTCAATCCTCTTATGAGTATGTGATCTCTTTGAGAAAGAGAATCATAGATGCTTGTAGATTAGCTACTGCATCATCCGAACAGGCCAAAGAAAAAGCTCGTCTATTTGCAAACAAGTATAGACGTCTTCGCCAGCTTCTTCCTGGTGACGAAGCATTTGTTCTACTACCTTCTCATAACAATCGTCTACTAATTACTTGGAGAGGTCCTTTTAGGATCATCTCGAGAATATCCGATGTTGACTACATCGTTGATATTAATGGCAAACATAAAACCTTCCACATTAACATGTTGAAGGAGTATTACTCACGTCCTGATTATCTACAGTCAGTGTTCCAAGCAACTGACGATCCTACCCCTCCTATTCAACACTACTCTAATTTATCGGTTATCCAAGAAGAAGAATCTTCTTTTGATGATGTACAATTGCCTATACCAGTTGTACCGCTTCATTCCACTGAGAATTGGAATGATGTCACTATTTCTTCTACTCTCTCTGCTGATCAACGTCAGCAAGTCTCTTCAATTCTGCACTCGTATGAGGATGTTCTCACTGACATCCCAGGTCATACGTCAGTTATCCAACATGATATTCTTTTGACTGACGATACACCTATTCGAGTCCGTCCATACCCTATCCCTTTACACTTTCGTGATAAGGTTGATAAGGAATTGGATGAGATGCTTAGATTAAATATAATTGAACCATCTTCATCACCATACTCTTCATCTATGGTGATTATTAGAAAGAAAGACAACAATATTCGTCTTTGCGTAGATTACAGGAAATTAAACAAAGTGACAAAATTCGATGCCGAACCTTTGCCCCTCTTGGAAGACTTATTGGTCAAATTAGCTCATTCTACTTTCTTCTCTAAATTTGACCTTTCTAAGGGATACTGGCAAGTGCCACTCACACCTAAAGCAAAACCACTCACCGCTTTCTCGACACCCCGTGGTCTATTCCAATGGAATTTTATGCCATTTTGATCAGTAAACGCACCTGCTACCTTTGTACGCATGATGCGTCGCGTACTTTCTCATTGTCCCGATGTCATTACTTACATTGATGACATTTGTCTTTTTAGCGACTCATGGGATGAGCATATTCAGGGATTGAACGCTTTACTGTCTACTTTACGTGATTATACTTTAACAGCCAAGCCATCGAAGGCATTTGTCGGTTTTCACGACATCTCCTTTCTGGGTCACCGTATTGGTCATGGCTTGCTGTATACAGAGGACAGTAATGTCTCTAAAATTCTAAACATCACAGCACCTAAGACAAAAAAACAAGTTAGATCTCTTTTAGGACTAATACAGTTCTATGCTAAGTTTATCCCTCATTTGTCTACTATAACTGCTCCTTTTTCTTCTTTGTTGAGAAAAGGGACAGCTAACGTAATTCAGTGGTCTAACGAGCATCAAATCGCGTTAGATTCAATTAAAAGATTTTTTTCACATGCTCCAGTTTTAAGGTTGCCTAACAAAAACCTTATTTTTACTCTTCGTAGTGATGCGTCATCATATGGAATTGCCGGTGTTTTGATGCAAGAATATTCAGGCACCTTGCACCCTGTGATGTACGTGTCGAGAAAATTGACGACCACCGAACAGAAATATTCAGTCCTGGACAAAGAACTTCTCGCCTTGGTGTGGTCTATTACTAAACTGGAACGATACCTATTAGGCTCACATTTTATTGTTGAAAAAGACCAAAAGGCTCTCACAGCTCTTAATACGAAAGACATTAAATCTTCAAAGTCAACAAGGTACGCTATAGCCTTACAGCCATACGGCTTTGAGATTCGTTCAATACCTGGAATTAAAAATGTGTTTGCGGACTGTTTGTCACGCTGTCCAAGCGAACCTGTCGAACCAGAACAACTTCCAGAAATGGAAACGTCTCTACAGAAAATCGTTCAAGTAGAATGTGATGATCATTGAACTATGTTATTTGCCTAGACTCTATACAGACTTCATATGGATCAGGATTATTCGTACCGACATAACTATCAGGATATACTAATTGTTTGGATTGAAACATGACTTTTTAGATCTTACCATTTTCTTGGTACGGGAACACTGTTGTCAGTTATATACAGAGATAGTCAATATTCATAATGAACATATTGGACTACGTAATGTGTTGGAAAATATTTTTTCATCGTGCATGGAACATAAAATAACAGATTCTCATCTTTTATTAACTATTCTTAATATAACAGTAACACTTAGTAAGATTGTTAGCAATTAAATGAATTAGTAATTGGTGATTTTTTTAAATGAGGAACTATATTGATTAGTTAGAATCAATTTAAGTTTCTCGCTGGTGTAATGGCTACAACGTTGTACTGGCGACCAGGTGTTCATGGTTCAAACCCGGGCGTCGGCGTTTGAAGAAATGTTTACGACCGGAAATTTGACTGAATAATCTGAACGGCTCCTGCACATAAATCCCGTGTGGATGGGAAGGAGCGAAGCTCCTGACCGGGTTGGAAGGAAAGTCCACAGACCCCCCAGCCTCGCAATGACATGTCATTGGGCCAAAAGGGCTAGAAAGCTCGAGTGCCGCTGGTTATAGAAAAAAAAAAAAAAGTTTCTCAAGTAGTGGTATATTTCACATTCACTAACTTTAATAGTTTATATGTGTCTCCTTATACTTATATTTACCACTCAGGGTACATGATCTTGATACTTATAAATGATTAGTCCACCTTAGTAATGTTAGAAACATTAAGTGTGTTGTTCTCTTAGCGTGTTGTATTATGCATTGTTTATTCACTTTGCGTGTTTTAATTTCATTTTTCGTTTTATAATTCACTTGTCATTTGTTACATATCATCATTGTTTTTCTTTTTTCATTTGAAATCGTGTGTTAATTTTGTTTTGTTTTTTGGAAATTTATTTGGTTGTTTTACCATTCTTTTGGTTCTGATTTCCAACTTTCTTTGAATTTTTTTTTCTTTGAATTTCACCACATCGTACCAAAGTATGTTGATTGTGGATGTATGCTTTAATGCATGCTATGGTTTAGTTGTCTTGATTTCCATTTAATATTCATTTTCTTTTTATGGTATAATATTTTAACTATGAATAATTTTAATAGATATCGATGTAGTTTGACTCACCTCTCCTGATTACTTAGAAAAAAAAGAGATTAATATAATTAATTTTTTTTTAAGGGGGAGTGATAAGGAAACTGTTGCGTACTTTTATATAGATGACAGTCTTAGGTTCTGCCTGTGTTAAAAGGTTACGCACCATTCTTATGATAGGAATATTATTTGTGCGTATGATTTATCACGCACGTGTGTGCACTATGTAGAGTATGAGACTCTTAACGCACGGGTGACCAAGATCTAGGGAATGACGTCAGAGAGCGATCGTGAAGGGTCAAGCCGGACTGATCGTCCGTATTGTATTGTATTGTGTCCCTTATGAATGGGAATTATTTCTATTATGGATGACTGGTTTTCTTCTCAGAAGCCAATGTCAATATGTATACGTAAGTCTTGTACCCATGTATTGATAAATTATCTTATGGATGATTTTTAAGTGATGTCTCTACTCATTACTGGCATCTAGCTGGAGTCCTCATGTCAGGATTTCAAGAATGGATCAGATGAGCTGATAGCTTCACTTGTAAAACGTAGTGGTAATCCTATGAGAGGAAATATTATTAAATGTATTGCAAGATTGTATTGCGAAGTGCCGACATCTCGGTCATAGCACGGATTGGAGAGGTTAGCCAAGGATAGTCGCTAACCTGTATTTATCTTGATGTAGGAAAGTGTGGATCTTATGTTTAATCAACTGTCTGAGCAGTCTATGAAAGAAGTCAATTGAGCAAGACAGTATATTTTGGTTGCATTCTCAAGTATTATGAAGATGTATAATAAGCCCGATGTCCTTGTAGAAAGTCAACGGCCGATACCTTAGTGACTATCACAGAGACAGATTAATTGTCTGAACATTAGTTTCGTGAGGAAGAATATTAGTAATGGAACTGACTGGAAAGATGTATATTGCCATTTTGAACATTATGACAGAATTTCACCGTCATATATTCTTGTTGATCGTCCATGCATCGAAGTACTGTTTCGTATCGTCTACTGTGCAACGTAAATAAATTGTATGAACTAATTTTATAACCACGAGTTGAGTATCGTCATGTTGGCCAATTTGCCTACCACTCGTTGGAGTTTTGATTACTTTATTAAACATTCGCGTAAATATTCTAGTGCCATCCCATCACCACTACGAACCAGGAATCACTATTAGAAGAAGCAAAACATAACGCTCTTACAATGACCTTTGGTCTCTGTTTGACTGGTAATTATATCCACCTCTGTTCCAGTCCCTGTTAGGTCTGAAGGAGGATTGATGAGGTATATTTTCATCATCATATGAATGGAAATTCTTTTGAGGTTGTTGTGACCTATTCTTAAAATTATACCTCCCTCTGAAAGATCCAGTATTATTATCTCGATGGGAGCCGCGCTAGCGTAGTGGTTACCACACCGCTTTGGCGACCGGGTGATCCAGGATCAAACCCGAGTGACGGCATTTGAGGATTTTTCGTCGACCGGGATTTGGACTGGATTAACTCGAGACCTGGCGAGGACATTTGAAGGAGTGTTGCGTACCACGGATTGGCGGCTCCTGAGCCGACCCAGCTCTAATGGGTGCCACCAAAATCGGCGATTATCTGCCTGAATGGCGAGGGATACCTGCCTCTGTACGAGAAAAAAGGGATACTCACGTAAAATCAATGTCAGGTTAAAAACATTAATAATAACCTGAGATTTCGCCTCGAGTATTAGCGGGCGTACGAAAAAAAAATTATTCTCGATTTAATTGAAACTTTCTCTCCATGCTATATGATCTTTGTCTGGGTGAATTAGACATCATAGTTCTAGCTGATGCTACTGGCAATGCATCCTTTATGTTATTCCTGCCAAGATTTCTCTTCCAGGTTGTGCAATTTGGTACTGTCATCTCAGATTTTCTACAGGAGCCAACGTTTAAGGCTTTCTTTCCTGCAAAAAGGACAATAAGTTACTACTAACTGAAGACTGCACTGTGTCTCTTAACTGATTCCGTACGAAAGATCTAATAATAGATGCAAAGGCCGAACGCTGTAGACGTAAGATCTTTTAAAAGACGCTGATTTATTTCATTGTTTGTTTCTATTCTGATATTTTATACTGCCCGGAATTTATCTCGAACTGAAGTAAACACAAAACTGGGCAAATTTCAACAAGCTTCAACGTCTTTTATTTGCGTTTGAACGGATTTTTTTACATTTATCTTCATCTTTAAACGTGTTTTGTCGTATCGCCATAATGGCCGAAAAACACACAGGATATGTTACTAATATGTGAACAGTGTACAAACTGTGTGATCAACCATAACTTTATTACTTTTTCTGTGTTTCTAAATGGATTACCTGCACAAAGAGAGCAGTGAAACTGTATTGTGATAACAATTTATGTTACAAGCCTTACGTAAGTCGAAAATTTTTGTTCAAAATTTCAAGTTATCTTTTTTCCGTGTACATGTTATCTGTTATAACATAAACATAACATAAAATTAGCTAGAAAGGCATATGGATTTATATTGTTCATCCAATGTACTTTAATTTGATATATAATATGTTATACGTAACTCATGATTAGACAAACATTGTCAGTAAACGTAAATTATGTATGTGTAAATTTTTGGGGCTTAAAAATAATTCCGTCCAGAGCTGAAAATAATTACGTACGGAATCAGTTAAAATTGTCAGCCAGCCCATCAAAAGTTTTATCAATTTTTGACAAATCAACCGATATACAAAAGCAATGCTTAATTGATGAAACAAATTCAGCAAAATCCTTAGCTGAATCAGGCAACACTGATATCAGTTTCACTCTGTAACCATTTTCCTCCAGTTGATACTTTTTAAGTAACAAAGTCTTCACAGCATCCTAATCATTTCTAGTATGATCATCCATGGTGCACACTGCAGTAAGAGCCTAACCCATGAACAAACTCATTCACCTGCTAGGCAATGTAGCTCTATGAATCTTAACCTCTTGGCAACATGTCTCATACCTATTTAAGAAGCATGAAATAACGTCGATATTAAAATTTAATTTGGTCAAATTTAGTTTAAAAGCAGAGGTATGGTCCTCTTTTCAGCCTCCTCATCTGCTAGATTAGCCTGTTTAAGTTGAACTTTTAATGTTTCCAAATCAAGTTCTGCCATTCTTTGAGCAAAGTCTAATTTTCTCTCCTCAAGTTCATATTCTTTTCTTTTATTCTCTTGCTCAAGAGCTAATTCTTCTTGTCTTCTCTTGGCAGCTAATTCTTCTTGTCATCTCTTTTCAGCTAATTCCTCATCTCTCTTCTCCTTAGCCAAGATTCTCTGATCTCTTGCCACGTCATCTAACCTCTTCATTTCCTTTTCATGCTCATTGAATGCAAATATTTTTAAAGCTTCACCCTTCAAAACATAGTCTTTTCCCAGCTTGGTAAAATATTTCACTGTAGCCATAATTCACCAATATTGTGACTCCAAATTGTCCAATAATAATTTAAATTATATATATATATATATATATATATATATATATATATATATATATATATATATATATATATATATATATATATATATATCATAAGTGAGCAATACTAGCAACAATTATTTCACCACTCAATATCAATCAACTGCATGAAATTATAGATGTTATTTTAGGAGCAAAAAAAAAAGAGATACCCACAAAATTATAGTATAACAGATTACAGTAGAAAGAGCCAACTCAAGAATAATGAATAAACCAAGGCAGAAATTTATGAATTGTAGAAAAATGAAAAATAATTTGCCTCTACCACACTTATGACAATACAAGCACAATTTCACAACATATAATACATCTGATAACTGAATGATAGCAAGATTAGATAAACAAATTTACAAACAATAATGGAGAATAAACCAAATAAAATACAATGAACCTGACCACAAATACAATTTTACAAATAACCAGGGCAAAACAGCTAACAGAGATGTTGATCATAAGCTCAGTTGTAGCAGTAGACACACATCTTTGTAATGCCGCCCCCCCCCCTATCTGAGAAAATCATGAACCAAACCTTAAAGAACAACTAATAATTTACGACCATGGGATTGGTATTGTGAATTAATGGTTCCCTTGCCAACCAACCTGCCTATCTCACAAACATGTAAATACAAACATACATTTTACATATAAAAAAGGAACCCTGTCAAATAAGTTTCTTCAAGCCTCACACTGTATGTATCAATAAATATACTTATCTCGTCTATCCAAAAGAAATTCCTCCTGGCTTCAACCTCTACCTAGGGAACGACGATTCACATACAGTGTTTGACCAGGGTTAGACTTAGAAAACCGGCTTATAGCCTATCAACACCGCCATCTTGATACATATTCTACACATGCTAAAAATGTAGTCCATCGACTTGAAAATGTTTTGAAACATCATATGTTCGGATCCTGGGTTGAGGCGTCCATTTTCATCCGCTGTTACGTGTCTTTTATCTTGATGATGTTAATATTTAATGACAGGATGGTTCCTGTAGGCCAAGTTCACTTCTAGGATAGCAACCGTATTAGACACCGTAACAAGCCAACATCAGTCACCCTTATTTGAGCCACAATGGACGAAGTGGGCAGTATACATTTTATTCAAACATCTCGAAGCTCCAAATTGAATACATATCAGTGCAATATACAAAAGGCATATAATATGCAGTCGTCGATAAAACTTTATGTAATCCGTTCATGTCTGGAACACTGTCCTTTTCATTTTTAATGTTTTAATATATTATATTTTCACACTCGACATTGAGCAGATATACTCCCTTTAAATGAAGATAACTAGATACACCTCTCAGAAGATCTTGATGCACTAGTAATAAAATTACTCCATGATAAACACTTCAACATTAAGGAGCTCACACACATCCGTCCACTCGCCATTACAAACAATGGTAGAAGGTCCCACACTTCTGCTTCTCTAGTTTCCCGTGAGCCAGCCAAGCATATCGGCATGACGCCACTTTCCGTATTAATCAGTGACCCCGTATAAAATAAACAAAAGGGGAGCCTCGTAGAGCTACCTATTATATAGATACAATCGTTATGAATTTTAATCATAACAGAGCCGAAGTATGTGATTAAGCGGTATAAGCCGAACGCAGTATTTGTACGCGATCATAAAAGACGTTATATTGAGATTTGCATTTCTAGAGTAGGAGTTATCTATTAGTAGAACAGTGTATTGGCGTGGAAAGCCAAAGAGTAATTAATAATCAGTCGATCTACTGAAATAAGAATATAAGCCACAGAGTTATAAAGTACGTGTGTTGCTAAAATAAAGGAATAGCTTCATGGAAATATTTAAATGAGAGTCACGACAAATGCTTAGACTGATGACCGTTAGCATGACCGATGGAGTTCATAGGGTATAGCAATGAAGGATAATGTGAGTATCTTAGTCAATGTCGTTGCATGTGCCTATTCATCGTTGTCAGGATTGAATGACTGCATTAAATCGTTAGAGTCGTGAGGTTCATTCGATTATTACAATGTTCCTCTTATACGTTGTTACATAAGCAATTAATATTATGACGGATGAATTCATCATTCACCAATAATTGTGCTTAAAGTTGCCACAAATAATAATACACACGGATTTGCAGAAATGAAATATGTGAAGCAATAGAAATAGTATTGAGCACTTAAGATGAAATAGACTATTAGAAGGCAGCGGACATACGTAGACTAGAACCAGAAAGATCGATCTTGAAGATTATATTTTGAAACAAGTTGCAGTACGGTAACAAGATACCCACATTACTTGAACGTTAACAGATAGATGCTAATAAAGAATAACCGCTCATAAACAACCACATCGTCTACTGTTATATATATATATATATATATATATATATATATATATATATATATATATATATATATATATATATATATATATATATATATATATGTGTGTGTGTGTGTGTGAGTGTGTGTGTGCAGATCATATATTTGCCCTCAGGAACATTATAGAGCAGTGCTCAGAATGGCAGAGACAGCTGTACATTAACTTTGTTGATTTTGAAAAGGCTTTCGACAGCATACACAGGGACAGCCTATGGAAAATTCTGAGGGCTTATGGAATTCCCAGCCGCATTGTTTCCATTATAAAAAGCCTCTATTCTCACTTTACGTGCAGTGTTGGATCAAGTAATGTAACTTTCGAATTGAAAACAGGAGTACGACAGGGATGCCCCTTATCAACAACATTATTTTTGACAGTCATAGATTGGGTGATGCGCCAGACAACAGAGGGCAGTCCAAGGGGAATTAGATGGACAACGTTTTCTACACTGGAAGATTTGGAATATGCAGATGACATTGCACTGCTCGCGCATTCACACCAACACATTCAAGACAAAACTGATAGACTGAATAAGTATGGCCAGCAGGTTGGCCTGAACATCAATCTGAAGAAGACAGAGGTCATGACACTAAATGTGGGCAATCCTGAGCCAATAACAGTAAGGAACCAGAAGTTAGAACAGACAGACACATTTACTTACCTAGGAAGCATAGTAACACCTGACGGCGGAACAAGCAAGGACATTAACAACAGAATGAATAAAGCGAGAACAGCTTTTGCTATTCTCAACAACATTTGGAAGTCTTCCCAGTACAGCACAAACACCAAATTAAGACTGTATGAGAGCTGCGTACTTTCTGTGCTTCTCTATGGTGCGGAATGTTGGAGAGTAACAGAGAAGGAAATGTCGAAACTGTCCTCCTTCCACACAATCTGCCTAAGGAAAATTCTCCGAATCTTTTGGCCAAACACCATCAGCAACCAAGAACTACTTATTCGGAGTAACCAGGAGGACATGCACACCATCATAGCTGGCAGACGCTGGAGTTGGGTTGGCCATGTCCTCAGAAGGGACCCTGATACCATCGCAAGAACAGCTATGCTATGGACCCCCGAGGGAAAGCGAAAGAGAGGTCGACCAAAAACAACTTGGCGGAGAACTGTGGAAGCTGAGATGCAAAGAATGAACCACAGTTGGGGCACTGTACGAAGGATGGCCGCCGACCGAGCAAAGTGGAATCAATTTGTTGCTGCCCTACAAGACGCCACCAGGCGTGATGGCCGCTGACTGGTTTTTTTTAAAGACTGCCATCACCGGTGTCAATACCTTGTCGAGGTATGGCGGCTTGCGTACCCTGATTACCCCCAGAGCTATGCCAGCGGGAGTTTTACTCCTGGAAGGTTCTACCAAGCTGGACAGGTTTGCGCGGGCAGCGGTCAGACTAAAGCAGACACCCTGGTCCTCCAGGTTGGGGGTTTTAGCATAGGCGCAAATAACGCTGTGAAAACCCAACGCCCTTATCCGGCCTTTGGCTAGGATCATGTGTCTAGACACGGGGACCGGTACAGTGACATTGATGTGTCATTAGGTCCCTTGTGTGAGAACACAGAGGATCACTACAGTGCCACAGTTTGTCATTGGGACATGTGGTCTTGACCAGAGCCGGGTTTGCGGCGGGGCCTATGCGACCTCATGCGAGGAAAAAATATGCGACCTCATGCGAGGAAAAAAAAAAAAAAAGTTTTAGCATAGGGCTGACACCCTTGTCTATGTAAAAAAAAATTTGAAGTTACCCAAACAACAACGAATAAACAAACTTTGCTGCAGGATGGACATCCGGAGTCTGAGGCTCGTATGACTGTCAGTGGTGAAAGCCGAAAGGAAGCCACTGACATGAGAACGGACGTCCTGACCGCAAAACAAGATACGAGAATAGGATTTTGGAATGTCAGGACAATGAATGAGACGGGTAAACTGAAACAGGTCACGGCAGAAATGAGAAACTATAAGTTACACATTCTAGGGATAAGCGAGAGCAGATAGACAGGGGCAGGAAAAGTTAAAACAGCAACAGGAGAAACAGTACTTTACTCTGGAAGAGAGGATGGATAGCACAAGGAGGTGTAGCCATTATTCTACAGAAAGGAATAGAAAGGACATTACTGGAATGGAAACCCATCAATTCAGACTGATAAGATTAAGATTGAGAGGTAGATTCACCAATACTACGAGATACAATGCTACGCATCAACGAATGACAGCGACGAAGAGGTCAAGGATGAATTCTATCAACAACTGCAGAATAAAATGGAAGACACACCTAGATATGATCTTATTATAGTAATGGGAGACCTCAATGCGAAAGCTGGTACACACAATACATATAATGAAAGAGTAATGGGGAAATGCGGCAGCAGAACAGCAAACGAAAATGGGGATAAATTAATAAGTTCCTGTAGTATTAACAACCTGGTCATTGAAGGAACACTTTTCCCACATAAAGAAATTCACAAATTAACATGGGAATCACCAAATGGTCGAGACAGAAACCAGATAGACCACATCATGATTAACGGTAGATGGAGACATGCATTACAAGATGTGAAGGTAAGAAGAGGTGCAGATGTGGAAAGTGATCACCGTTTAGTAGTAGCAAAACTGAAAGTGAAACTAAGAAGGGCTGGACCAACTGTAACTACACAGAAAAGGTTTGACATCAGCCAATTGAAGGACCCCCTTACCAGAAAAGATTTTGTAGCTGACATAAAGAAACGATATCAATTTGCCAAAAGTCAGGAAAAGACATTGACTGATGATATAGACCAGAAATTCAACACCATTTCAACAATATATAAGGAAAGCAGCAAATCATGCTTTGGTTTCCAGGAAAGGAAGAAGCAAGACTGGATAACACCAGAAACATTAAACACCATAACATTGAGAAAGGAAATGAAAAGAAAGAAAACAGAAGCGAAGTCCCCCAAGGTTAAAGCAACTATATAGCGAACAGTACAGTCAGGTGGACAACGAAATTAAACGCCAAACCCGAGCCAACAAAAGGAATTTCCTAGACGATCTTGCAAGACAGGCAGAAGATACAGCACTGAGAAATGAACAAAGCACAGTATACAAAATAACTAAATTCATCAGCGGAAAACGAGGTGCAAACAATATTACATTAGTGAGAGATAAGCAAGGAAATCTCATCACGACAGCAGAGGGACAGGAAACAAGAGGGGCAGAGCACTTCAGAGAAACTCTGAACAAGGAACCACCAGAGACACAATTGAATGTTCCTGAGGCTGAAAACGATCTAGATGTAAATACAGACATTCCATGAAAAGAAGACATCATCACAGCAATCAAAGGGTTAAAGAACGGAAAAGCTCCTGGCCATGATAATTTAAATGCAGAGCTATTTAAGACAGACCCTGAGCTAGCAGCAGAACTTTTAGAACCACTATTTGCACAAGTCTGGAAAACGGGGACAACACCATCAGAGTGGAACAAAGGAATAATTGTCAAATTGCCCAAGAAGGGAGATCTTGCAGACTGCAATAATTGGAGAGGAATCACTCTTCTCTCAGTTCCCAGCAAAATACTAGGCAGTATAATTATACAGAGAATTTCAAAAGCAGAAGACCACAAACTGAGGAAAGAACAAGCAGGATTTAGAAAGAACAGAAGATGTGTAGATCATATATTCACTCCCAGGAACATTATAGAGCAGTGATCAGAATGGCAAAGACAGCTGTATTTTAATTTCGTTGATTTTGAAAAGGCTTTTGACAGTATACATAGGGACAGTTTATGGAAAATACTGAGGGCTTATGGAATTCCAAGCTGCATAGTGTCAATCATAAAAAGCCTCTATGCCAACTTTACGTGTAGTGTTGGCAGAGCAACCTAACCTTTGAGGTGAAGATAGGAGTACGACAGGGATACTCCTTATCAACCACTCTATTTTTAACAGTCATAGATTGGGTGATGCGCCAGACAACAGAGGGCAGTTCAAGAGGAATAAGATGGATTACATTTTCTACATTGGAAGATCTGGAATATGCAAATGGCATTGCACTACTAGCACATTCACATCAACACACCCAGGAAAAAAAGGATAGACTTAATACGTTTAGCCAGCAGGTGGGCTTGAACATCAATTTAAAGAAGTCAGAGTCATGACGCTCAATGTGAGCAACCGTGAGCCCATATCAGTAAGGAATTAGCAACTGGTACAGACAGACACCTTCACATACCTAGGATACATAGTAACACCAGACGGCGGGGCAGGCAAAGACATCAACATCAGAATGAATAAGGCAAGAACAGCCTTTTTTAGCCTAAACAACATCTGGAAGTCCTCTCAATACAGCACAAGCACAAAATTAAGATTATATCAGAGCTGTGTGCTTTCTGTGCTTCTCTATGGTGCGGAATGCTGGAGAGTTACAGAGAAAGAAATGTCGAAATTGTCCTCTTTTCACACAACACGCCTAAAAAAAATTCATCGAATCTTTTGGCCGAATACCATCACCAACCAAGATCTCCTTACTCGGAGTAAACAAAAGGACATGCACACCATCACAGCTGGCAGACGCTGGAGCTGGGTTGGCCATGTCCTCAGAAGAGACCCCGATGCCATCACAAGAACAGCTATGCTTTGGACCCCTGAAGGAAAACGAAAGAGAGGCCGACCAAAAACAACCTGGCGGAGGACTGTGGAGGCTGAGATGCAAAGAATGAACCAGAGTTGGGGCACTATACGAAGGATGGCCGCCGACCGAGCAAAGTGGAATCAATTTGTTGTTGCCCTACACAAGACGCCACTAGGCGTGATGGCCACTGACTGCTTTGACGGTCGGCGGCTAAGGATCAAAGAAGAAAAAGAAGTTTTTTTAAAGACTATCTTCATTGCACACGGACTACTCCATCAGTGCACATCTCCTCCTTTAGATCACACAAGGAGGATCTCAGCACACTGCATGAACTCCGTAGCACCGGCGAGAATCCCAGTGCGTGTTTATAGGAATCACACATTCTATAAATATTTTTTCAGTGCGTAGGTTTCTAATTTTTTATATTTTTGCCAGGGTAGCGGCATGATAGGCCTATTCTGCCGTGGGATTTTAAACGTGCGCAACGTGCACACGGGACCTCCTATTTTTTCGCCCTTATCTGAGAAGGCTAGACATCCAATTTTACTACCCAGAAGACCAAGGGGAGTATATATATATATATATGATAGAGTGGGCGACAGATGATGATTATGTTGTGATCTGTGATCACTTTCTTGCACGCTCGCACGGACCCGAACAACAATAAAATTCTTTATTTTAAGGCAGGGGCTGTATTTATTCACACAATCCATCAGCAACAACAGGCACATAAAGCAAACGTTATAAAGTAAACCAAACGAAACAGAACACCCAGCCAGTGCTCAATTGCTAACAAGAAACACAAACAAAGCACTGATAGTTAAAATCATAACAAATAATTAATGAGAAACACCGTGCTCTCACCTGCCAAACAGTGCGTTCTTCCACGCTACCTGAAACATCCCACTGTTACACACACATATCTACTCTCATTTATGTCTTCCAATGAGACTAGTGTGATATTGTGCATGAGGCTGACAAAGACACCAAGTAACACAGATTGCTACCGAAACCACTACTGCAAGAGCATATGAATGCTTTATGCGGAGGCCAGCCACATTGGTGGCCCCATGCTCCATAAGGAGCGAGAAGAGAAATAAATATCCCCAAGTGAACCCACGTGCTCTCATAAACCATTCTACACATAACAATAATTAAATAACACTAAAATGAGCATAATGCAGTATTAAACGCTATGAACAACGAATATTCTCCTTAACGAGAATAACTACCACCTCGCAATTGATCCATATCAATATACTTTCCTACTGTTGCCTACTTTATCTCATTGTTACTGGCCTGTCGGGCTTATTGTCCGTGACCGACGTATCTTTGGATAATAGGTTTTTGCGAATGATTCGTGTCCCGATACTGTGTTGGCATTTAATGCTACAATGGGTCAAAACTGTATGACCAAATCGAAGAGAAAGTAGACGCTGGACTCGTAGGGTATAATTTGCGACGAGACATCATTTAATGAAAACAGACGTGAATACGTTGACGAAGTGATACAGGCAATCGTCGTGTGTTATAATATTTCAGAGTTAAATTCTAATTCATGGCAGGAAAATGTGTGACCGCTTGGCCTTTCACGCTAGCATTATCCCTCCTACTTCCACGCTAAGCATTTATATGTGCTTTAATATGCTAATATAAGAATGACAGACCTTAAAAGCAAATAAGAAATATTTACACAAAACGTAGTATTCATTCAAAGTTCAGTTGGCAGTTACTGCTCTGACAGGGCAAACGTAGGTCAGTCCCAGATAATAATGAATGGGTTTTATAAGCGCGAAAGTGGGAAATGAATGTTTGTGTGATATGGTTTTTTTTAAATCCAATTGTTAAGTTGGAAAAGATCACACATGTGAAAAAAAGTCGAAATAACAGAATGTCGTGTGCAAAAAAAGTCGAAAAGCTGAGGAAAGGAGTGCAAATGTAAATTATTGTACCGTGTGAAAAAAGGACGGGTCGTGTGAAAAAAGGCGGGAAAAAAGAAGAAATAGTATAAATAGAAAAGTTGTGGGCGATAGAGAGAGATTTCAGGATTTATGATTCTAATGAAACCATAACTTTAGACTAGAGGATTTTTACAGATAGCGTTAGGTGAACTTCGTATTTGAGGATACTAAGACAAGTTTTTGAGTAGACAAATCATTATATTATTCTATTTGGATATACATATATTATTCTATTTTGATATACATATATTATTTAGTTGGACTACATATTTTTTCATCTTGGATAACCAATCATCATTGTGGAATTTACAGTGTTTGTCTAATGACATCAATAAACTCTAATTGAATTTTTCTACATTGCTGTTTGTGGAACTTTACAGTAATTTCTTTTGGATATACGTTGTAAAGCTGAAGCTGCTTTGCGTATCATCAAACTTAAAGGGAAGAACATTCCTGGGTTGAAAAAAATAACAAAAGGTCAAGTACCACCACCTCTGGCGGAAGGCCAGTTAGCACTTGAACCACCACAACATATAAAGGATTAACTCTGACTAAATAAAATCAATATAACTACTAGTGCCGTACAAACATACACGGCCACATATTACACTAATTGGCGCCGTGAATTGCCCTTTTTTCTTGGTGAAAGCAGACAGGCATAATCACTACAATGGATCAAAGTCAAGAACAACTGCAGCAACAACAGGCGTTGTATACACTA
Organism: Oreohelix idahoensis; assembly: GCA_024509875.1. NCBI lineage: Eukaryota > Metazoa > Mollusca > Gastropoda > Stylommatophora > Oreohelicidae > Oreohelix > Oreohelix idahoensis. The sequence goes on from JAMPIV010020914.1 coordinate 66,416, forward strand.
CAGCAACAACAGCAACAACAACATACGTTATATGCACAGCAGCTACAACAGCAACAGGAAATGCAACAGGCAAACGTCCATCCTGCTATCATACCCTTACCTGTAGAGGCCGAACCGACAATGACCGCGTTGCAACGGATAACAGACACGCTATCCAATGTAGATCACTATAATAAATATAACCAAATTCGCTCGATTATAACCCCCTTCACGGGCGATTCGAAGACATTTCGGAGATGGCTAATGAACATAGACAAGTTTAGTTCCATGGTAATTGCTACAAGTGACAAGGAAAAGATCAAAATTGCATACTTGTCATCGGAATCTCTGGTGACGGATTTTTTGCGACGGCGTTCCCTCATCTACCCAGAAGAGACCTATGCATCATTAAAGAAGGAACTAATTGCACGGTATAGTGACATAATCGACAAACAGCACGCGTGGTCGCTTTTGAGGAAAATCCATCAAGAAAAATCTGAACCTGTTCAATTTTATGGAGACCGTTTATTGAATTTGGCTGAAGAAGCTTTTATTGAAGGAACGGTACCATCACAGGACATTGAAAAACACTTGGTAGGCATTTTTGTGGACGGACTTTATACAGATAACTTAAAGCTCCATCTCATGAGAAAAGACCCTAAAACTGTCACTGATGCTATACAAATGGCAGTATCGGAGGATAACGTACGAAAACGTTTCAATCAACGCAGAGGTAGAGATCCTCGCTATGAAGTAAAAAGTGACCACGAGCCAATGGAAATCGGTCACTCAAGACAGCAGTGGCACCGTCACCAACATCGATCTACACGCCATCAGCCTGAGCAACGTCAGTTCCAGCAAGCACACCAACCGAGGCAACAAAATGACCAAAATGTCAATACGATTGTCTGTTACACATGTGGACAAAATGGACATGTCTCTCGTGCATGCCAATCACATCAGCAAGGATCATTCGGAAAGGGTAGACAAGGTCATAGAACGTATCAACATAATCAATCTCGAGGTTATAACCAACCACAACAAGGACAGAACAACCGCACATACGCAACCCAACATGGTTTTTTCCAGAGGTAGACCACAATATTTCCCTGCTTCGGGAAACGGACCGAGTACACGTTAGATCGGACCGCTGACGTGAGCTACACAGAAGGGAACATTATAAACCCTATAGGTCCCACACAACAAGGAAGAAGTCACACAACACAGAACATCATTCTCACCGCAGTAAAAGGCAGCAGACTGTAGTAAATAACATTAACATCCACTCAGACCCGAGTTCCTGTCTCCTCTCTATTCAGGGCATGCATCATCGAGCACTGGTTGATACCGGAGCATCGGTAAGCCTAATACGAGAACAACTTTTCGAAAAATTCAGAAATATGTGAAATGTCACCCCACGAAAACTTTCATGGCATCGGTGACCGGCCAGGAAATGAAATCTCTTGGTACTGCGTTTATCACATTCCAGATTCTTCTTCTTCTTCTTCGATCTTTAGCCACCGACCGTCAAAGCAGTCAGTGGCCATCACGCCTAGTGGCGTCTTGTAGGGCAACAACAAATTGATTCCACTTTGCACGGTCGGTGGCCATCCTTCGTACAGTGCCCCAACTCTGGTTCTTTCTTTGCATCTCAGCCTCCACAGTCCTCCGCCAAGTTGTTTTTGGTCGGCCTCTCCTTCGCTTTCCTTCAGGGGTCCAAAGCATAGCTGTTCTTGTGATGGCATCAGGGTCTCTTCTGAGGACATGACCAACCCAGCTCCAGCGTCTGCCAGCTATGATGGTATGCATGTCCTCTTGCTTGCTACGAGTAAGCAGATCTTGGTTGGTGATGGTATTCGGCCAAAAGATTCGGTGAATTTTTCTTAGGCATGTTGTGTGAAAAGAGGACAATTTTGACATTTCCTTCTCTGTAGTTTACCTGTCTCGTACATTGTCCTGACATTCCAAAATCCTATTCTTGTATCCTGTTTTGAGGTCAGGACATCCGTTTTCATGTCAGTGGCTTCCTTTAAACATTCCAGATTGGGGAACAGAAAATAAACCATAAATTCATTATTACACGCGGTATGTCTCGGAATCTTATTATTGGACGTGATTTCCAGAACAACCACCAGGCCAGGATATACTACGATCTACACAAGATTAGACTAAACGGAGAATACTTCAACCTCCAGGATGATTTACACATAGCTTCGTTGGTACGCCTTACAGCTCCAGTGACCATTCCATAAAACTCACTAATAATAACCAAAGGTCGTGTAAAGGGATCAGACTACATTCGACCCAGACAGACAGTAGAAATTGCACCGTTGCTGGATGAAGATATAAGCGATCATCCACTGATATTCATTACTGAGGGCATTGCAGAAATTACAAGCTCCCGAGATTTCCCCATCATGATCGTAAATACCTCAGGAAAAACATCATCCATTGCGAGAGGTGCGATAATTGCAAAAGTTAATTCCCCCTCCCCCATAATGAAAGAGGCCAGACAAAACTGTAAATGGAGATAAAACAGACATCAACAATATATATTGCCGGAGAGAATCAGAGAGCAACAATAGATATTGCCGGAGAAAACCAGAGCTCAACAATATATATCGCCGGAGACAACCAGAGAGCAACAATAGATATTGCCGGAGAGAACCAGAAAGCAACAATAAATATTGCCAGAGAAAATCAGAGAGATCACTGGACCATTTTCATGAAAGATGAGTGAAATGTCAAACACAAAGATCAAATACAAGTATGCACAAGGACATAAAAACAAATACCCAAGACAGATTACCACAGTTGTTGGACACCTTACATACTTCGGCCCAACACCAACAACGGCTCACCGCTTTTGTGAAAAAACATCACGATGTATTTGCTTTAAATGATTTGGAATTGGGTCATACATCAACAGTCCAAATGGATATTAATACCACTACCGAAGAGCCTATTAGCCTAAAACCTTACCACACCCAACTCAAACACAGAGAGATAGTAGAACGATCCATTAATGAGATGCTATCAGCTGGCATCATTGAACTTTCCATATCACCATGGTCGTCACCTATCGTCATAGTTGGGAAGAAGGATTGATCGAATAGATTCTGCTGCGATTATCGCACTTTGAACAGAATCACGAAGACAATCTCCTACCCACTACCCAGAATTGATGACATTCTCGCGACCCTTGGCAACTCGAGATACTTTACCACCTTAGACGCTAGGTCAGGGTTCTGGTGTATCCCCATGACACCGGAGGCTAAACAGAAGTCCACATTTACTACACACATGGGCAGTTACGCATGGAATGTCATGCCTTTTGGCCTCAATGGAAGCCCATCAACTTATACGTCATTGATGGATGAGGTGTTGAAGGAGATGCAACCTTTCGCACTCGCGTATATCGACGACATATTAATTCATACAGCGGGAACCATTGAGGACCATCTTCATAAAGTGGAACTAGTATTTGACAGGCTCAGGAAACACCAAATCAAACTCAATTTAAGCAAATGTGACTTTCTCACAGAAGAAACAAATTATTTGGGTTTTGTTATAAATGCTGATGGAATACGTCCAGACGAAGATAAAGTAAAGGCTATCAGGGAAATGCCGAGTCCAATTACAGTACGGCAGGTGAGAGGTTTCATTGGGCGCATTGGGTACTACAGACGCTACATAATTAACTTCTCCCGTGCGGCTACGCCCCTGATAGAACTGACAAAAAAGTATGCTCGTTTTAAATGGACTCCTGAATGCCAGAAATCATTCGAGTACCTGAAGGATGCATTGACTACAATCCCCTTACTTGCTCACCCAGACACATCCAAACCCATGGTATTATGTACCGACGCCTCGGAACCCGCCATTGGTGCATGTTTGGTCCAACCCATCTGTTGCGTGATAAATTCTCGCAACATCATTTTATTACAATATCTATTTTATAACGCAAGGGCAACAACTGCTTGAAATTTATAGTTACTTTTCTCGGGAAGCATTTGTCTTCTCGCGTTGGTATCGAATGCAGTTAAGTTTGAGCTGGGGTCATTTTGCGCTGGACTGCGCATGACTTGTCTTGCTTTTTGGTCGATCGGGTTTCCGCCCACGACTAGTGGAGTGAGCGATTTGGAATGGCGAAAGAGATGCCTCGTTGAAGAGGGGATCTCCGCTATTTTTTGTTCTGTCAGGGATGTGTAGTCCTCTTAATGGATATTTCGTTTATTCGAGATAATACCTCTAGTGTTCCCCACATTGGCCACCAAATGATGCGTGATGCCATATGATGATGGATGGTATCCGCATGTCTGGTTTTGTGTAGTGTGTAGATGTGTTCAGTCAAAACAATGTTCATACAACAATAACAGGGCAATCCACATAGGACGTCAGTAAACTCACGACGTATAAAGTCAATGAGTCTTGAAACAGCCGTTGACGTTTTTCTTCATTATTTATTGTGGACGCCACAGTGACAAAATGGTTACGCAAATGTGTAGGCACATCAAACAGTCATTATCACAGCAACATTCAATACAGCAATAGACGGTAGACAGCATTACAATGATGAGTCAGATGCATGTTATATTTCATAGTGCTGTAAATGTAGTCAGGTGGAAAACTCCATTCTTTAGTTTTGTTTTGATTTGTTTGTATTTGTTAGCCTACTCTTGTCTATAATTTAGTTTCATACAACATTTTTGTTTATACACTGTGGTGTCATGTATTTTGTTTAATTATAGCGCAGATATCGTCACATTTTTTGTGATATTTCATTAATTTCTGCTTTATTTTTAGTTGATTTCTGCGAAAGTTTTTGTATTGTTGCTGATCTTTGTTATTGTTTACATTGTTATTGTTTACATTGTTTGTATTGTTTACATTTTCAATGTTTACATTCTGCATGTGTTTACATAGTCATTGTTTACAGTTATGGTAATTAGTTAATGGGCTATGCTAATGCACTGTTACTACTACACTGATGATAAATGAATGATGAATAGTGTCGTGCACTATTGAATGAGAAGTGCACTTATGATCAAGAATTGAGTGCTGATATTTCATATACAAGTTCTTTGATTGGAGACTTGTTTCCCACAGAGACTGGGATAATATAATGTGATGTGAATATACAAGTGCTTAATTAAGACTTGTTACACTTAGGTTTGAAATAAATTAGTTAATTATTTCAGGTTTTGGACTCATATGTTAGACAACATGTCTACATTTGAGCACTTTATTGAGCAGGGTAAATTGCTTGGCAAGACTGGTGATAAGTTAGAAGAATTTGCAACTGCTCGATATGATAAAGCAATGGAAGCTGAACAAAAGAAACTGCAGATGCAGGTGGATGAAAAAAAGATTCCAAATGGAAATGGAAAAACAAAAAAGGGAATCAGAAGCTGAGGAAAGAAAACTCCAGCTACAGCTAGAAGCTGAGAATAAAAGACTTGAAAAAGAGGCTGAGAATAAAAGACTTGAAAAAGAGGCTGAGAATAAAAGACTTGAAAAAGAGGCTGAGAATAAGACTTGAAAAAGAGGCTGAAAATAAAAGACTTGAAAAAGAAGCTGAAAATGAAAGACTTCAAAAAGAGGCTCAGGCTGAGGAAAGAAGATTACAGAGAGAGTCTGATGAGAGGAAAGAGAAAGCAAAAATGGAACATGAAGAAAAGGTCTTAGCTTTAGAGTTGGAAAAATTGAAATTGACAAGCATGAGTAATGGTAATGATTCAAACAAGGGTTCATCTTCTGGTAAGGCTAATAATGATACTTTTAAGATTAAGTTACCAACATTTAGTCCTTCCAGTGATGACATAATGTTCTATCTGGACAGATTTGAACAAGCATGTACAGCTCATAACATAGACAAAGCAAAATCTGTTTATCAGTTATCAGGGATACTGACAGGTAAAGCTCTAAGTATATTAAATATGGTGGATGAACCTGACAAGAACAATTATGAGGTTGTCAGGGCCGCTTTGTTAAAGAAATATCAGCTTAATGAAGACGGCTATCGTCTACAATTTAAAAACATGTTACCTGAAAATGGAGTTGAATTCTCCGAGTTTATTGCAAGAATACGCATTACTTTCTCACGATGGGTTGAACTATCTAAGACGGAAAAAACTTATGAAGGACTTATGGACTTAATACTTAGAGACAAAGTCATGTCGTCTGTCAATGAGTCTTTTCTTGCTTTCCTTCATGAACGTAAACCTAAAACAATAAAAGAAATGGAAGATTTCTGTTGCCAATACGTAACTGCACACCCACACATAACCATGGGTAACTCTAAGGTGAAAGAAGGTTTACCGGTTGCTTCGGCAGCTCCGTATGGTCAAAACTTTGCTCGTAGATTCCAACAAAATTTTGATAGAAAGAGTAGCGGTAATTTCTGTCAAAATCATGGAAATCAATTTCATGGTGATTCTTCTTCGAAGAATTGGAGACAACCTGATAGTACTCGTTACTATCACCCTAATAATTATAGGCATTTCAAAAGAGGATATGGTAATAGAGGTTATTCCTGCCGAAGACCTCAAAACCAAACAAATAGATGTTCGCATCAATGTGAACATGATAGTAATCGTGGAAACTGGAATTCGAACCAGGATAACAATTACAATAGAGACAATAATAACTGCAGAGATAATAATAACTTTGATAACTTCAGAGGTAATAATAGTCGGGGTAGATCTCAACACAAAAAAAAGAGATATCAGCAGGCTAATGCTGTACAACAGGAAACTGAGGGAGCCTGTAATCATGTTGTTGATAATAAAAACTTTGACGCTGTCACTGGTTCTGCTTTTGACTTTGAGAGAGCAAACAAATGCCCCCAATGCAGTACTTTATTCGAACCGGGTACCATAACTACTTTGAGTTGTGGTCACCCACTTCCCGCTCTTCCTGCTGCTGTTGCGCATGACGGGAGGGGTTCTTTAATCCTACATAAGGGTCTTGTTAATGATACTCCGGTCTCACTACTTTTCGATTCCGGATGCACCACTATTGGTGTTAGACAATCGCTTGTAGATCCATCTTGTGCTACAGGAAGGGTTATTAAATGTGTCACATTTGGCGGAACTCTAGAAAAATATCCTACTGCTGTAATTCGCATTGCCACTCCTTTCTTTACTGGAGATGTGCATGCTTGTCTCTTACCTAATCCTATTGCGGACCTTATTATTGGTCGTATTCACGGAGTTAGGGAGTGTACCCCACAGCAGATTGCTGCTTGGGAAGATAATAACATGCAAGCTACAAATGCAGTGGTTACAAGAGCACAAGCTCTACAAACACCCGAAACTTCACTGAATAGTGATAATGAAGTTGATAGCCAAGATAGTCACTTAGTAATCACTCGTGACTCTTTCATAAAATTGCAAGAAGAAGATCCTTCTTTAAAAAAATTCTTCGTTCTTGCGAAGAAAGGTGATCCGAATCAGGATACAAATAGAAAATCTTGGATTGCAATGAGAAACGGCGTACTTGTACGTATGGTACAAGATTCGACTACGTCGGCACATTCGCAAATTCTTGTTCCCAAGAGCATGAGAGTCCAAATATTACAACATGCTCATGACTCGCAATGTGCTGGACATATGGGTTTTTTTCCCGTACGAAGTCGAGAGTCCTTGCGGCTTTCTTTTGGCCTTTTGTCAATAAGGACATTCGTATTTACTGCCGATCATGCAAGGTATGTCAGGAGGTCAAATCTAGAGGACCACGACATGCTGCGCCTATCCAGGCTGCTGACATTCCTATTCGGCCGTTTCAGAAAATGGCCATAGATATTATTGGCCCTTTTAAGGTCAAGTCGGCCAGAGGACATCAGTTTATCCTTACATGTGTCGATATGTGCACACGTTGGCCAGAGGCTATTCCTCTTAAGAGCATATCTACTACAGATATCGCAGATGCTCTTTGGTTGATATTTTCTCGCTTGGGGTTCCCCAGAGAAATATTGTCAGACCATGGCACTCAACTCATATCTGACACTATGTCACAGGTAATGTCTACCTTACATATTGAACGATCTCTCAGTAGTATCTACCATCCTATGTCTAATGGGTTAGTTGAGCGTCTGAATAGAACGCTCAAGACTTTGCTTGGTAAGATAACTGAAGATCATCCTCAAGATTGGGACAGGGTTTTACCCGCGGCTCTCTTTGCCTATAGAGAAGTCCCTAATGAACACACAGGATTTTCTCCCTTCGAACTTGTCTTTGGCGCGCGTCCACGCGGCCCTATGTCTTTATTACACGATCTCATCACTGCCGATGATATTAGCGATGAAACTCAATCCTCATATGAGTATGTCATTGCTCTTAGACAAAAGATCATTGAGGCATGTAAGCTAGCAACTGCTTCATCAGAAAATTGCTAAAGAGAAGGCAAGACAGTTTGCTAACAAGAATAGATGTCTACGACAACTTTGTCCAGGTGACAAAGCATTCGTCCTACTCCCCAGTAGGGAAAATAGACTTCTTATTGCATGGAAAGGTCCGTATGCAATAGTCTCTCGGATTTCCAATGTTGACTATGTGGTCGATATTGATGGAAAGCATAAAAACTTTCCACATAAACATGCTTTCGGAATTTCACGAACGTCCGGACTATTTGCTGCCTATTTTCCAGGCAACGGATGATGCTCCTGCACCTCACGGTCATTATTCATCCCTGTCTGTCATTCAGGATGAGGAAGCTACCTTCTCTGATGTCAACCTTCCCCTTCCAGTGGTTCCATTACGTTCTACGGAATCTTGGAAAAACGTTTCTGTTTCTCCTAATCTTTCTGGTGACGAACATCGACAAGTCTCGTCGATGTTACAAACATTTCAGGATGTTCTCACTGACATTCCTGGACACACAGATGTCATAGAACATGACATAATTCTTACCGACAATAATCCGATTAGGGTTAGGCCGTATCCTATTCCTATACACTTTCAGTCGCAAGTGGAAAAGGAATTGGATGAAATGATTCAATTAAATATAATTGAACCATCGACTTCACCATATTCTTCTTCCATGGTTATTGTCCGGAAGAAGGATAAGAACATACGAATTTGCGTTGATTATCGCAAATTGAATCAGGTCACAATGTTCGACGCTGAACCGATGCCTTTGTTAGAAGATCTACTGATTAGACTTTCTAATTCTAGATTCTTCACTAAACTTGACTTGTCTAAAGGTTATTGGCAAGTGCCTTTAGCAGAGCATGCCAAACCTCTTACTGCTTTTTCTACACCTAGGGGTCTATTTCAATGGAATGTTATGCCTTTTGGTCTCATGAACGCCCCTGCCACTTTCGTTCGCATGATGCGTCGAATTCTGTCACATCGTTCGGATGTCATCGCATACTTAGATGACATCTGTCTCTTCAGTGATACCTGGGAAGATCACTATTTAGGGTTATATGACTTACTGTCCACTCTACGTGAGAATAATTTGACAGCAAAACCATCTAAAGCTTTTGTTGGTTTTGGTGAAATCTCTTTCCTGGGTCATCGTGTTGGTCATGGTCTCTTGAAGACAGAAGACCACAATACTTCCAAAATACTGAACATCTCTGTTCCTAAAACGAAGAAACAAGTTAGGAGTCTCTTAGGTTTAATTCAATTTTATGGGAGATTTATTCCAAATTTATCTTCGATCATGGCACCTCTCTCAACATTGTTGAAGAAAGGTTCGCCTAATCTGGTTCGTTGGTCTGAAGAATGCCAATCTTCACTAGACCAAATCAAGAATATATTTTCTTCTCCTCCCATCTTAAGATTACCTACTCTTGATAGGACTTTTGTTCTTCGGAGTGATGCTTCATCCACTGGGATTGGAGCAGCACTGATGCAAGAATATGCAAATACTCTGCATCCTGTTATGTACATTTCTAGAAAACTAAATGCGGCAGAGAGGAACTACTCGGTTTTAGACCGTGAGTTGTTAGCGATGGTTTGGTCAATTCTAAAACTACAAAGATTCCAACTGGGCGCACATTTCATTCTAGAGACTGATCAGAAAGCTCTTACAGCTATTCAGACTAAGAATTTGAAGAGTTCGAGATCCACTCGATATGCTATAGCTCTTCAACCTTTTCACTTCACGGTACGAGCTATCCGTGGTGCGGATAATGTGATGGCTGACATTTTGTCTAGATGCCCACATGACTCTAACTAATACTTCTGTCCTATATTCCTATATATTACAGAGTCATAACACACCTATATTACTACAATAGATTAGCACATCTGTACTCACTTTATATGTACACACTATCGTGCTTTGTTGTCATCTTCTTCTGTTCGTTTTTTAAGATGATAGAGGAGGACTGAGTAGTTAATATAAGGGCCGTTAGTTTACTAAACAGCCACAATTATTAATAATGTATTGTACCTTATGAAGCATATTAGTTATTAATTAGCATTATATTGCTTGTACTTTCTCAGAATGTCATTGTTGAGCTGAGGACTTACCTTACTAGTTTCAAGCATGACGAGTTCTAGATTGTGTACTTACCCTCGGAATACCAGAGCATATATCCTGGATCGTCATGTAGTTTAACTTTACTATGTACTTATGTCATTACATGTCAAAGAATGTACTATTTAAATTTTCCTATCAGATTTGTACATCCATTTTTAAAGACAATATTAGAGTATGCTGTTTAATGATGATTATAGTAACTTGCATACGTATATTGTGTTTACATGCTAACGTGATGTGTGTTGGTGACACCTCCCCGATGTGAATATTTTTTGAGACATATTTATTTTTCTGTTGAGGTATATCCTCACCAGACACTCTATAATTAGCCTATTGTTTGGCAATTTAGTTAATTATCAGCGCATAATTCGTGCGTTTTGAGCCGCTTATCGCATGCTCTTTGATATTAAAAAAAAAATATGTTCCACATTTTTTTTTTTATCGGGAGGAGGTGGTGATATGTTGCGTGATAAATTCTCGCAACATCATTTTATTACAATATCTATTTTATAACGCAAGGGCAACAACTGCTTGAAATTTATAGTTACTTTTCTCGGGAAGCATTTGTCTTCTCGCGTTGGTATCGAATGCAGTTAAGTTTGAGCTGGGGTCATTTTGCGCTGGACTGCGCATGACTTGTCTTGCTTTTTGGTCGATCGGGTTTCCGCCCACGACTAGTGGAGTGAGCGATTTGGAATGGCGAAAGAGATGCCTCGTTGAAGAGGGGATCTCCACTATTTTTTGTTCTGTCAGGGATGTGTAGTCCTCTTAATGGATATTTCGTTTATTCGAGATAATACCTCTAGTGTTTCCCACATGCCGGGAGGCGTGATATTTCTGTGTATTTCATGAAAGCAAGGTAAATTAACATTTTCATTAACTCTATCGATTTTTGGTCGTGAACGATTTCTGGCTCATAGCCTGTCTTCGAAAGTCGTCGTCACGAGATGTTTTCCTAGCTCACATGTCGCTGTATTGTGCTGCATCGGTTGATGCAGGTCCCAAGGACTATTACTTGCTACTTGATTACCTGAACTAGGTTTGAAAAACCTTTGTTATCTAGAGGATATTTTTGAGGACATTATTTATACTTCGGCAGACGTGTCTGTCTTGCTGAAGTCAAACTAAGGAGAGTGAACTGATCTCATACATCTGGTTATCTCCTGGCTGTTATAGAAAAGGATGGAGTTTTCCACCTGACTACATTTACAGCACTATGAAATATAACATGCATCTGACTCATCATTGTAATGCTGTCTACCGTCTATTGCTGTATTGAATGTTGCTGTGATAATGACTGTTTGATGTGCCTACACATTTGCGTAACCATTTTGTCACTGTGGCGTCCACAATAAATAATGAAGAAAAACGTCAACGGCTGTTTCAAGACTCATTGACTTTATACGTCGTGAGTTTACTGACGTTTTCCTATGTGGATTCACGCATCACCCCTGTTATTGTTGTATGAACATTGTTTTGACTGAACACATAACAAAACTGCAGACATGGTCCCGTTAACCTCCAATCCTACGATAACCATCCATAGAGTACAATCCCCAGGAACAAACTTGAATCACAATCAAACCCAGACAGTGATCCAGATGGCTTCCACGTGGCAAGTGAGCAGAAGTGTGATAAAGTACATTGATACAGCGATAAAATTATTAATTATTAGTATAAAAGTTAAAATAATATAAGTAGAAACAATAATAGTATAGTTGTAACGTGTCTTCTTTCCACCCGCCAGTCAACGCATTGATTTTTGCAAGACAGAACGTAGTGTATAAGGGTACTATGACCTTGGTTTTATAGATAACAATTTTGACAGTTTTGGCCTTGTTTCAGACTAAAACGAGGAGAGAGGCAAATGAATTTTTGGACTGAGGACACAAGTGGTTGATACGCCAAATTGTACGAAACGCGGGCAAAAATTGTTGGCGGCAGATGGAAAAGAAAACCACAACACTAAAATTTATTTGTGCATTGAGTACATAGTGGAACTGTATAACCAAACAAGCCTTACTCTGTCTGCAAATTGATACATTTTATGACGTCACCAACTTGTTGTTGCTGCATTTTGAACGACGCACGAACGGAGAAGAATGGCGTAATTTATATGATAGTGGAAATTGAAACTAACTCTGGAAAAAATATACTTCGTTATTAATAGGATTAGGATCATAAACGTTAGCTAGTTTAAGAGCTTATCGTCTCTTGATAAATAATATGCTTGAAAATAGAAAATCCGACAGATAATAAGAAAGATATGGACAAAAGACGGTATTGGTTATGACAGACAGACCAACACATGCTCGTCTTTACTTTCACTAACGTTGATTTTTTGACGCGTCCTTGAAAAAGGCAGGAAAAGGGTACATGTATTCTATTGGAGGAGTAGTAGACAAGGGGAGAGAAATTATGGGATGGCTTAACACTAAATATATTTTAGCAGTGGAAATTTAAGAATGAGTGAGGAGAAAACTTGTTATGTCCAAAAATCAAGTCTATTTTTAGCTTGTAAAGCCATTTTCAAATTCAAATTAAAAAGCTTAGTAGTCGTTCGCTCATTGGCCAACGCCTTTTATAATATTGAAAAAATTCAAAGTATCGACGCCATTTGTATAAATCAGTCCCTTGAACAGGACGTTTGTAATTCTGTGAAGTGTGACTTGCCTTACTAAATTAAATATATAAAATAAAACAAAAGGGCATCACAGTCCAGCCAGCAGGACATCTGAAGTCTGCTAATCAACGTACCTGTGTTTATTCATTGAATTTATGGTAAGGCAGAAATTATTCATATATATTTTGTTGCAAAATGTGAGTGAGAGATACTGCCATTTCGACAGTAAGTACATAGGTCATTAGCTGATTTATGCAGGGCCTAGAGGTAGATGTATGCTATAACACATTGCCGAGACGGGAGAGGTGAACAACACTGGTACACTTTGTAATGGATGAGCTGGGGTGGTCAATTAGATATGACCAATATCTTTATTTCTTATGTAACATAATTTGTAGAAATAACAGTTTAAGTTCAAGGAGACATTATTTCATTGTTACAGGGTTTTTATCTGGCACTAGCCAGGTGCCAGATGTCTGTGAAAAGCAATTGTGAAGTCTTTTCATTTCCAGTAGTGACAGGGGTCTACAGAGTCCACCCTGTTACTTTTGGGCCAGTATCAAAGTGATCGTTTTACAGCAAGAATACGGACAGTTCCAGTTGTGCCAGTTAAGTATGATATCTGGCACAGGACGCTTCATCAGCATCAAAGGCTAGAACCCCCTTGTGTAACATAATAAAAATATTCCCCAAAGAGTAAAACATTGAAAGTTGAGTATTAAAGAACTGGGGACGATTAAAGAATCCCAAACAGCCATCCAGTGTTAGAAACCAGTAATATTAAAAATTTAGTGAGACTGTTAGTATATTTTAACAGTATTTGTTTGGACAATTGTCCCTTTGGGTTAAAATTTTGCAATTTATGTATATACCTTGAGTTCTTTTAATTTTGAAAGTTCTGACCAGAAGAATACTAGGTTCAGGACTAATAAAATTGTATAGAAAATATTTGCACATCAAAATTTAACCCAGGTGTTTGTTCATTTGATCATAGATTTTAATAGTTGTTTATATGTGCGTGTGTGTTAATGTAAAGTTTCCATCACACCACACTTGCATAACCCTAGATATTAGACGTAGCTACCATACATACTAGTCAAGACTAGGTCTGATTGAGATTATAAGGTGGTAGCAGAAAGGTTACCTGATAACTCAACCCATAAATTGTTATAATCAGGTACCTTCACAGCTGACCTCATTCAGAACAATAGTGAAACATAACAACCACATTTCATAACATCAAAAGCCACCACAAGAAGAAAGATCCAGACATAACAAAACTCATGAAACAAGCTCATGAAAACCCAAACAGATTTCCAACGCTTACGATCCAAGACGAAGTATTGTACCACATTGACCCCAAACAAGACGGACAGCTACAGAAATACAAACCGATACACCTAGTACCGTTGGTTTTTGTCTCAATTTCATGATAACAATGGTCACGTTGGGAGAGACAAGACATTAGATATCATTAGACGACGATACTATTGGACTTCATTATACAGAGATGTCAGTGAATATGTTCACACATGCAGAATCTGTAAAATGCGAAATATGAAACCATCACGAGCACCACTCCAAGCAATGCAAGCAGAACATTTCCCAATGGCGACAGTCAGCATCGATATATCGGGACCATATCCCATCACACAGTCAGGGAACCGATATATCTTGCACATAGTAGACCAGTATTCAGTATGGCCGGAATGTTAACCTCTCAAAAACATCACATCTGAAACAGTTACAGAATATTTTATCCAAGAATTCCTACCAAGACATGGCTGTCCCAGACGTATCATATCTGATAACAGCAAACAGTTCGTTGGGAATCCCTTCAAAGCAATGCTTCAGAGGTTCAACATTACCCATACTACCACGAGTTATTATCACCATCAGTCAAATGGCAGAAATGAACACCTACACTCAACCATGCATGATGTTCTCGCGAAGTGTATCAGTCGAAATACACAGTATTGGGATATTTACATCAACCAAGCATTGGAGGCCATTAGAGTGAATATAAACACCACTGGTATGTCGCCATTTTATATGCTCTATGGAAGAGAACCCTCTTTTCCCCTGGATAATATGTTACTGCCCCAACGTAAATATGTAGGTGAAGACCCCATAGAAGTGATTTTAGGAGAAATTCAAGGTTCACCAAATAGCACATAAGAATACTGCGAAAGACTTTGTAAAGAAATAGAAACAACACGACAAGAATGTCAAGCTTGAAAGCTTTAACGTAGGCGACAGAGTGTACTACCGAAAGAATGTCCGTGATAACAAATTTGATGACCGCTGGCTAGACGGCTTTAACATTCTAGATAAGACAACCCCGACTTATTACAAAATCTGGAACGAAGAAAGAAATATCTTTACCAAGGGCCATGTCACGCAAATAAAAAAAGATGATCATCGACTGTTAAGGCACGCTTCTTCTGTTAACACTGGGTCATATCTTATAGAATGTTGTTCCATGTATTATTAATAAGTCAGTTATTAATATCTGGCCATTGCATTTGTTTTTTCATTCAATTAGTTTTATCGTGCTCTTGTTGGTAAATCACGCGAAGGTGGGAGAAGAACATTGTGAACATAATAATAGTTGAATTCCAAAAGTTAATTGACTTGATAAGTCCTTATCGAGTCCACACATTTTAATATACCGTTTTACACATAAACAATCCACACATGTTGGTTATGAAGAAAATACATATTCAATTTAGATCCTACGTCGTATATGATCTATCTGCAAATCAGTCCTTGTCAAATACCATGAATTACTGTAGGCAGAACGTCATAACTATATGTACGCGCGGTTGGTGATCCCAACGGTCGACAGCGAGATTATGCGTCTGGCAAATATAAACTAAAATGGACTGTTAATTCATCCCGGCCTAGGTTTAGTCAATTACTAACCTGTAACATTTCATCTCTTTTCATAATAACAGTGGACTGACCCATGTCCATACTTAAATACAACATAACTGTGCGGCACTCCATGCCCGACACTAGAAGAACATAAGGACACGTCTTTACAGCTCGACGGTCATACAAAAAGGGGTACGGTAACCTAGTCACCCAGCGTGACCTTACCGACGCCAACACGTCATAAATCGATCGGGTGTATAGCGTTCAATAGTATACTAATTGTTTACATTATATTAAATGCTGTAACCCCTAAAATTGCACGCTGCCAACCTATAGCAGACGATGCCAATTAAAATACCGTAACATTGACCCCTTATACCACCTACATAGACCACAAATAGGCCAATAAGAAAAGCTATATTATATCATCAACCATCCAGCACTACGTCAGAGTCTAGCACAGACGATGATGTTTCAGAAGCAGAAAGGCACACAGCTGAAAATGACCAATTTCGTGAAGCAGTCAACAGAATGAGACAATATAGAAGCACATCCGAAAGTGAAGACGATATCCCCACCCCCCCCCCCCCCCCCCCGGCTGAGTTACGCGAAAGACTAGAATATCGAAATACCAGGCCGAGCAAGTTACTCCAGAACACCCTGACACCAGGATAGATTCCTGCCAGCCTATTGTACAACAAATATACTATAGAAATGAACAACCTTCAACAAGCAACTACCACTCTGATGAACAGTGGGATAGTGAAGAAGAAACGCCCCTGCACGTGATTCACAGTAGAGAAATTCACAACAACCAGTACACTGAAGATAATGAAACTCGACACACAGCACCATCCAATGAAGAAAACGCACACAGCGCTACATGCACACTTGAGGAAGATATTATTCTACCATCACCTAAATTGAGACATGAATCTGACCTAGATACAGCAAATCCCGAGAGTGACCACGAAAGCATGAACAGTCCAGACAACACTGAATCTCGCACAGCAACGCAGCGCCCATATTCTGGAACAACAGATGACTCACCACCGTTAACAAAATTTGTGAGGTTACCTCAAGAGCACATACGAGTACGTATGAAATCGCGAAGAAAACGCAGACAGTGCATGAGGTGCACCATTTCAACACTACTTCATCATTACCCTCGACAACTGCAGCCACCACCCACTCGACAGTGCGAAATACGCCATCCTCTTGTGATCAACGATTGACAAAAGCTACCTTGAGGGACATCGCCAAGTTCCTCATGTCAAATTCGTAACGTCCAGTTCAACGATTATTGGTTTATTGGAGAATCAATCTTCTCTAATAACAAAAAGGTACTTCCCCAGCAATAGTACCCAACAAGTACTCATACTTCATAGTACTACCCCTCGTTCCCCATCATCTAAAGTCACTAGTATCCATTTTTTTTTTTTGGTAGGACATTTTATTTTTTCAGAAAGATGTCAGCCTCAGTCAAGATCCTGCTGGTGATACAGACGATATTCACAGTTATGACGTCTGCAACACCAACATATGCTAACAAGTTATTATGGCGTGACGCCACTGTGATTTAATGTTATATAATTATTTAAGATTCTTATTCAACATGGACTGTCATTAGGACTACATCTTTTACACCACTATGTCAAGAAATTAAAGAACTTTCGCAAACATTCGCAGATCTACAACACTATGTTTTCCAGGTTAAACAGAACTTTAAATTATCTCAGTTCTCTAGTCATACAATTTTTTTTTTTTTTTGGTTGTTGCAAGTGTTAGGTACAAAATCGTTATGATTAGAAGAGTACCCATTGTACAAATTACACCACTTTTGCCTTTGAAAATCTTTATAACAGGACTTATGCTTTACAACAGTTTGTATTTTTTATTTTTTCCCCCTTCTTGATGAATTTAGTGACAAAAGCAAACATACTATACGCACACACGTATTTTTCCTTTGTGACACATGAGAGTTTCGTTTTTTTAATATGTTAACTCACAGTTTTCCTTTTGAGTTATGGAAAGACCGTTTTATAATGTTCAATCGCATCGAGAATGTATTTTTGCGATTGTTCTTAATGATGCTGTTACGACAAATACCATTTGTACTAGAACTATTTGATTCGCACACATGGTAAATTTACTTTCCAACCTCAATGATCTTATAATGCTAATCACATTATTCAAGCCAATGACCCTTTCTCACAGATATATGACGAATCAGACGTTAAATTTATTCTTCCCTACACATCTAAACACCTGTCCATCTCCTGTCACCTTCTCCGACACGCTCCATCACATACGGAGCGTTTCTAAATCGTCGCCAGGTTCAGAGCATTCCCCACTATTCAACAGGAATTTACCTATGTTAACGTGTCTATCAAATTCTATAAATACTTCTTCGCATTCCTGAGTCCAGTGAGACACACAAGAGGTCATGACCCGACACACTAGAGTGTCAGGACTATTGATTTTGCCTAGAATAATTGGTGTTTTGAATTTTAAGCGGTTTAGTGTATAAATACCATGTGTACAAGAAGATAAGATGTCCACAGCGGATATCGGTAAAAGATAATGAGGACATTGTTACCCCCACTGACACAGCTAACGCCCCTAAGACCCCCGAGTACATTCCCATGACTGACATTCGTTCCCCTCCCACGGTGATAAACCCTTCTCCGTCATTTATCCCAATATACACCCCATTCAACTAAATAACTGAGACATATATATTTTCACCTAAAATTTGACTTGGTGATATACAAGTATTTTGCAAGTTGGGTAAAACTTATATGCTAATCAACACAGTTCGCGGATTGGCGAAATGCTACATTGTTACATGCACACCATGACGATTGCATGCGAAATCGCTAACATGGTATCGTTGTAGCCATTATACCAGCGCGGCTCCCATATATATATATATATATATATATATATATATATATATATATATATATATATATATATATATATATATATATATATATATATATATATATATATATATATATCAAGGAGCGCTCAAAACACACACTGTGTGCCTTCAGTTTCACACTTCCCCTTTGGGACTCTACATACCCGTTTCCTCGCTGGAGTCTCTACGCCTACCCGCTACCACACATGACGTTTCACCACAGACCAGCCTTTCGATTCCCCTTTGCCCGTAACAGCTCCGTCACACACGTGAACTTAATTAAAAACACTACTTGACTTCCACTACTACCGTGCGTGAACACAATCAAGCTTAACATTAACTCTCTTCCGCTCAAACCTCACATAAACAAATCTAGCTCCAGACAGAAGATAAATCCTGACATCCACTCTACAACCAGTTCATGACTATATATATAAACCCACTCACATTTGTTATCGCCCACAATGCAGTGGACATAACGGCGTTATGTATAAAGCACAGTGGACATAAACGTAAGCAGTAAGAAAGCTGAATCTTGGTGGTTAGTAAGGTTATAGTTGAGAAAGCAGTGTAGAAAGCGGAGGACTTATAAATTAGTGTAAGCGATCTCACTTTTTATCTTTTTTTTCATTCTTTCTCGCCTTTCACAGCTTTGGTGTAGCTGGCGAGTGCTTTTCAGGGCAAGTCCTTCTCAGGGCTTAATGCTAGCAGATGGATAATGGTTTTTCCTTTTCAGGGCAAGTCCTTCTCAGGGCTTCATGCTAGCAGATGAATAATGGTTTTTCCTTTTCAGGGCAAGTCCTTCTCAGGGCTTCATGCTAGCAGATAGATAATGGTTTTTCCTTTTTCAGGGCAAGTCCTTCTCAGGGCTTCATGCTAGCAGATGGATAATGGTTTTTCCTTTTCAGGGCAAGTCCTTCTCAGGGCTTCATGCTAGCAGATGGATAATGGTTTTTCTGTTCCGGACTTCGTATCTATAGACGCTTACCGAGCTAGTAATCTGGTTGGATTGCACATACAACCGTTGTTTCGCTGGACACTGAGGTAGTACGGGCAGCGTTGGCGTAGCTGATGAGTCCTTATTAGGGCAAGTTCTTTTCAGGGCTTTATGCTAGCAGGTGGATAATGTTAGCCCTTTTCAGTACTTAGATCTATCAACGCTGACCGGGCTTTGATTAAAAGAGTTCACTTATTTTTGAATGGCAAATGCGCTCTGATATAACCAAATAGGTTGAAAGGAACGCGCCTCGCCACAAGAAGGCAAAAACCAAACCAAACCAAAAAATTTTATTTTTTCCCCTACATTTGTGCTTAGGAGACCAAGTGCTCTATTAGTTTTTAACGTGAGTTTAGTCATGAGGTCCATTTCTTGTAGTTACAGATGAAAGACGAGCACCATGAAGTATCAAGGAATTAGCAGAATTTCTGAAGACAGCAAACCGTTAGACAGCATTGTTTCCAATGAGCATTGAAGGTAAAGTGTAATCAGAATCCTGATATTCAAGTAAAACAAAGAAATAAAGAGCACAGTCAAATAGGTGTTTTCCCAAATTGAAGAAACTGTGTAGAAGAACATGCCACGAGCCGTCATCCGCCATTTTGTAACTTTCACTTGGGTTGACTGAATAAATAGCTTGAGAATAAGATATTGAACAATCATCAGTAACTGAAAGAGACTAGGAGGACTTGAAGAAATACGAAAGAGGACATTGGTATTTTTAGTGTAGACAACAGATACCTTTTCGCCTTATTAAAATTACCATCACTGGTAGTCAGCAGTAAGATAGCCAAGGGGTCTTATTATTGTTGTTACAATATAGATTTGAACAGCTGTAAAGACTAAAATGAAGAGCGATAATTTTTATACTTGCCAAAGAAATAATGACCAGTCGAAAAAAATATTAAACGAGTCTTGTATTAATTCTACAAGTACTTTGTAAAAACGTTTCAAGAATAAATTATGGAAAAATTGTTGTGCTGAAAAATCATTGCTCGGATAATTAAGCGAATATGAGAATGATACGATGTACAAACATATTTCTTCTTCTTCTGCGTTCGTCCTGAAAAAGACGTTTGTTGCGTTGTGTCCGTTTACAGCGAAGTTGCGATATTTGCGCCTTTCGGCCGGCATATCCGACTTCAGCACGGCATTTTTGGGACCGGGTCATAGGGGGAGAAAAAGAAACACACATGCGTGGAAAACTGAATTATAGACACATATGGTAGGGATAAAGACGTACAAGAAATGTTCTTCTATGGCTGGTACAGGATAATATAGAAGAACGTAAATTTGTTAACAGCATAAGCTCTATAATGAGCAAAAGATTAATGTCATTAATCACGTGTTTCTTGGTGTACCTCTGTCTCTCTTACCCCGGGGACTGCAAAACAAGGACTACCTAGCAATGCTATCAACAGGGTTTCCTCAATGTGTGTCTATCACTCTCCAGCGTTTTCCTATCACATCTTGTTCCACTGGCACTTGTCTGTTTCTTGTCATCAGTTCCACATTAGTGTTCTTGTCTTACCATTTCAATCCTTCTATACTACGCAAGTACCTGTTTATGAAATTTATGATGGCAGATATACTAACTTTGCTCCATCTCTTTACTGACCTGAAGCAGACTCTCCTTTCTTCATATTCCGTGTATCTGATATGGTTCTTTTCATCTGTGAGTATGTACCGTCAGAAATTGTATGAAAGGATATTTTGTCACTACTTCGTAATTGTTTATCTATTATTTGTATTTATTTATTTTTACATCTCATAGGATAATGTTGGCGCTGTCTCTAGTAAATTTCTATACCCCAGGGTAGAAGGAAAAAGACTAAGTAACTAAATCTTTTTTGGTTCAATGAATGTAATTGCATTGCATGCAGAAAATTCGAAACAAAATGTCACATATGGGTAGATATCACAGACATACGAATTTATAAATAAAGAATCATATTATCACCATTCCATATTGTGGGTGTAAACGCTTTACCTAAAACGTATATGCGGTGTCTCCACCCCAGAGTGTCATATCTCAATCAAAATGTTATTTGCTAGATTCTGATGATATAATGGAGAAGAAAAGGATGATACTTACTGTTTCGAGTACGAAGCTGTTCATTGAAAAAATCATTTTCCTTGTCACTATTGATTTCCACAAGGTATCCACCAACAGAATTACAATATCTCTGTCCAGACAAGAAGGAAGAACAAAGATAACTAGATATCAGTATCAAAATACCTAACTTGATATCATGAGGAGGAACATTGATTGAATATCTGGACATAATAATGCTGACATATTTATTTGTTAAATCATGGTACAACCTTGTTGGAGAAGTTCCAGTTCCGGAGGCAGATAACAACAACAAACGGGGAATGATTAATACTGGATAGAACCAAATTTAAACAAACAGAAAAGAACAGTTACTCTTTAATTCTACGCTTTGTTTTTCTTTCTTCATTTTTTTCTCGTAATGAGGAAAAAATGAAAATGACGTTATAAGCCAAAAAAGAAGTACTTACCTATATATATATATATATATATATATATATATATATATATATATATATATATATATATATATATATATATATATATATATATACAGTATATATAGTGACGAAACTCTGTAGTCTAGGGTATGAATAATAATATAGGTCCCAAGTCCCGCTGAAGCTACCTCAAAACATTCTCAAATGCATAACTGACCAACTGTGCCAACGAAAGCAAAATATCCAAATTCCTCGATCCACATTTACAAGTGTAATAACATCTTTAAGCATTGCAGGATTCCTTTATTGATTGATACTATTGATCCACTATTTCACACATCATCTTCAATAAGGAAACACTTCATATATCATTTATTCAACTATAAGTTCCAGTGGGAACGCATTCCATAACTGCAAGACATGCAGCATACACTTCCTATATACACAGCGGAATAAACAACGTCGCATAGCGACCGCAAAATGTGCCAACATATGTGAGCACTACATTTACTTCAATTATGAAACTCACATGTACCGTGCAAAAGCCATTCGCCACATTACCACTGCCCTTGCAACTGAAAACTGCAAGTTTTCAGAAAATAGTAAGACAGTTTAATAACAACTAATCAGACTTTCACAAAGTAAACTAGTGTAATATGCGATCAATTAAGTAACTAAGCACTTAATAAATTAAGTATTCCGTTAGGAATAGCATTATGTTATTCTTAATAACCAAGTTAGTGTTCAATATGTCTATGAAACCTGCAAATAGTTATATGAATTCAAGGCAGCAAATGTCTGAAAAGAACGAATGAAAACTCAGTCCTGAAATTCAGATGCATTTATGGTAACTCGTGTCACTGTCAATCTGTGCATCTTGAGAGGACGTCAGCGAGCACATTGTCTCTACCCCTAATGGGTAAAACAGAGTAGTCATAAGCTTGTAGTTCTAATGTCAATTTTGCAATTAGTGGTTTTACAGACTGAAGAAACGGAAGTGCTTTCTGATCGGTCTGGATTTTTAAAAATGCGAACCTATCAAATGCCTGTCTAGTTTCTTCAGACTCCATACGATACCTAGAAGTTCACGCTCTACGATAGGATACCTTGATTCAGACGCGTTGGGTTTACAGCTCACGTAGAGTACTGGGTGATATTCGCCATCATAACGTTGCATTAAGCAGCCTCCTTCTTCTTCTTTGATCCTTAGCTGCCGGCCGTCAAAGCAGTCAGTGGCCACTTCACTTCAAAGATTGGGTTGCTCTGGGCAACACTACATGTAAAGTTGGCATAGAGGCTTTTTATGATTGACGCTATGCAGCTTGGAATTCCATAAGCCCTAAGTATTTTCCATAAACTGTCCTTATGTATACTGTCAAAATCCTTTTCAAAATCAACGAAATAAATGTACAGCTGTCTTTGCCATTCTGAGCACTGCTCTATAATGTTCCTGTGAGTAAATATATAATCTACACATCTTCTGTTCTTTCTAAATCCTGCTTGTTCTTTCCTCAGTTTGTGGTCAACTGCTTTTCAAATTCTCTGTATAATTATCCTGCCTAGTATTTTTCTGGGAACTGAGAGAAGAGTGATTCCTCTCCGATTATTGCAGTCTGCAAGATCTCCCTTCTTGGGCAATTTGACAATTATTGCTCTGTTCCACTCTGTTGGTGTTGTCCCTGTTTTCCAGACTTGTGCAAATAGTGGTTCTAATAGTTCTGCTGCTAGCTCAGGGTATGTCTTAAATAGCCAGGAGCTTTTCCATTCTTAAACCCTTTGATTTCTGTTATGATTTCTTCTTTTCGTGGAATGTCTGTATTAACATCTAGATTGTTTTCAGCCTCAGGAACATTCAGTTGTGTCTCTTGTGGTTCCTTGTTCAGAGTTTCTCTGAAATGCTCTGCCCATCTTGTTTCCTGTCCCTCTGCTGTCGTGATGAGATTTCCTTGCTTATCTCTTACTAATGTAATATTGTTTGCACCTCGTTTTCCGCTGATGAATTTAGTTATTTTGTATACTGTGCTTTGTTCATTTCTCAGTGCTGTCTCTTCTGCCTTTCTTGCAAGATCGTCTAGGAAATTCCTTTTGTTGCTCGGGTTTGGCGTTTAACTTCCTTGTCTAGCTGACTGTACTGTTTGCTATATAGTTGCTTTAACCTGGGGTCTTCGCTTCTGTTTTCTTTCTTTTCATTTCCTTTCTCATTGTTATTGTGTTTAATGTTTCTGGTGTTATCCAGTCTTGCTTCTTCCTTTCCTGGAATTCCAAGCATGATTTGCTGCTTCCTTATATATTGTTGAAATTGTGTTGAATTTCTGGTCTATATCATCAGTCAATGTCTTTTCCTGACTTTTGGCAAATTGATATCGTTTCTTTATGTCAGCCGCCAAAGCTTTTCTGGTAAGCGGGTCCTTCAATTTGCTGAAGTCAAACCTTTTCTGTGTAGTTACAGTTGGTCCAGCCCTTCTTAGTTTCACTTTCAGTTTTGCTACTACAAAAAGGTGATCACTTCCCACATCTGCACCTCTTCTTACCCTCACATCTTGTAATGCATGTCTCCATATACCGTTAATCATGACGTAGTCTATCTGGTTTCTGTCCCGATCATTTGGTGATTCCCATGTTAATTTGTGAATTTCTTTATGTGGGAACAGTGTTCCTCCAATGACCAGGTTGTTAATGCTACAGAAACGTATTCATTTATCCCCTTTTTTCGTTTGCTGCTTCGCTGCCGCATTTTCCCATTACTCTTTCATTATATGTATTGTGTGTACCAACTTTCGCATTGAGGTCTCCCATTACTATAATAAGATCATTTCTTGGTGTGTCTTCCATTTCTTTCTGCAGTTGTTGATAGAATTCATCCTTGACCTCTTCATCGCTGTCATTCGTTGGTGCGTAGCATTGTGTTATTGTAGTATTGGTGAATCTCCCTATCAATCTTAATCTTATCAGTCTGTTGTTGATGGGTTTCCATTCCAGTAATGACCTTTCTATTCCTTTCTGTAGAATAATGGCTACACCTTCATTGTGCTGTCCATCCTCTCTTCCAGAGTAAAGTACTGTTTCTCCTGTTGCTGTTTTAACTTTTCCTGCCCCTGTCTATCTGCTCTCGCTTATCCCTAGAATGTATAACCTATAGTTTCTAATTTCTGCAGTGACCTGTTTTAGTTTACCCGTCTCGTTCATTGTCCTGACATTCCAAAATCCTATTCTTGTATCATGTTTTGCGGTCAGGACGTCCGTTTTCATGTCAGTGGCTTCCTTTTGGCTTTCACCACTGACAGCCATACAAGCCTCAGACTCCGGATGTCCGTCCCGCAGCAAAGTTTGTTCACTTGTTATTGTTTCCGGAACTTCATTTCTTTTTACATAGACAAGGGTGTCAGCCCTATGCTAAAACCCCCAACCTGGAGGACCAGGGTGTCTGCTTTAGTCTGACCCCTGCCTGCGCAAACCTGTCCAGCTTGATAGAACCTTCCGATGCCATTTAAAGACGCACCTGTCTTGAAGAGGAAAGGTATTTTTAAATTTGGTATCTGTAACATAGCGATTCGAGAGTAACAATCCTTAATGTTGTGTAATACTTGGTCGCACTGATTATTCCAGTTAATCGTATCTGGCATACCTTCTTAGTCAAAGAAGATAAGACTGATGATAAAGTATAAAACTGAGGAATGAATTTATGGCAAAAGTTAAGTCCAAGCAAACTGCAAACGTGTTTCTTAGTGGTTGGAATTGCAAGATCTAAAATCCTCTTTACAGTGGAATCTTCTGGCTGAAACATATGTTGCCCTATTTTATGATCCAGTCCAGGAAAAACCCATTTGGAGTTTAGACGATCGAGCTGTAAGATTATGTGACACGAATGAATGCAGACCCGAATTTTGGTCTTCCCGCGTATCATGGAAAAGACAAATGTCATCTATGTAGGTAATAATATCAAGTCTTTTATCAAAAACACGATGAATCATGCAAACAAATGTAGCCGGAGCATTCATTAAACCAAAATACATGACATTATAGTGACAAAGACCACGACGAGTAGAAAAGGCCGTGAAAGGTTTAGACGCCTGAGTCAAGGAAATTTGTCAACAACCTTTCGATAAGTCTAATTTGCTGAAAAAAGTAGCCGACGATAGTTGTTGCAACAAGTCATCCAACAAAGGATAGGTTCCGCGTCGGAAATAGTAACTCTGTTGAGATGACGAAAGTCAATGCATATCCTTATAGACTTTTCCTTCTTACGTACTACCACTATTGAAAAAGCAAAAAGTTATTCGGATGGTGAAATATACCAAGTCGAAACCATCTATCAATCTCACTATCGACCAGTTCCCTAAAATATAGTGGTATGGCATTTAGTCTCAGCTTAATAGCTTAATCGGTGTGTATTCAGTTAACTTTATGTCATGAGCTTTAATATGTGTATGTCGTGGAAGGTCCGTTAAAACATCTTGAAAGGATTGCAATAATTCCAAAACCTGATTCCTTTATTCTATTGGCAAATCAGCAAATATTGTATTGTTTCCCATGTCTCAGAAGCATGAAGACGTGCACATGAAAAAGATGAAGGCACATCCTCAAAACTAGTTTGTTTTTCGTCAATCAAATCAATCGATGTCTGTTGTATTGAAGGTTTTCAATTGAATTACATATCAATTGCAATTGTGCAGCTCGTGTATTGTATTGTCGTAACAGATTTATATGCATGCTTTATGATTGCCTTTTACGTCGATAATGTAGTCCACGTCAGTTCTTTTTGCAACCACTTTAAAAGGTCCTTGCCATGCGATAAGCAAGCGGCCCTCTTTACGTGGTAGGAGAATGAAAACATCATCACCCACTGAGAAAGACTTTAGTTGTCTATTACGATTACACCGAAATCGTGTTTTGGCTTTAGTAGCTCCAGATGCGTCAGTTGCCACCTGACATGCATCTACCAAGCATTGATGTATATCAATTACGTATTGATAAGAAGACTTGACATCAACATCTTGTTCAGATCCTATTAAAAATCGTTTCAATATCGACATCAGTCCTCTAGGGTTGGGACCAAAAATTATTTCTAAAGGTGAAAAACCAGTTTGTTCTTTAGGCACCCCCCTACAAGCAAACAATACAGTAGGAAGAAAACGGTCCAAATCCTGAGAACAACTAGTGGTAACTTTCCCCAATAACTGTTTTAATGAAGAATTCCGGCGTTCCAGCAACCCATTACTAGCTGGATTATATATGGCTGACATTGATGCTTAATGTGTAGTGTATTTAGCACATCTGTCATCATACACGAAACAAACTGCGTCCCTCTGTCGAACAGTATTTCATCCGGAAATCCGAACGAGAAAAAATAAGCAATAGTGCGTCAGCTACAGAAGTAGATGCAATATTCTTCACATGAATGGCTTCTGGCCAGCGAGTGCACATGTAAGAACATAACAAAATCCTCTTGAAGACGGCACTGATAGGAGCCAGACAATATCAATGGCCATTTTGGAGAAGGGACGCAGAGAAATATATGTGGTCTGGAATGGTGCCAAATTACGTGCGCACTTTCGCTCGACTCGCTGACAAATACCGCATGATCTGCAGAAAATATTGATGTCTTTGTTTATGTCCGGCCAATAAAAATATGATAGCACTCTTTATGTGGTACATGCAATACCCATACGACCTGCGAAAGCTACGTCGTGGGCATTAGATAGAATTAATGGTCTAAAAGAACTGGGAACTAACACTTGTATGCGTATGGATACGTATTTATCAAAACAGCGTACCAAATGTTGTCGTTGAGATTAAACCAATACCTGGATTTCTTAGTATGTTTAAAATTATTTGTAGCAGTGAACGCAAACAAATGTCTTAATGATGTGTCATTTTTTTGTTCTTTAATAAAAGACTCTCTGTCAATGCTATGACATGTATTATGTGTAATCGACTCTTTTAGTGTGCTAAACTGCTCCTGTGTTTCTGCCAACTTTTGCGCTCTAGTCGTGATCGCATTAGCTAACAAAGGAAGTAGCATCTCCCATCTATCAATGTCCTAGGGAGAGCAATGTTTGATCCCTTTGATGTTACCTATAATTAAGTTCGCACAAGGATGCGGAAGGGCGCACACTCTAACATTACCTGCAAAAAATGGAGTATTAATTACTGCATCTGCCAAGGGATAGTACTCTACGGTGCCGCCAAAATGTCACGCACTTAACAGGCGTTCCCGTAAAATAGGAAGGATCGACCAAACACGTCTCACACCTTCCGTGGTGCAACCAGTATACTTTAAGACCGACACTTGCTTATTAGAAAGCAAGCCTTTATGAAAGATGAGAGAACATGTGCCATCATGTGAAGACAACACTGGCAAGGCATGTCCGCACAATAGTCTAGGATTTGCACCTGGTTAAAACAAAGCCATGCATTCTCCACATTTCACACTATTTTCCAAATCATCACTATTTGCATTTGTGTGATTATTAGTATTATAGTCATTTTTATTTAACATAGAACCATCAGTTTAGCATACATTTGCCTGTGAACGTTCTTTGCTTTGACCTCGTTTGTAAGAATGTCTTACGATCATATTGATCATCATAAGGTGAATGACTCTTTTGGTAATCATGAGAATTCCTGAAACATCTCACACCATCTGACGGTGGTGAGAAATGATTTCTGAAATATGACCTATCATAAGAACTACCTTTAGCACGTCGCCAATAACCTCTGCTGTGTCTCCATAACTTTCGTTTTACTAATAGACTTATTTGGGTGGGCAATCATATATACCCTCCCCAATTTTTCAATCTCCTCAACATTTAATGGCCTACGCTCCTGTACATATGAGACCACATCAGAGCTGTATGAAGATAGAATTTTATCCAGTAAGATCAGGTCCACCAGACCTTCAAAATATTTTGTTGTTCCCGATAAATCCATCCAATTCTTGAAACACGTTTTTATCGTCGATGCAAAGTCACCAAAGTTCTTATTATTATCAGGAAATGCCGACTTTATCTTCTGACAATATCTTTCCTCATCCAAGAAGTATTTCCGCAACAAGAATAACTATCCTTCTTCGTAATCATTTCTCTTCTTGTAGTATATGCTTCAGAAAACGGTTAAAGCCTCACCAGTTAAACATTCTGACGATATAACAGGTCATGATTTCTTTTTTTATATTCATATCTGAGGCTCGTGACTAGAACCTTAAAAAGAAACAATTTATGACATCATTAATTGGTAAACAAATTTGGTAATTTTAATCTATAATGTAGTGTGGTCTCTTTCTTGGACGACCAACTACCACCAGTATTATTGGTTACCATGCTGTTGCAGGCAAATTTTCTCGAGCTCAAAAGATTTATTACGTTCATCTTGCTCCTGTAATTGTCTCAATATCTCTTTTTCATGCTGATATTTTAACGTCTTAAGTTCTTTCTCGTTGTCAATTTCAAATTTTTTTTCTATTTCCGCAAATCTAATTCTTTCTTCTCTTTCATATAACCCCTTGTTGCGTCCATTTTAAGTCCTTAACAGGCATTAACAAATATAGACAGTCTCAGGTCCTGTCTTTGTTAAAAGTGTACGCATGAACTGAGATATTAGTAATAGGTTTTGTATATTTAATTTATTGCGCACGAGAACGCACATTTTTGGAGATTTTGAAATTAACGCGCTGGTTGTCAAACAAAGGGAGATGACGTATCTGCTGAGAGAATCAAGCAGGATCCCTACCAGACAGTATGGTCTGGTGATATATTTTAGCCCTGCGTTCGGGCATATTGATTTTTACTTTGTGATCGGCTCACTGCATTCAAGACATAGCCCCAGTATCACAGAGTAAGGTATTGCTATAATTGATTAAATATTTATTGAATTAATTTCGTCATTGACATACAGTCTACAAGTCGACCTCTAGCTGGTACCCTCATGCGTTGGGACCAGAATGGATCAAACTTGAATGTTAATGTATTGGAAGTCTCGAGCATGTTTATAATGAAACTTGTTTATTGAAAGTAAGGGATCTACGTTATTGAATATTGGAATCTCCGTCATACGATTAACGGCTTATATGGAAGGTGAACCAAAAGTTAGAAGTTCATCCTATGTTATATTGATCAAGTTAATGATTATAGTATGATATCTAGAAGTCGTATTCTGTTGACAATCTAGATAGGAGGGAATATCTATTTGATTGGATTGTATACTCTTGACAACATTAGACAATCTTTGAAGGATCGAGGACTAGAATGGGACCAGGCCAGGAGGAAGACAGCCGATAGGATCGTTTGGCGCTCTCTCTTCCAAACCTCTACACCTCACGGTAGAAGGGTAACGACTAAATAAGTAAGTAAGTAAGTATACTCTTGGTTGTACGATGAGGGATTGTCCTTGAAAGGTCAACCGACTTTGAGAACATTTGTTAAACCAGCGATTCACTATTATAAGATGAACCTTCGAGATTATGTCGATGTCCTTTGTGATGTTTAACCATGTACCTGATGGAATCTTACATACCATTTTATCAGGAAGGAATTTTCATATATATGCACGATTTTTCATATCGTCCTTGTCAACGTAATTGTCAAATAAACTGTGGATTGTAACTTTAATTAATCATGAGTTCCAGTGTCCTTCCCTTGACACTGTTGGTGTTGATGTGACCGTTAGGACTATTACTATTCGTACATTTTCATCTTAAAAGAACATTCGCGTCAGATACACAAAAATTAGCTAACTGTCATCCCTTACACCATTCAAAGCGTATGACTATCATTCAAACAAGACAGCTACAAAATGGGGAACAAGACAGTTACAAATGGCGGCACAGTGTGTTCTGGATTTTAATGGATTCATGGGAACGAAAGCCCTCAATCAAATAAGCGATTGAAATCTATATAATACTTCAAGCCGACATTAACTAACAGAAAGTATTCAGTGGGGTACTGGACGATGAGACAGGTCTATATTTCGGAGCTGGCATTTGCTGATGATGTTGCCCTGATTGCTAAATCAGAGGCACATCTCCTTTCCAACCTGCAAGTCTGGAAGGAAGAGCTGGATAAGAGAGGGATGGTCATAAGCAGCTCTAAAACAAAATCCATGGTGATATCACGAGAAGAAAGAAAACATCAGATTAAGCTGGGAGAACAGGTCCTGGGGCAGGTCGACCACTTTAAATGCCTCGGAGCTATTATAGACCGAAAGGGAGGCATCAAAGAAGAGTTGGCCACTCGAAAAGCAGCAGCTGGGAGACTTTTTCAGGCCATAAATCGAGGATTCCTCAGCAAGAGAGAGGTTGGTAAGAAAACGAAGATGGCTGTATACCGCTCCACCTATGTCCCAGTCTTGACATACGGATGCGAGTCATGGGCAATGACTACAACCCATAAAATCCAGATCCAAGCCTCAGAAATGAGGTATCTGAGGAAGGTGGTTGAAGTAACAAGAAGAGACATGGTACGCAACCAGACGATACGTCAAGGCCTTAAATCCTACCCCCTGCAGACCCAAGTAGAACAGTCCCAATTAAGATGGTTTGGCCATGTCTGCAGAATGGGAGAAGATCGGATACCACGACAAGCATGGGAAACAAAGAGCCAAGGATCCAGACCCCGAGGACGACCCAGAGTCCACTGGGAGGACAACATTAGACAATCTTTGAAGGATCGATGAATAGAATGGAACCAGGCCAGGAGGAAGACAGCCGATGGGATAGTCTGGCGCTCTCTCTTCCAAACCTCTACACCTCACGGTAGAAGGGGAACGACTAAGTAAGTAAGTAAGACATTAACTAACATGGAGGCTAAGGTCACTCAAAGTCTTCAACCGTCAAATTTGAACTTGAATTTTCAAGGACAAAGTGGAATGGAATCAAGTTCTTTCTTCATTCAAGATACTAAGGCTCAGTAATACAGCGCCCGATTTCCAAATTCGGCAATCTTGCAAGGATCGGGAAATGGTTTGATATCTGAAATAAGATAAGTTCATAACGCTGTTGTTTACTCTACCGTTTTCGTTAGCTGAGCCCTTCTTTTAAGATGTCCATACTAATGCTATTTGTATTGAGTGTTTTATGTTCTATGTTTTATGTGGGAGGTTGGGAAAGGCGGTTTGCGAAGGAAACATCCCAGTCTTCGTAAGTGTTCGTTAGGAAATTATTTGCAGACTTCCCGCAGTGGAATGTTCCGACACGTGAGTGTCGATGGATCTTAGGTCCACTGTTTCTGGTTGCCTGTGACAACTGACTGTTTAGCTGTTTTTTCAAGTTTTATTGTAGTTTTCGTAGTAATTTCTTATCCGTACTTATTTTTATGATGTCTTTAGTTTGTAACATTCGTCCTTCTTCATCTTGCTTTCGTTTAGTTTTTTACACCTTGATGTTTATACACTGTGTTGTCAATGGTATTGTCTTTTGTTCCATCGCAGTGATCGTTGCATCTTTTGCAAAATTATTTTTCATTTCTACATTCCAGTTTCTTTGATCTCTGCGTACGTATTCATTTGTCTTTGATTATCTTGTCCCGTCACGATTTTTACTATTGTCTATTACTTTTGTCTTATCATAACATTTCATCAGTTGGAAAGAATTCAAGACTAATCGACAAATAAGAGAAGACTCTAGGCAGAAATATGTCTCCGACTATATAAGGAAAAGACGATGGTCATATATCGGTCATGTCCTACGAATGCAAAACAACAGAATACCACTACAGGCGCTCACTTGGGTTCCTGAGGGTAAGAGGAAAAAAGGAAGACCAAAAGAAACACTCAGAAGAACAATAATAAGAGAAGGAAGAACATTGAGCCTAAATAATGTGCAAGAGCTAAGAGGAGTGGCGTCACAACGAACAACCTGGAGAGCACTGGTTTCTGCCTTATGCGCCGTGTTTGGCGCTTAAAGAATTTATTATTATTATTATTATATACCGTTCTTGGACATGAACGAGTAACACTTCTTAGAGTGATAAGAAAAAATTATTGGACATTAATTAATTAATATTTACGAAGAAAAAGTATAGTAACTAATTGGTGATCATAATGTATTCCCTAGATTATTTATTAAGTAGGCTAAAGCCCTTAATATGACTCCTAAATAGATTAATATATTATAAATCATTTGGGAAAAATCTTTTTATTGTTACACACGAAACTGTGACGTAGGAATTGTGACGTCATATGTAGACTCCATATTTGTTTTTGTGTACACATTTTCTAGACTTTCTGGTGTCCCTACCTACATTTAATCTATATTTAATATATATATATATATATATATATATATATATATATATATATATATGTATGTATATATATATATGTATATATATATGTATATATATATATATATATATATATATATATATATATATATACATACATATATACATACATACATATATACATACATACATACATACATACATACATACATACATACATACATACATACATACATACATACATACATACATACATACATACATACATACATACATACATACATACATACATACATACATACATACATACATACATACATACATATAATAATAATAATAATAGCCCCTTCAGTCATAACTGACTATGGGAATGCGCCCCTGAGGTGACAGCCCTCAGCTGCTTATTTTCCTGGTGCTCCTTTCGACGTTTTCTCCTCACCTCTGCTTCTTGTGTGAGCCTCTCTTCGCCCAATCTGAGTTGGCGCCGTAAATAGCATCGCCACTTAGTGCGATCGGCAGCTTCATCCTCCCATGTTGCTGGATCCATGTCCAGTGCCCTCATATCTCTCTTGCACACATCTTTGAACCTCAGCTGTGGTCGCCCAACTGTTCTCCTGCCATCTGCTAATTGTCCGTAGAAGATATCTTTTGGGATGCGACCATCTTCCATGCGACGAACATGGCCAAGCCAGCGAAGTCTGCGCTGTCTAAGCAGTGTATACATACTTTGAAGGCCAGTACGTGACAACACCTCGACATTAGTCACTTTATCTTTCCACGAGATGCCGAGGATGCGGCGTAGACACCGTAAATGGAAGGTATTGAGCCTTCTTTCTTGCTTAGCATAGGTCGTCCAGGTCTCGCTACCATATAGAAGTGTGCTGGTGACGCAGGCATTATATACCGCAGCTTTGGTCTTCATTG
Source organism: Oreohelix idahoensis (assembly GCA_024509875.1). Classification (NCBI taxonomy): domain Eukaryota; kingdom Metazoa; phylum Mollusca; class Gastropoda; order Stylommatophora; family Oreohelicidae; genus Oreohelix; species Oreohelix idahoensis. The sequence continues at coordinate 100,945 of JAMPIV010020914.1, forward strand.
TGAGTTTGGAGTTTCCCCAAACACGCGATGTGAGGCGGGCAAAGGTAGCTGCAGCTTTGCCAATGCGGCTGTCGATTTCTGTATCCAGTGAGAGTTTGTCATTGATGGTAGACCCTAGGTATGTGAAGTGATGCACAACTGCCAGTTCATAGTTATCGATAGTGATAACTGGTGCAGCACCCGCATCCTGACTCATCACATTCGTTTTCTTTAGACTTATTGTGAGGCCAAAGTCCTTGCATGCTTTAGTGAAGCGATTCATCAAGTTCTGAAGCTCCTGTTGGCTTTGAGTGACGACTGCAGCATCATCAGCGAACAACAAGTCTCTTATAGTGACCCTTCTGATTTTTGTTTTTGCCTTCAGCCTTGAAAGATTAAACAGACGGCCATCTGACCTAGTGTGAAGGCATATTCCTTCAGTTGCATCTCTGAAAGCATGTTTCAAGAGTAGGGCAAAGAAGATCCCGAAGAGGGTCGGAGCCAGAACACAGCCTTGTTTAACGCCACTTCGTATGTCAAAAGGCTGTGACGTGCTTCCAGCATATTGGACTGTTCCCTTCATGTCGTCATGGAATGACTTTATCATTTCCAGCATTTTAGGAGGGCAGCCTATTTTCAGGAGGATTTTGAAGAGTCCATCCCTACTGACCAGGTCAAATGCTTTTGTGAGGTCTATAAAGGCGATATATAATGGTCTTTTCTGCTCTCTTGATTTTTCCTGAAGCTGGCGGACAGAGAAGATCATGTCTGTTGTTGATCTACCAGCTCGGAATCCACACTGTGACTCTGGATATATGCGCTCAGCTAACTTGTGGAGTCGCATCAAGATGACTTTGGCAAAAACCTTACCAACAATACTAAGAAGAGAGATGCCTCTGTAGTTATTGCAATCACTTCTGTCTCCTTTATTTTTATATAGTGTTACAATCCTGGCATCTCGCATGTCTTGAGGAATAGTTGACTCTTCCCAGCACTGGCACAGCATCCTATGCAGGGGATGTAATAGCGTGCTCTTACAGCATTTGATTAAATCAGGAGGAATCCCATCACTGCCTGGTGCTTTTCCAGAGGCCAAGCTATCAATGGCCTTGCTGAGTTCCTCTAATGTTGGTTCGGCATCCAGCTCCTCCATAGTTGGCAGACATTTGACAGCATCAAGGGCTGCAGGCATAACGGTATTTTCTCTAGCGTAAAGCTCAGAGTAGTGCTCGACCCACCTCTCCATCTGCTTACCCTTATCGGTTAGCTTCTCTCCGCTGATGGTTTTTAGCGGTGCCGTCTTACTTTTTTGGGGGCCAAGTGCTTTCTTTATACCGTCATACATGTGTTTAATGTTGCCTGTTTGCGCTGCGATCTGGATGCTCTCACTGAGCTGGAGCCAATAGTCATTTGCACAGCGTCGAGCAGTTTGTTGAACTTTGCTTCTCGTAGCCTTCAGGATCTGTAGGGTTCTAGCACTCGGTGAACGTTTGTATTCATTCATAGCACTGCGCTTAGCTTCAATGACAGGTGCCATCACATCTGATGAAGCATCAAACCAGTCATTTGACTTTGCCGTTTTCTTACCAAAGGTGGCAAGTGCAGTACTTTGAATGGTGTTCCGTAGATGCTCCCAGTTCTCTGTAATAGTATTACCATGCTGAGGGCTACTGAGCACATTCTTGAAGGTCGCAGTAAATTGAGTGATCATGACAGGGTCTGACATCTTGCTGGTATCAATGCGTGGTTTCCCTTCATGTCTGACACAGTAGAGTTTTCTTGGTTGTGCTCTGATTTTGCAGCAAACCAAGGAGTGATCTGTATCACAGTCTGCACTATGGTACGAGCGTGTGGAGAGCACAGACCTGAGAAGTGGCCTTCTGACGAGAATCAGGTCCAGTTGGTGCCAGTGCTTGGATCGTGGGTGTCTCCATGACACCTTATGCTGGGGTTTTGTCTGAAAGTAGGTGTTGGTCACGCAGAGGTCATGGTGGACACACAACTCTAAGAGCCGTTGTCCATTTTCATTCATCTTGCCAATACCAAACCTGCCCAGACATGAAGGCCATGAAACATTATCGGCACCCACTCTAGCGTTAAAGTCACCAAGGAGAACAAGCTGTTCTTGCCTAGGTATGCTTTTGATGACTGCTGCTAGATTCTCGTAGAACTCATCTTTAGCTTCTGAGGCAGAGTACAGAGTAGGAGCATACACACTGACAAGGGTGATGGGACCTGTGCTAGTTTGCAGGCGAAGCGTTAACAGGCGTTCTGATCCATTCTCGCCTGGTTCAACCATTTTAGTTAGCGATTTTTTGACCGCAAAACCTACTCCGTGTTCTCTAGCTTTATCAAGATCTTTCCCTTGCCAATAAAATGTGTAGTCCTTCTCGCTCACCGTTCCAGAGCCAGCCAGGCGCGTTTCCTGAAGTGCAACTATATCCACCTGAAGTCGTTTAAGCTCATCATTAATTATGGCTGTCTTCCTTACATCGTTTACGTCCTGTAGATTTTCGGATAGTCCAGTCAACATAGTTCGGACATTCCAGCATCCCAATCTGAGAGTTTGCTTATTCTTATTATTCTGATAATTGCTTGGTGCAAAATTTTCTGTCCACCGTTCGGGTTTGACCCTAATCCCCATGCACCCAATGGGGAAAGCAGACAGTGGCGGGACAACACCTTATTGACTGGGGGCTGCCCAGCTTGAAGCGGGCGGTAGCTGTCCAGTGAGATCCTAGAACCTCTCCCACTGTCGGAAGTAGCCCCTGGCGCCATGCCCTACGCCAATTGGGCAAATGCTTATAACCGGTAACTGCTACTTCCCGTGTTTTGCCGACACCTATGCGGTGAAGCTGGAGTGTCCTCTCCAGGGCGCGAGCTTGGGCACAGTTATATGGAGATCAAGCTGTACATACATACATACATACATACGTACGTACGTACGTACGTACGTAAGTACGTACGTACGTACGTACGTACGTACGTACGTACGTACGTACGTACGTACATACATACATACATACATACATACATACATACATACATACATACATACATACATACATACATACATACATACATACATACATACATACATACATACATACATACATACATACATACATACATACATACATACATACATACATACATACATACATACATACATACATACATACATACATACATACATACATACATACATACATACATACATACATACATACATACATACATACATACATACATACATACATACATACATACATACATACATACATACATACATACATACATACATACATACATACATACATACATACATACATACATACATACATACATACATACATACATACATACATACATACATACATACATACATACATCATACATACATACATACATACATACATACATACATACATACATACATACATACATACATACATACATACATACATACATACATACATACATACATACATACATACATACATACATACATACATACATACATACATACATACATACATACATACATACATACATACATACATACATACATACATACATACATACATACATACATACATACATACATACATACATACATTACATACATACATACATACATACATACATACATACATACATACATACATACATACATACATACATACATACATACATACATATATATATATATATATACATATATATATATATATATATATAAATATATATATATATATATATATATATATATATATATATATATATATATATATATATATATTTATCATGTTTAAGTTGAAGGACTATTTGAGGATTGGACGAACGTGTAGTATGGAAGGTGATAAGTTAAAATCATATGCCTTGGAAAATGTGGCTATTGGAAATTTAGTAGCTATTGGGAAGAGAATGCTTAGTAAGGAAGAAATTAAAATTGAGGCAAGACGTATTGAAGAATTAGAAGAAACTAAAAGGATATTTGCATTGGAGGCGCATAATACGCAACCTGATTTAGTGGATGTACAGAATAAGTTACGAGATTCGGATAATACAAAACATATTAATGATTTAAATAATTTTTCGGAAGAACATGAGGCTGTTCAGAACAAGGTACTCGTTGAAAACAAATTATTTAATGTGACAAAAGTAGATAAAACGTCTAGGTCAGGCGTAATGTCTGCTCTAGGAAATCTTCTCAAAGAAGGTAAAAATGATGGTTTCCAAGGCCCAAACCTTGAAGATTTTATACTAGACAATTTTTTATGTCGTACAGCGTCAGATTTGACGATGTTTGCTGACCTTAATTTTCAGTCTGTACCACATATGATTATGGCTAGGGACATAGCAGACTTACTAGGTGGAGTATTTCGTACGTTTGTGGAACGTTACGTGCACGTCCATAGTGGTTCTATAATGCATAATATTCGTAACGCTATTCTCTGCGACAATGATTATGAGAAACGAATGAAGGACGAACAATGGGATGACACGGATGTCACGTGAAAGATAATTTATTTTACCATCTTGTCCATAATTTGATTACTCCTTTAAATGTTCTGTTTTCCGAGACATTTTGTATTTTCGTTTCTTTCATATTCTACCTACATTTTTTCACCTTCTCAACCCCACCCGAGGTTGTTTACGCTGGCCAGCTGCGGTCAGCTAACGCTAGACGTAATGTTATCTAAACGCACCTGTTCGACCAGAGAAACATTTCTCGGGTCCGCTTTAAGTGTTAGAACGAGCCAAGACGGTTTCTGTGAAAGAAACGGTTCGTTAGCGGCGGGTACCCTCTGTGGTCCCAACAGGGGAATTTCTCTGGTCGCTTTAAAACGTTTGATGACGAGCGGCTGGTACCCTTTGAGGCCTGGGTAACGAGTGTGATCTGTTTCAGGGGAAGATAACAACCCGCGGTCAGTCTTTGGGTTTTCGCCCCTTAGACAAGATAGAGCATAATGTTATGCATTTCTCTACCTGGGGAACTTTCGCACGATTTCTTTTGTCTTACTCTAGATTACGTCTTTCGCCGAACTTCTGTAGAAATACGCACGCCAGGTGTTCGGGGGGAGCGTCCCTTGTGATCTATAAGAGTAGACTGGTTTTAATAGACCAAGACATTCGTAAATGTTACTGGCCCGTAGATGACCATCATGAGATAAGGCAAACTTTAACACAGTACTAGAATGTGTTTGCCTATGTTCTAGTCATTTTTCGGGGTGAGTTGACATATCTTATAATTATAATATGATGTATTCATGTTAGCTTTTATATATATCTGTTAGGGAAGTGAATTTATTTCTGAGGACTTCTCCCAGTAATTTTATTCAGTGATAAGGTAGCGCTGTCTACGGCCTATTAAGTGGTGCTTAAACTGTTACGGTTTATCATGGGTTAAATGTTAAACTTACAATAACAGATATTAGGCGTAGAATCAGTCCACGAATGCTTACCATTGGGTTAAGAGTCAGCAAAATTAACTGTCATTTCTGTAAGATAATGTCAGGTGTGGATTGTTCACTTTAAAACTGAATAGTGAGATGCAGGCAATAACTCTGGATTATAGGAGATAGTCACTTATTCCTTTTGATAGATATTTCTAGTGGCAAGGGAGGATCATTTTATGCTTACTTGTGTGGCTAGGCACTAGTCTATAACTTTCACTGAAAGCAGTCACCAGGCATAGATATAATTATATCTTATGATCTAGCCACAACTGTATTATTATAGCAAGAACATTGCATTTTCTTTGTACTCAGTTTGTGGAATATTAATATATTTTCTCAAGGGGACATACGATTTATTTGTGTAATGTCAAATGCTGTAATCTGTTTATGTAAATTCATTTAATGTTGTAAGATGAATAAGCATATTCATTTAACTGTAACTACAGGTTAGGTTTCCTGTATGTTGAGATTGGGAGAAGAGGAGTAGATTTTGCTGTCAGAACATTTAATGACAGTTACATGGGTGTACAAAAGATATTAAGCCTATGCGGGCACATGCTATAATTGATAGAAGGGAAGGAGCGGAGCATGACTAGGTTATAAAACGTTAGATTGATTTTAGCGTTGCTTGAAGTTAAAAGGTGTCTCTTTTGGGTCTCAGTTTCAGGGAGACCGACTCGCGAGAGCAGATTCCAGTCAGGCGAAGAACGAAATATTCTCTTCGATCTAGAGGGTTCTGAATACCGCTAGCGTCACGAATCGTCTCACCCCGTTCCTGAATGAAAACCCCTTTTTGTCAACGCCAAGTTAAGCTCACGCAGTGCAACGGAGCCAACGCTAAATCTGGAATCGCCAAACGCAGTAGTAGTTCTCTACTCGCCTATTGGATTACCAGCCAGAGCATTGCGGCTTCCAGAATATCAAACCCGCTCAGCATGCCTATAGCAGAATTCCATATCACCCGCCTTTTTTGTGCCTAAACGGGGCACTCAGCAAACCACAGCCAAACCAGTTTAAACAGGATTTACAGCCAAGCGGAGCCTTGCGCCGGATAAGCGCGCCTGGGTCTCTTTGTCCTCAAGTGACTTCTTCTGGTGTATTTCCTGGATACTTAAAACCTCGCACGTATGAGCAGCCATCTATGGACAGAGTTCCAGCCCCACTCACGCTATAAGGGGAGTCACCAACGTTTAGCACCAACAAAGAAAGTTTTGTAGGCTAGTCCCTCACGAAGGATCTACAAGTAATTCACTTCCTGGAGCTAGTACATTTGGTCCCCGAAAAGCGGACAGGCTGTCGCCCAGTTCAATCAGTTGGTCAGCAGGAGATAAACAGTGTCCCCCAGCCCAACTCGCGCCAGTAGGGGGGGGTCACCAACGATAGCGCCTATACAGTGATGTTATTCAGGTTAATTCCATCACCGATGGAGGATATATACGAAAACACCACTTACTGGAGTTACTTCAGCTGGTCCCCGAAAACCGAAGGACTGTCACTCGATTATTTATCTCTTTGTGTTCTACAGGTTTTATGAATGGTGATCTGTGTGTGTGGTTGTTGGTGTATATGATTATTGATGAATATTTGATTATTGATGTGATTTTATGTTGTTGTGATGATATGCATTATTTTCATGCTTTTCTTCTTTAATAAATTTTACACATTTATTAATGCGCTGTTCACGACCTTTCCATTCATATTTGTATTTTTTAGCTCTTTACTATAATCTCTATGTATGATAAGAGATAAGAGAGAGAGCAGGAGGTGCTTAGACAGACATAAGTGAGTTGAGGCTTGGAGAGAGAGATCATTTTGGTAAATCTTCTTCCAGGTTGTCTCAAGTCCATCTCCTATTTACACCTTTCTGTGTGTGTAATCTATAACTCTGTCAGTCCACTATCCCTTGTCGATTTCACTACTGTTGTCCAACTCGACAAATACTCTACACTCTAACTCAACCACGACAAATGGGAGCCCGTCCGAGATTCTAGAACCCATCTAGTACGACATTTAATATGTGCTCGATCCGAGGATGAATCTCTCACAAGATTCTATTCTGATTCTTAGAGTTTAGTGTTCGGCAGATTATAGGAATTTCTTTCCCCTAGACATATCGAACTATTTCTTTTGGGTGGAAGTCGGAACAGCGTTTTTTTCTCCACAGCAATCATAAATATTTAGTTACATTTATTGTTCATGCTACACATGACACAGCTGGTAAAGGTTGATGGTATCACTGCTGAGTTTTTGGTTGACAAATCTGACGACTATTGTTGTAAAAGTCAGAAAAAAAAATTTTTAAGGGTTAATATTTTTTTCAGGAGTAGCTCTTTAATCTGAGATAAGAAGCTACAGATAGTCAGTTACTAGCTTGCATTTGTACCAAGGGAGGGTGTTCATTCGGACGATAGTAACCAATCCTCTCAATAGCTTACTACTGACAGAACTGGGGTGAAGTGATAGTAAGTTTTACATCACTTACATTTTTTGGAGTTTTTGGGGGGTTTGCTTGTCGATCAGAGTAGCTACAAATTTTCTTGTTTTTTGAAGTTCCCAGGCTAGCCTAGATTTTATTGATTATTAAGTTAATCAGCACCTAGTGGACTAGGTAACTAAGACCTCTAGGTTCTATTCTTCTATAGTGTTTGCTCACCCTGATATAATGGCTGATCTAGATAAAGTGCATAGGATTGCCCTCGAGGTAGCTACGTACATGGAGTACAAGGATAGCGAAATGCAGCCCTTTCTAGAATTTGCAGTAAGCCTGCAGGATCAATACGAGGTAGACAATTGGTTTGACAGCCGTTTAATCTTGGCATGGTCCTGTAAACAAACTGGGGAGAGTGAAGCATTCACCCGACAGTATGTAGAAGAAGTGATAGAAGATGAGAAGCAAAGGGAAAAGCAAAGACAAGAACGGGACAAGCAATTGGAAATGGAGCAACAAGAACGGGACAAGCAATGGGAAATAGAGCGCCAAGAAAGGGACAGAGAAAGCCAAGAAAGGAGCAGGCTACACCAAATCAGAATGAATGAACTGGATAGCCAAATTCGGAGGATGAAAACAGATACTAAATGTAGTCACTCTAATTCCCCTTCTACTGTGCCCTTAACGGTCAACGCCCCTGCAAACCTTGCGCCCATGAAAGAAAACTTGCCTGCTAAAACCGAACCCCAACTCCAGAAAATTGACTTTCCTTTGGACTTGGATCCGAAGCCCAAACAAGAAAAGAATTTACGTCGGGACAGCAGACCTAAAGCCACGGGAAAAATTACGCAACGTTCCCAGGCATGGAAACAGCACAAAGGTGAGACAGGTGCTAACAAGCATTGTAATACGGATTGTTCCCGTCTGGCAAGCGGCGAACCCCGAGCCTCTCACGCTCCAGACCGAGCAGCACCTAACCGACACGTGACGTCGAGAAAAGGGAGCCACACCCTATCACGTTATATTTCGCAAAATTCCCGGCCGGACAGCGAAAAACCATATGCAGAGGCGTATCCCTCCAACTCAACGATCGTAGAAAGGAGGCGCCGCTTCTCTTATCACCCTGAGCTTAAAAGGTGCAAGAATAAGTCGCCTGCTAAAAGTGTTAAACTTTCCAAACCGTTCCAAGGAACTTTGGAAAAACACACCGAGAGTTTTCTCTCGGGCACTTCGCGATCAAACGGGATCTCAAACCGTCCAGTCTTTTGCATGCAGTCTGCGGGGCCTGTCAACCAGGAAGTGGATCTCGCATTGCAGGACAAAGTTCAACTGACGCCAGTAACTTCCTCAGGGGAGGGCAAAGTTGACGTTTATGGTGGACACAGGGTTCCAGGCGAAGGGATCCCTGGTATTCCATTTGAGTCTCTCACACTTCTCAGGGCAGAAGACAGTGAGAAAAGCTGCCTTACTACTGTACAAGGAGCCATTGTTGAGAGCCTTGGCTCACGTCATGCTAGTAATGGTAAAGCGACTCAACAAACTCTGCAACTCGCAGATATTACCTATCTGTCTTCACGGATAGAAGCTACGGAGATCTGTTATGATTTAGTAGAACCCCAGAATGCGATCGATTACTCTTTGCTTCAGGCAGCAGAGTTTTCTCATTCAAATCGCATTATTCCAGTGGTCTAAACCCCACTGATGGACAGCAAAGTAGTCGCCTCCGCCAGGCCATTACAGAGCAACTTGATCATTTCCGTTGACCAAGCCAGAGTTGTGACTGACAAGGCAAGGAAAGCTCCAGACCCACCTTTAGACGGCACAGGTCTGAAGATTGATCAATGCTCCCACCGAAACAGGGGAGTAGGTGTGGAGAGGCAGAAGAAAAATGCTAGCATTTCTTCGGCCAACGAACGGCTTTATTTGCCAACTAGGGTTACACGCGCGCGAAAAATCCCTATACACTGCAGCTATAGAGGGTTATTCAAGGCCACGCCCGTGACAGGTAAATATATACGTAAGCAGCCTGAGCCCATCAATGATTACACTGCATGTAACAGGCGGATTATCTACGCAGTGGCCAGTGAGTTCAGGCGGGGCCGAAACTCACAACAGGTGCGGATAATTTTCCGGACCATAAACAGGCACAGCGTATTGCGGAAGCAAGGTCAGGTTCACACGGAAACGGAAGGCGTCAGTGCCGACTGGCCTCGCAAAATCCCATTCGCTGAACGTCTATTAGACAGAGGGAAGAAAAGAAATGAACTCGGAGCTAGGCATACAGACAGACAGAAATTGGAAACGTATTTGGTTTTATGAGTATAGGATGTTCCAATGACAGGTAACAAAAGACGATGGAAAAGATAAATTACTGTCATTTTTGTCCGTATTCCTCGAACTTTAAAAGGGGGGGGGGGGGGGGCCCTTGTCACGTGAAAGATAATTTATTTTACCATCTTGTCCATAATTTGATTACTCCTTTAAATGTTCTGTTTTCCGAGACATTTTTTATTATCGTTTCTTTCATATTCTACCTACATTTTTTCACCTTCTCAACCCCACCCGAGGTTGTTTACGCTGGCCAGCTGCGGTCAGCTAACGCTGGACGTAATGTTATCTAAACGCACCTGTTCGACCAGAGAAACATTTCTCGGGTCCGCTTTAAGTGTTAGAACGAGCCAAGACGGTTTCTGTGAAAGAAACGGTTCGTTAGCGGCGGGTACCCTCTGTGGTCCCAACAGGGGAATTTCTCTGGTCGCTTTAAAACGTTTGATGACGAGCGGCTGGTACCCTTTGAGGCCTGGGTAACGAGTGTGATCTGTTTCAGGGGAAGATAACAACCCGCGGTCAGTCTTTGGGTTTTCGCCCCTTAGACAAGATAGAGCATAATGTTATGCATTTCTCTACCTGGGGAACTTTCGCACGATTTCTTTTGTCTTACTCTAGATTACGTCTTTCGCCGAACTTCTGTAGAAATACGCACGCCAGGTGTTCGGGGGGAGCGTCCCTTGTGATCTATAAGAGTAGACTGGTTTTAATAGACCAAGACATTCGTAAATGTTCCTGGCCCGTAGATGACCATCATGAGATAAGGCAAACTTTAACACAGTACTAGAATGTGTTTGCCTATGTTCTAGTCATTTTTCGGGGTGAGTTGACATATCTTATAATTATAATATGATGTATTCATGTTAGCTTTTATATATATCTGTTAGGGAAGTGAATTTATTTCTGAGGACTTCTCCTAGTAATTTTATTCAGTGATAAGGTAGCGCTGTCTACGGCCTATTAAGTGGGGCTTAAACTGTTACGGTTTATCATGGGTTAAATGTTAAACTTACAATAACAGATATTAGGCGTAGAATCAGTCCACGAATGCTTACCATTGGGTTAAGAGTCAGCAAAATTAACTGTCATTTCTGTAAGATAATGTCAGGTGTAGATTGTTCACTTTAAAACTGAATAGTGAGATGCAGGCAATAACTCTGGATTATAGGAGATAGTCACTTCTTCCTTTTGATAGATATTTCTAGTGGCAAGGGAGGATCATTTTATGCTTACTTGTGTGGCTAGGCACTAGTCTATAACTTTCACTGAAAGCAGTCACCAGGCATAGATATAATTATATCTTATGATCTAGCCACAACTGTATTATTATAGCAAGAACATTGCATTTTTTTTGTACTCAGTTTGTGGAATATTAATATATTTTCCCAAGGGGACATACGATTTATTTGTGTAATGTCAAATGCTGTAATCTGTTTATGTAAATTCATTTAATGTTGTAAGATGAATAAGCATATTCATTTAACTGTAACTACAGGTTAGGTTTCCTGTATGTTGAGATTGGGAGAAGAGGAGTAGATTTTGCTGTCAGAACATTTAATGACAGTTAGATGGGTGTACAAAAGATATTAAGCCTATGCGGGCACATGCTATAATTGATAGAAGGGAAGGAGCGGAGCATGACTAGGTTATAAAACCTTAGATTGATTTTAGCGTTGCTTGAAGTTAAAAGGTGTCTCTTTTGGGTCTCAGTTTCAGGGAGACCGACTCGCGAGAGCAGATTCCAGTCAGGCGAAGAACGAAATATTCTCTTCGATCTAGAGGGTTCTGAATACCGCTAGCGTCACGAATCGTCTCACCCCGTTCCTGAATGAAAACCCCTTTTTGTCAACGCCAAGTTAAGCTCACGCAGTGCAACGGAGCCAACGCTAAATCTGGAATCGCCAAACGCAGTAGTAGTTCTCTACTCGCCTATTGGATTACCAGCCAGAGCATTGCGGCTTCCAGAATATCAAACCCGCTCAGCATGCCTATAGCAGAATTCCATATCACCCGCCTTTTTTGTGCCTAAACGGGGCACTCAGCAAACCACAGCCAAACCAGTTTAAACAGGATTTACAGCCAAGCGGAGCCTTGCGCCGGATAAGCGCGCCTGGGTCTCTTTGTCCTCAAGTGACTTCTTCTGGTGTATTTCCTGGATACTTAAAACCTCGCACGTATGAGCAGCCATCTATGGACAGAGTTCCAGCCCCACTCACGCTATAAGGGGAGTCACCAACGTTTAGCACCAACAAAGAAAGTTTTGTAGGCTAGTCCCTCACGAAGGATCTACAAGTAATTCACTTCCTGGAGCTAGTACATTTGGTCCCCGAAAAGCGGACAGGCTGTCGCCCAGTTCAATCAGTTGGTCAGCAGGAGATAAACAGCGTCCCCCAGCCCAACTCGCGCCAGTAGGGGGGGTCACCAACGATAGCGCCTATACAGTGATGTTATTCAGGTTAATTCCATCACCGATGGAGGATATATACGAAAACACCACTTACTGGAGTTACTTCAGCTGGTCCCCGAAAACCGAAGGACTGTCACTCGATTATTTATCTCTTTGTGTTCTACAGGTTTTATGAATGGTGATCTGTGTGTGTGGTTGTTGGTGTATATGATTATTGATGAATATTTGATTATTGATGTGATTTTATGTTGTTGTGATGATATGCATTATTTTCATGCTTTTCTTCTTTAATAAATTTTACACATTTATTAATGCGCTGTTCACGACCTTTCCATCCATATTTGTATTTTTTAGCTCTTTACTATAATCTCTATGTATGATAAGAGAAAAGAGAGAGAGCAGGAGGTGCTTAGACAGACATAAGTGAGTTGAGGCTTGGAGAGAGAGATCATTTTGGTAAATCTTCTTCCAGGTTGTCTCAAGTCCATCTCCTATTTACACCTTTCTGTGTGTGTAATCTATAACTCTGTCAGTCCACTATCCCTTGTCGATTTCACTACTGTTGTCCAACTCGACAAATACTCTACACTCTAACTCAACCACGACAAATGGGAGCCCGTCCGAGATTCTAGAACCCATCTAGTACGACATTTAATATGTGCTCGATCCGATGATGAATCTCTCACAAGATTCTATTCTGATTCTTAGAGTTTAGTGTTCGGCAGATTATAGGAATTTCTTTCCCCTAGACATATCGAACTATTTCTTTTGGGTGGAAGTCGGAACAGCGTTTTTTCTCCACAGCAATCATAAATATTTAGTTACATTTATTGTTCATGCTACACATGACACAGCTGGTAAAGGTTGATGGTATCACTGCTGAGTTTTTGGTTGACAAATCTGACGACTATTGTTGTAAAAGTCAGAAAGAAAATTTTTTAAGGGTTAATATTTTTTTCAGGAGTAGCTCTTTAATCTGAGATAAGAAGCTACAGATAGTCAGTTACTAGCTTGCATTTGTACCAAGGGAGGGTGTTCATTCGGACGATAGTAACCAATCCTCTCAATAGCTTACTACTGACAGAACTGGGGTGAAGTGATAGTAAGTTTTACATCACTTACATTTTTTGGAGTTTTTGGGGGGTTTGCTTGTCGATCAGAGTAGCTACAAATTTTCTTGTTTTTTAAAGTTCCCAGGCTAGCCTAGATTTTATTGATTATTAAGTTAATCAGCACCTAGTGGACTAGGTAACTAAGACCTCTAGGTTCTATTCTTCTATAGTGTTTGCTCACCCTGATATAACGGCCGATCTAGATAAAGTGTATAGGATTGCCCTCGAGGTAGCTACGTACATGGAGTACAAGGATAGCGAAATGCAGCCCTTTCTAGAATTTGCAGTAAGCCTGCAGGATCAATACGAGGTAGACAATTGGTTTGACAGCCGTTTAATCTTGGCATGGTCCTGTAAACAAACTGGGGAGAGTGAAGCATTCACCCGACAGTATGTAGAAGAAGTGATAGAAGATGAGAAGCAAAGGGAAAAGCAAAGACAAGAACGGGACAAGCAATTGGAAATGGAGCAACAAGAACGGGACAAGCAATGGGAAATAGAGCGCCAAGAAAGGGATAGAGAAAGCCAAGAAAGGAGCAGGCTACACCAAATCAGAATGAATGAACTGGATAGCCAAATTCGGAGGATGAAAACAGATACTAAATGTAGTCACTCTAATTCCCCTTCTACTGTGCCCTTAACGGTCAACGCCCCTGCAAACCTTGCGCCCATGAAAGAAAACTTGCCTGCTAAAACCGAACCCCAACTCCAGAAAATTGACTTTCCTTTGGACTTGGATCCGAAGCCCAAACAAGGAAAGAATTTACGTCGGGACAGCAGACCTAAAGCCACGGGAAAAATTACGCAACGTTCCCAGGCATGGAAACTGCACAAAGGTGAGACAGGTGCTAACAAGCATTGTAATACGGATTGTTCCCGTCTGGCAAGCGGCGAACCCCGAGCCTCTCACGCTCCAGACCGAGCAGCACCTAACCGACACGTGACGTCGAGAAAAGGGAGCCACACCCTATCACGTTATATTTCGCAAGATTCCCGGCCGGACAGCGAAAAAAAACCATATGCAGAGGCGTATCCCTCCAACTCAACGATCGTAGAAAGGAGGCGCCGCTCCTCTTATCACCCTGAGCTTAAAAGGTGCAAGAATAAGTCGCCTGCTAAAAGGGTTAAACTTTCCAAACCGTTCCAAGGAACTTTGGAAAAACACACCGAGAGTTTTCTCTCGGGCACTTCGCGATCAAACGGGATCTCAAACCGTCCAGTCTTTTGCATGCAGTCTGCGGGGCCTGTCAACCAGGAAGTGGATCTCGCATTGCAGGACAAAGTTCAACTGACGCCAGTAACTTCCTCAGGGGAGGGCAAAGTTGACGTTTATGGTGGACACAGGGTTCCAGGCGAAGGGATCCCTGGTATTCCATTTGAGTCTCTCACACTTCTCAGGGCAGAAGACAGTGAGAAAAGCTGCCTTACTACTGTACAAGGAGCCATTGTTGAGAGCCTTGGCTCACGTCATGCTAGTAATGGTAAAGCGACTCAACAAACTCTGCAACTCGCAGATATTACCCATCTGTCTTCACGGATAGAAGCTACGGAGATCTGTTATGATTTAGTAGAACCCCAGAATGCGATCGATTACTCTTTGCTTCAGGCAGCAGAGTTTTCTCATTCAAATCGCATTATTCCAGTGGTCTAAACCCCACTGATGGACAGCAAAGTAGTCGCCTCCGCCAGGCCATTACAGAGCAACTTGATCATTTCCGTTGACCAAGCCAGAGTTGTGACTGACAAGGCAAGGAAAGCTCCAGACCCACCTTTAGACGGCACAGGTCTGAAGATTGATCAATGCTCCCACCGAAACAGGGGAGTAGGTGTGGAGAGGCAGAAGAAAAATGTTAGCATTTCTTCGGCCAACGAACGGCTTTATTTGCCAACTAGGGTTACACGCGCGCGAAAAATCCCTATACACTGCAGCTATAGAGGGTTATTCAAGGCCACGCCCGTGACAGGTAAATATATACGTAAGCAGCCTGAGCCCATCAATGATTACACTGCATGTAACAGGCGGATTATCTACGCAGTGGCCAGTGAGTTCAGGCGGGGCCGAAACTCACAACAGGTGCGGATAATTTTCCGGACCATAAACAGGCACAGCGTATTGCGGAAGCAAGGTCAGGTTCACACGGAAACGGAAGGCGTCAGTGCCGACTGGCCTCGCAAAATCCCATTCGCTGAACGTCTATTAGACAGAGGGAAGAAAAGAAATGAACTCGGAGCTAGGCGTACAGACAGACAGAAATTGGAAACGTATTTGGTTTTATGAGTATAGGATGTTCCAATGACAGGTAACAAAAGACGATGGAAAAGATAAATTACTGTCATTTTTGTCCGTATTCCTCGAACTTTAAAAGGGGGGGCACTTGTCACGTGAAAGATAATTTATTTTACCATCTTGTCCATAATTTGATTACTCCTTTAAATGTTCTGTTTTCCGAGACATTTTTTATTATCGTTTCTTTCATATTCTACCTACATTTTTTCACCTTCTCAACCCCACCCGAGGTTGTTTACGCTGGCCAGCTGCGGTCAGCTAACGCTAGACGTAATGTTATCTAAACGCACCTGTTCGACCAGAGAAACATTTCTCGGGTCCGCTTTAAGTGTTAGAACGAGCCAAGACAGTTTCTGTGAAAGAAACGGTTCGTTAGCGGCGGGTACCCTCTGTGGTCCCAACAGGGGAATTTCTCTGGTCGCTTTAAAACGTTTGATGACGACCGGCTGGTACCCTTTGAGGCCTGGGTAACGAGTGTGATCTGTTTCAGGGGAAGATAACAACCCGCGGTCAGTCTTTGGGTTTTCGCCCCTTAGACAAGATAGAGCATAATGTTATGCATTTCTCTACCTGGGGAACTTTCGCACGATTTCTTTTGTCTTACTCTAGATTACGTCTTTCGCCGAACTTCTGTAGAAATACGCACGCCAGGTGTTCGGGGGGAGCGTCCCTTGTGATCTATAAGAGTAGACTGGTTTTAATAGACCAAGACATTCGTAAATGTTCCTGGCCCGTAGATGACCATCATGAGATAAGGCAAACTTTAACACAGTACTAGAATGTGTTTGCCTATGTTCTAGTCATTTTTCGGGGTGAGTTGACATATCTTATAATTATAATATGATGTATTCATGTTAGCTTTTATATATATCTGTTAGGGAAGTGAATTTATTTCTGAGGACTTCTCCTAGTAATTTTATTCAGTGATAAGGTAGCGCTGTCTACGGCCTATTAAGTGGTGCTTAAACTGTTACGGTTTATCATGGGTTAAATGTTAAACTTACAATAACAGATATTAGGCGTAGAATCAGTCCACGAATGCTTACCATTGGGTTAAGAGTCAGCAAAATTAACTGTCATTTCTGTAAGATAATGTCAGGTGTGGATTGTTCACTTTAAAACTGAATAGTGAGATGCAGGCAATAACTCTGGATTATAGGAGATAGTCACTTATTCCTTTTGATAGATATTTCTAGTGGCAAGGGAGGATCATTTTATGCTTACTTGTGTGGCTAGGCACTAGTCTATAACTTTCACTGAAAGCAGTCACTAGGCATAGATATAATTATATCTTATGATCTAGCCACAACTGTATTATTATAGCAAGAACATTGCATTTTCTTTGTACTCAGTTTGTGGAATATTAATATATTTTCCCAAGGGGACATACGATTTATTTGTGTAATGTCAAATGCTGTAATCTGTTTATGTAAATTCATTTAATGTTGTAAGATGAATAAGCATATTCATTTAACTGTAACTACAGGTTAGGTTTCCTGTATGTTGAGATTGGGAGAAGAGGAGTAGATTTTTGCTGTCAGAACATTTAATGACAGTTTGACATGGGTGTACACAAAAGATATTAAGCACTATGCGGGCACATGCTATAATTGATAGAAGGGAAGGAGCGGAGCATGACTAGGTTATAAAACCTTAGATTGATTTTAGCGTTGCTTGAAGTTAAAAGGTGTCTCTTTTGGGTCTCAGTTCAGGGAGACCGACTCGCGAGAGCAGATTCCAGTCAGGCGAAGAACGAAATATTCCTCTTCGATCTAGAGGGTTTCTGAATTACCGCTAGCGTCACGAATCGTCACACCCCGTTCCTGAATAAAAACCCCTTTTTGTCAACGCCAAGTTAAGCTCACGCAGTGCAACGGAGCCAACGCTAAATCTGGAATCGCCCAACGCAGTAGTAGTTCTCTACTCGCCTATTGGATTACCAGCCAGAGCATTGCGGCTTCCAGAATATCAAACCCGCTCAGCATGCCTATAGCAGAAAATTCCATATCACCCGCCTTTTTGTGCCTAAACGGGGCACTCAGCAAACCACAGCCAAACCAGTTTAAACAGGATTTTTACAGCCAAGCGGAGCCTTGCGCCGGATAAGCGCGCCTGGGTCTCTTATGTTTTGTCCTCAGTGACTTCTTCTGGTGTATTTCCTGGATACTTAAAACCTCGCACGTATGAGCAGCCATCTATGGACAGAGTTCCAGCCCCACAAGCTCACGCTATAAGGGGAGTCACACCAACGTTTTAGCAACCAACAAAGAAAGTTTTGTAGGCTAGTCCCTCACGAAGGATCTACAAGTAATTCACTTCCTGGAGCTAGTTACATCTGGTCCCCGAAAAGCGGACAGGCTTGTCCCGCCCAGTGAATATTTTCAATCTTTGTTGGTCACCTGGAAGATAAACAGCGTCCCCCAGCCCAACTCGCGCCAGTAGGTTGTTGGTGTCTATCAAGCAGCATGACGACTATTTTGACAGTGACGTGACACTAGCTAAGTTCTCCCGTGTTATCATACCGCCCCCATTATTCAAACACTCACCCGGACTTTTCAACTTGGATAAAATTTTACACCCATTTATTCAGCCTCAAGCGTCTGTTACTCCGTCCACCTTGTCTCTCACGTATTTGTGGATCCCATTTTGCCAGACTCAGCCCACAACAACTCAAATCCCTTAATTAACGAAAAGAGACGTGAGCAGGGGTGTCTTAAGGAGCTTAGCTACTCGATTAGTTTGAGGCTTTGGTTCAAAAAACCAAGAGACCATTTTATAAAATAGTGATCTATACAGGTTGGTCTTGTTGGGGTGTTGAAATACTCCAGTTACACCTTATCTAAATCATGTAGGGTCACATCAACTCCTGACACTAATTGTATATCCATTGTGATTTCAGACGTCACTTACAATAGTTGTCCAACTCGCATATACACCTGGACTTGATATGACACAATTCACAACTCAACGTCACAGTCAGTACCCCTGCGTTCAACATGTTGTAGTGAACTCAGCATTTTACCGACATGAAGAATCACGAGCATCCAGACTTAACTACTCGATTTATTTACCGTGGATTGACTCTAGCAGGAACATCCACAGTCTGATTGAGCAAACATTTAATGCGAGAGCTGGGATGTAGGCTCCTGAGCAGGCCCCGTAACATACTGATTCCTGATTGAGATTTTCTAGACACAAGCATAGTATGGTTAACCCTGCTATTTTGACACGTTCACTCCCACAAAATGGACGGAGTGGTAATATGCAAAACCCCAGAATCAGTCTGTCTCACATGTCCCCGCTGAAGCATACAAAACAACAGCAAAATGGTTAGGACAAACTTTAAAATATGACATGGTACAATCCAAATAAATAGCTGATCAATAAACTGGAGCTAATGACCTGGAGTGTGAACATGATGAAAGATGCAAGAAAAACCCAAAACAGAACCACCCCAAAATCTAAATCTGTAATGTAGATAACACCAAGAAAACTCTTAAGAAGTCTATTGCTTGGCTCTCCAACAGTCACAAATGGCAACTGTCTGCGGGCTGCTGATAAGAACGGGGGCAAAATGAGGGGGGGTGGGCTTTGGCTCAAAAAGTCAGTGGTTCAGCATCTCCGTTGTATTGACGCTCCAAACCAGTTTGCTAGGTTAGTTTGGGGGGGATTACGCAGGGGGGGGAATCAGGATCTCAGATGTGCGGCATCAGAGGGGGTGGTGACCATGATAACACGACTAGCTATAGCCGATACAAGGGACCATAATTTGCCAACTAAAGCCGGAGCCGAAAAGGGGACGCTTTGGGCCGGTAGGTAGGCACCGATGACTGTTGCAAGGTCGGAAACGGGTGTTCGGGCGGTGTCCATCAAGAATTGCCTCTTGGCTGCTGAGCACTTCATGTGGACTGCCGCTCAATACCGGTGGGAAGAGTCGCGGAGGTGATAATTTTAACCCTCCCACGTATTGTGGGGAGCTAGGGTATGTTATGTCACATCCGCTATAGATAAGGAAGGGGGCGGAGGTGGATCAGTAGGGACCAGAGGCGAGTTATACTGTAGAAGTCGATGTCCAAGAGCTACGCTCATGCTTGAAAATGTGCTCGGCTCAAGAAGAACCAGCTATAGCTGAGTGTGTGAGGAGATACATGAAAGGGTTGCATAACCAACATATGATACTGGTTATATGGACGTCGCTAAATCGTGAGACCGTTATGTGGGAGACGGAGTCTCTGTGTTCTTGGTATGGAACATTTGAGAAAGTCTGAAGTCAAGAGACGGATTGCACCGTGAATGCGCACACAATGAAGGAAATTTGTTTTTTTAAAACATTTGTGGCAGACTCGAAGGTAATTAATCGCGATAGGGGTACAAGAGCTTCGAGGAGTCGTGTGACTTTTCAATTGGACATTGACAACTGGTGAAGATGTTATGCTTATCAACTCGAAATGATAAACAGTTAAATTTTGCGTTTTCATTTGAGGACTCATAGGGAACGGGTGAGTGGGGAGCTTGATTAGATGAAAGGTAGGATGATACTGATTGCTGGAACAAGATGAGGCGGTGTAGGAATTTTGAATGAAAATTGTGAATATCTACAAACAACAGACTTTCCCCGTTCGAGAGGGGTTCCGCACTCAGAACCCTTCTGGTCCGGATGGAGCATAGGTCTTGAAATATGGTCAATGATCAATGCTACTAGCTGAATGGACCAGGCACACATTCTGATGACTGCGAATACAGGGCTCAGGTCTTGATCTAGGACATCGGAGTGGCCACTAAGTATTTTATGGTGTCCCTACCTCTAATTCCTAATTTTAGACAAGGCTCTGCCCCCAGTACAGGAGTGTCAGTTGATGGAAATATTTGCTTACATGACTGCAGAGAGATATTAATGATGGTCATAAATCTCGGAATGTTATATCTGTTACCCGGACCACTTAGACCCCCCGAGTGACCTTAGAGAGGGGAGCTATCACAATTGGGGGGAATGTGTCTTGAGTCCTACAAGCAAAGGACTGACACAAACCACACACGTGGTCCTTCAAAGGGTCATCTCTGCAGAATCAGTGAAATCGTGATTACTGCGGACCTGTCAGGTGTAACTGCCAGTGCCCACCGAAAAACCCCCGGTAGGGAGGCCCATACCCCCGCCCACCCCAATAATTACCACAGAAGTGTGCGCGCACCCTGTGATACGGGCAAAAGTTGAGAAATTCTTGCCAGTGAACTGCCGATTACATACACTGTTAAGTGAGTGCGGCTTGTGTGATCTAATGAGCTTGCTGCAAATAGAGACACTAGGGATGCCCTGTACATGTGCATCTGTGAGAGATGGGGCCTGTAAAATGCTGTGACCCTGATGTTCTTGAATCCCCAGGGTCAGAGTATTCATCATGGTCCTGCGACAAACACATGGACACGCAAGAGAACAAGGACAAAAAAAGAAAGCTGACAAGGACTGCAAATGGCATGATGAATGGGGACTTGGGGTTCAGGAAGAGGCAGTACATCAGCATCAAAGACCCATTTGATAGAGTCAGGAGTTAATAACCGAGGATTGCGGATAACATGTCCTTAATATCTAGGGGGAGCCATGAGTACCCTATAGAAGACGAACATAATAATGACCAATCCGGAGTTGTTTCAACTTCGAGAGATATTTCTATTAAAATCAGGTAAAAAAATAATACCTAGAACTCAACAGACGTGGAAAAACTGTGCCCTATTATTCTGGAGGGATGACCTGAGGGCGGCGATTCGAGGAGATTAGAGCGTGTGCCGAATGAGAGGCGCCTCGCGCGAACACATAGCTTGGAGGGGGTTACGGATTGGGGACTGATAAGTTTACGGCTGTCCTCATTATATTTTTCGATTTTATTGATCGATCGAGTCCCTATTCAGTTTTTTTTCGTTTCGGGCCTGCATAAGTTGCCGGTGTTTTGATAAGCCATCAGTTATTTTACCACAACTGGATTCAGCAAAAACAAAACGTTTAACAATTTCGTGTAAAAATTACGGTGGACAACGGCTGGTACGGGGGGCACGATGCTATTTCGACCCAACGCGATCAATATTTTGAGGTGCGTTCATGAGTTAAAACAAGTACTCCCAGCAGGCTATGAAAAAAACAACTTCTGAAACGGTACACAACGGAACAAGGATTTACGTGCCTGCGGATTTATTTAGAGGATTGTTTTAATATCTATTTACTTTGTTTCTATTGCTATTCTGATTCGTGGTGTTTTCAGCACCGTTCGGTGCGGATTTCGGGGGGTATCGGAACCCTCAAGTGATTCGAGACGCCCGGCGAATGATTCTATTTTCGGATATTCTTCGGTGATTTTTTGTGGGGGGGGTCGGTCGGCCCGTTCCAAAAAATGGCCAGTAGACAAAAATTGGTCCAATTTAAGAATCAATGGTCACCCTTGTCTGGTCAGTGTGAAGGTCCTGCAGAGGGACAGCTCAGATATTGGCTGCATACTTGATTATTTATACGTGTTTGATAATGTGCACTGAGCATGTGGACAGGGTCGGTGGAGTTGCGCCACATCTGCCTAGTAGTCCTCAGGAAGAATCGCTTACGTCTACAATACTACGTATAACTAGCAGAGAACTATACTTACTGTATAACTTGATCTACTGGGGAGTGTCTATCCGGATTAGTGGGGTTTTCATCCTAGGCACAATGGGGGGGGGGGTGGTGGCGCGACCGGGTCGAGTGGTTAGCCAGCAGGTCAAGGGGACTGCCGGGTAGCGCTACCTGGGCAACATGGGAGATGAAGGGAGCAGGCGGGGGGAGGGAGACCAGGTATCTACTGGAGGGGGGTGGTGCCAAGTTGGATCTCAGGGGGCGGGTGACATGATTTAGGTGTCACATTCGTGGCACGGGCAGAGGGGCGTGGCAGACCAGGAAGCTAGACGGCCGGCAAACGTGTCCCAGGATGCTGAATCTAAGGGGTCTAGATTACATTCGATGGCCATTGTTCATTGCACAAAAGCCGATCTCTGAGCTGCTACATTCTGACGATAATCTGCATAGGTGGAAGGCTGATAAGTTCCGGTGGGCCCGCGGACTCTAGAGTCCCAACCTCGCCGGGGCATACAGGTAATCTCCAGTCACACGTCTAGCGCAAGTGGAGGATGACTAGTAAGGCCTACCCCGTGGGGGGGGACATGCGGCCTTCCCCGGAGCGGATGGGGATGGTCTGTGGCAGGTAGTCTTAAGTTACTCGGTGTCTGGGTGAATTCCCCGTGGGAACGGGGGGGGATAGGATCGATTAGTTGGCGATCAGTAGGGAGTAGAAGGGGAGCGGACTGGGATCTTCGGGTAGTGGGGTGGGGGGTCACGGGGGGGAGGGGTGGGGGGGGGGGGTGGTGTTGTGGGGGGGTTTTGGGGTTGGGGGGGGGTGGTGTCGTGTCGGGTGGTGGTTCGGTTGGGGGGGGTGTTGCTGGGGGGTTGGTGAGTTGGTGCTGGGGGCGTGTGTGGGTGGGTGGGCGGGTGGGTGTGTTGGGGGGGGTGGGGGGGTCTGCTGTGGCCTTCAAAGAGGGGGGTGAGGGTTGGGAGATCTCAGGAGCATACCCGGATCAAACAGTGGTGATCATGGGTAAGATAGCGTGAAGTGAAGTGCGAGATGGAGCTCACAGGGAGTGACTTAAACCACGAGAGTCGTCCGGATGGATGACTGCACTCGAAGGAAGGGAGTGGTACCGGGGGGGGTCTGCTACTGGGGTAGCCGAATAAAGTCTGGGGACATAACATCCAGAGAAAGTTGTGTTGTGAAAACTCATCTATGAGTCAAAGTGGGGAGTCGAGTCATGCGTGTCCACCTGCGATGTATGAACTCCCGCCACACACCATGGCCCCCAGCCCCCCCCTGTCTCACCCACCCCGGGGGCTGGTGGGGTGGGGTTGATGTTTGTCTCCGCACTGGGGCAAAGTGTTATCTGTTATTACGCGTTGGAGTTCGCTGTTAGTAAACTGAGTTGAGCACTTGTGTTCCCCCATGGTTACGAGCGAATCAATCTGAACACTGTGCTCAGGTCCATGGGGTGTCTGATACAAGCGGCCATGACGCGATGTTTGGGCGGTAAGAGATGGGCCAACTCGTGAACGGATCGGAGCAACCTGTCTAAAGCCACTGTTCGCATTGCTCATATCGCATGTAGATAACCACATCTGATGGGGTTAAATCCACGGCCCCAAACGCTACCTGCTATCAGTGTGGTTATTCCCTCCTCCGGTAATATCCAAACCAGTGTGGCAGTCATCGGTATCGTCATATTTCACATGTAACGTCTTTTCGGCGGCATATCCTAGAGTCGGTTAAATACCACGTAGGTAAAGTAGTTGTGAGGGGTTCTGCAGCAGGGACACGATCTGTATGTTTGTGCATCCAGCCCCCAGTAGTTACCAGTCGAGTATAGGTTAGTCGCACCCAACCGGGGGGTGGGGGGGGGTGGTGGGGGGGGGGGGGGTCTAGTATACCGGGGACCGAGGACTTTTTGGGGTGCGCATGTGGGGCTTGGGGACATCTTGGGCTGAGATTGGGGGTCTTCGATGCTCACGGGGTGGTGGCCTTCAGTTAGTGAACGCTCCTGCCACTTTTGTGCGTATGATGCGACGCATTCTGTCTCATCGTCCCGATGTCATTGCATACATTGATGACATTTGTCTTTTTAGCAACTCATGGGATGAACATGTTCAGGGATTGAACACATTGCTGTCCACGTTACGGTCATTTAACCTAACAGCTAAGCCATCGAAGGCATTCGTGGGTTTTCACGACATATCGTTTTTAGGCCATCGTATTGGTCATGGCAAATTATATACTGAGGACAGTAACGTCACAAAAATCCTGAACATTACAGCTCCTGAAACAAAGAAACAAGTACGACCTTTGTTAGGTCTCATTCAATTTTATGGTAAATTCATACCTCACTTATCTACCATTACTGCTCCTTTCTCCTCATTGTTGAGGAAGGGCACAGCTAACGTGATTCGGTGGTCGGAAGAACATCAAATCGCGTTGGATTTTATCAAGAAATTTTTTTCCAATCCTCCCGTTTTAATGCTACCTAATCCAAACCTTCCTTTCATCCCTCGCAGTGACGCGTCTAATTACGGAATAGGGAGTGTACTACTTCAAGAATACTTAGGTACCTGGCATCCAGTGATGTACGTGTCGAGAAAGTTAACGGCAACGGAGCAGAAATACTCGGTTCTGGACAACGAACTTTTAGCGTTAGTTTGGTCAATTACCAAACTTGAGCGTTATTTGTTGGGATCACACTTCATTGTTGAGTCTGATCAAAAAGCACTCACTGCTCTCAACACTAAGGACGTCAAGTCAGCGAAATCCACCAGATATGCAATAACTTTGCAACATTACAGTTTTACCATATGTTCCATACCAGGATCTCAAAATGTTTTAGCGGACTGTTTATCAAGGTGTCCAAGCAAACCAAGCGAGCAAATACGCCCTACAGAGATTGGAACCTCTACACAGACAGTCTTGCAATTGTAACGTAATGCTCAAATAACTTTGATTATTTATTTAACGTCTACTCAAGTTATATCATCACTGTATTGCGTATGGAAGTTGATTATTCAGACTTTTAGTATTGTAAGACAATAACAGTGTCGTGTCAATAACATTAACGAAAAGAAAAATAACTTTTGTTTTTAAATGGACAACATTTCCTTCCAAACGTTACATTGTGAATATATATAATCATCCTTCTAAGGTGATAGATACATGCTTTTCCAAGTGGAGTATGTTAACTTTCAGGATTACTCGGAAAATAACATTTCAATGTCGTTGGATTTTAATAAAACGGAACTTCATGGATTATTAACTTTGTTCGGAAATGATAATGGAACAATTTTAAGACATGAACAATTTTGATTAGATATTATCAATTAAAATCACTTAATTAGTTGTATATTTAACATTGGTTAACAATAATAGTTTGCATAATAGTTCTTAGAACTAGAAACCTCCACTTTTGGTGTATTATTTTAGCACTCATAGTTAATTTGTGTCACTAATTAATTTTAGAAACAGTTAAGTGTCTTGATCACTTCGCGTGGTTTATTAATTGCTTTGATCACTTTGCGTGTTTTATTTGCATTCTTTTTGGTTGGTTTTGAATTCACTTCTCATGTATGATGTAATTTCATCTTATTCATTTAAAACTCACGTGTTGATTTTTTGGTTTGATGGTTTCACATCCTCGTTGTTTTAGTTCATCATCCTTCATACTTTAGTTTCTCTTCTTGGTGCCACAATTATTCCAAATTGATGGATTGTGGTTGGAATTTTTGCTTATTATACTATTTGTTTATTGATGTTGAATTTAATTCTACATCCCATTTGTCATTAGTATATATAGGGGGGTGTATTATTAGTACATAAATATGTAAATTTGATTCACCTTTCCGACTTTATTAAAGTTAAAAAAATTAATAGAATTAATTTTTTTTCTGGAGAGGTGGTAAGGAAGCTGTTGCGTCCATTTTAAGTCCTTAACAGGCATTAACAAATATAGACAGTCTCAGGTCCTGTCTTTGTTAAAAGTGTACGCACCAACTGAGATATTAGTAATAGGTTTTGTATATTAAATTTATTGCGCACGAGAACGCACATTTTTGGAGATTTTGAAATTAACGCGCTGGTTGTCAAACAAAGGGAGATGACGTATCTGCTGAGAGAATCAAGCAGGATCCCTACTAGACAGTATCGCCTGATGATATATTTTAGCCCTGCGTTCGGGCATATTGATTTTTACTTGGTGATCGGCTCACTGCATTCAAGACATAGCCCCAGTATCACAGAGTAAGGTATTGCTATAATTGATTAAATATTTATTGAATTAATTTCGTCATTGACATACATTCTACAAGTCGACCTCTAGCTGGTACCCTCATGCGTTGGGACCTGAATGGATCAAACTTGAATGTTAATGTATTGGAAGTCTCGAGCATGTTTATAATGAAACTTGTTTATTGAAAGTAAGGGATCTACGTTATTGAATATTGGAATCGCCGTCATACGATTAACGGCTTATATGGAAGGTGAACCAAAAGTTAGAAGTTTATCCTATGTTATATTGATCAAGTTAATGATTATAGTATGATATCTAGAAGTCATATTCTGTTGACAATCTAGAAAGGAGGGAATATCTATTTGATTGGATTGTATACTCTTGGTTGTACGATGAGGGATTGTCCTTGAAAGGTCAACCGTCTTTGAGAACAATTGTTAAACCAGCGATTCACTATTATAAGATGAACCTTCGAGATTATGTCGATGTCCTTTGTGATGCTTAACCATGTACCTGATGGAATCTTACATACCATTTTATCGGGAAGGAATTTTCATATATATGCACGATTTTTCCTATCGTCCTTGTCAACGTGATTGTCAAATAAACTGTGGATTGTATCTTTAATCAATCATGAGTTCCAGTGTCCTTCCCTTGACACTGTTGGTGTTGATGTGACCGTTAGGACTTTGACTATTCGTACATTTTCATCTTAAAAGAACATTCGCGTCAGATACACAAAAATTAGCTAACTGTCATCCCTTACACCATTCAAAGCGTATGACTATCACTCATACAAGACAGCTACAAAATGGGGAACAAAACAGTTACACCCCTGTCTTTTTTTTTTGCCACCTCCATATGTGCTTGTACATAATTCTCGAGAATATCTCCTTCTTTACCCAGTTTAGGCCCTTGTTTCATAAACTGGTCGAACATCGACATGATTATTGTATAACTTTACTTCGTCGTAATATATGTAATAGATAATTTATATAGCAATTTGTATACTTTTATACGATAACTACCAAAAGTTGTACAACAGCGAAGCTATATCACTAATAATTTACCAAATTATACTCTTGTCAAAAATTATCTAATACAAGTAACCAATTAATGTATCAATGAAGAATCGTACAATATAACTTGATAACAAACTGGGATTCCAAAAGACATTAGTGGAAACAAATAAAAAGTTCAAACAGAATGCATAGTGTTCAGAAAAACAATCGCACTAAAATAAAACAAATGCTCCCACCAAAATAAGACAAAACAAGACGCAATATACCCATGACATAGATGCTGTAAATATTAAAATGGTAACAAGGGAAGGCAAATGTATCACAAACATTATAAGAATGAAAGAAAGTTAAAAATGACGTGAAATACAATACAAGAAAAGACCTGACTTCACAGCTAACCACAAAAGAATATAATAAGCTCAACTGGCGCTTAAATATCTCTCAGCAACGAATGCCGGCCTCCGAAATAGAATATTATCTAATATATCTACAGAATAGCAATGAACAACTTCATTAGAAGATGACAATTACTCATGCTCCCTACCAACCGACCCGCAAACAGAAAGAACAACAGTTTTCAGGAAATAAACAGAATCAAGATTTACCTGATAAGACTCTGAACCTACAATCAAGGCACTGCCCAAAAATGTACTTATCTGAATAACCATGTTCTTCCATTTCCTCCCTGCAGTAGAGATACGTTTTCAAAGGCATACATAAATCGCAGGAGTTTCATGGAAAAGACTGAAGGTGTTGACTTCTGGTGCTGGATACCGTAAGCAGGTTGATGAAATGCTCCAGTAAACATGAAGCGTCAGTAGCCTCACTGGCAACGATCGACAGTGTTCCCGATGTGATAAATCAGTCGTCCGAAAAGGAAGCGGATAAGCAAATCAACATCCACAGATCAGGTGTGGATTGTCTATAACAAATCTCACGACGAATATCCATGGTAAACGTTATAAGTTATACATGTCCTCTATTGGATGTTGACTCTTGACGATCGACTTCGTATCCATGACGGTTGAGGTCACCTTGCGAATGCAGCAAACAGGCAGAGTATCTTTTTCTGTGTAATAAAGACAGCAAATACCACGAAGTGCAACAGGTCATTCAGAACAAACGGTCCAAGGTGGAATTGACAGTTTGCCACGCAATAATGTAGTTAGTTCAGGCCTGGACTAAATAATAACTTTCAGATCATCTGTTACTATTAAGACAAAAAATACACACATCTTCTTTCTCAAAAGTCCACGTTTCGTGTACGAATTTGAAATTATATTCTTCAAGTACCTAGTTTCCTATAGTTTCGTGAAATAATATCCAATTACCTAATAAAACATTGGGCCAAAATTAATTCGAATGTGCATAACTTTACTATAACAGACCACAACAGTCATCAACGACATTTTTGTTCACAATAAAAAGCGAATTCTAGTAATTTTCATATATTAGCTTCACTAAACCCAATATACGAGCCCCAAAAAGCTGTGACGAAACTCTGTAGTCTAGGGTATAAATAATAGTATAGGTCCCAGGTCCTGCTGCTGAAGCTACCACAAAACATTCTCAAACGCATAACTGGCCAACTGTATATATAAAACATCCAAATTCTTCGATCCACATGTACAAATTTAATAATACCTTTAAGCATTACACGATTCCTATATCGATTGAACTATTGATCCATTATTTCAGACTTCATCTTCCATAAGGACACACTTTATATATCATATATTCAACAATACGTTCCAGAGGAACGCAGTCCATAACTGCAAGACATGCAGCACACACTTTCAATATACACAGCGGAATAAACAATGTCGTTAAGCCAAACAAAGGCACGTCATCTGCGACTTACAAAATGTGCCACCACTTGTGAGCACTACATTTACTTCAATTATGAAACTCACATGTGGCGTGCTAAATACATTCGCCACATTGTATTTCTTGCCATCATAACGTTGCATTAAGCAGCCTCCGATGCCATGTAACGATCCATCTGTCCTGAGAAGAAAGGCATTTTTGAATTTAGTATCAGTAACATAGGGCCTCAAGAAAAACTATCCCTATTGTTGTGTAATGCTTCAATCAATCAATCAGTCTGTTACAACCTGTTGATAAGACTGGTGATAAAGTTGAAAACTGAGGAATGAACTTATGGTAAAAGTTCACAAGACCCAGCAAACTGCGAACTTGTTTCTTAGCTGTTGGAATTGCAAGATCTAAAGTCACATTAACAGTAGAATCTTCTAGCTGAAACATATGTCGCCCTATTTTTAGATGGTCGAGCTGTAAGATTATGTGATCTGAGAATATACTAAAATGAATGCAGACCTGACATATGGTCTTCCCAAGTATCATGAAAAATACAAATGTCATCTATGTAGGTAATAATATCTGGCCTATTATCAAAAACACGACGCATCACGCGACACAATGTAGCCAGAGCACTAAGTCAAGTATACTGTAAAAAGTCAACATGTCTACTCTAGAATATTTCATTAAACAAGGCAAGAAACTTGGTAAGAAAAAAACTAACAATGTCAACAAGCACAAACAACACTGTGGAGCATGACTGCACAACTAGGACAGAAACTGGATATAATCAATTCGGAATGAGATCTATAAAACTCAGCACTGTTCGCCAGACCTCACTCCAAAAAAATTGTATGCTGGCCCTGCAGAACGATTTTATTTTTGGACTGTCCAGAGAGGTATTCCAAAACCAAATTCCCTGCCAAATCCCCACTAAACAAATAAACATAGAAACACATAGAACATTTATAGATAAGGAAGAGCTCTGCTATGTAAAATTTTAAGGTGGAATCAGACCACAAACATTAAACCACTTATCTGAATAAAATCCTTCACGTGTGTATAAAGATGCAACCAGGTGGAAAAAATCGGTGCCTCCTCTAGTACAATTGTAACAGTTGTGGAGTGCTCTACTATACATGATCCTCTGGTAAACTACACGCCATTTTTATCACTTTTTGTATAAAAATGGGAGCGTTGAACATATGTTTCTCAAACGAATCTTAAACAATTCTGTCTTGATAAATATGTGGATCTCACAGGCTAGTAAGTAAGTCTTTCTGGATCATACAGTTCTTGTAATAAACTTCAAACGACGTCTTGATAATGCAAAGTTCATGAAAGTTTATAGGCATATTTGTAATGTCGAACTAAGCAGATCTCGAAGAGTAAAACCTTAAACATGCATAATGACGTAATATGCAAATGAGTTATAACTGCTGCCAATAAAGTTCGTGATTTCGTTCATTCACAGTTATCTTGAACTTGGCATTTATAAATGTTGTTGGATGCAAATAAAGTGCTGCAAGTGTAGTGGTTCAAATTCACCGACTTGGCCTACGATTAAACGTTCTTTGCTATGACCACGTTTGTAATGTAATGTCTTACAATCGTATTGATTATCATAAGGTGAATGACCTTTATGGTAATCATGAGAACTCCTGAAACCTCCCACACCATGTGACGGTGGTGAGTAATGATTCCTGGCATATGACCTATCATAAAAATCATCCCTAGCACGACGCAAATAACCCCTACTGTTATAGTTTGTGTTGCGTCTATAAAAAATCGTGATGGAGATCGGTTGTAGGGACAATAATATCGACCCCGAAATGAGTGGTTCGTGTCCCCAATAAACCTACTATCGATATTAAGTGTGCGTGATCTGTCTTAAGTTCTGTCTTAGTCTCGATTCACAGCGCACACCGGCACTGTCTCCATAACAGGATGTGCTGACAAGTTGACTCCACCTTTGGAATTGCTGACATGTCGTAACGCACCCCTGTCCTCATTGTCGGATGACAACATATTGTTCTGCAGTACAATATCTAACAATCTGTCAACATTTGTACGTAATTTAGAAATGTCCGAATCTTTCTGCGGAATTTCATCACATTGCTTATTATTTATTTTAAGGAGTTCAGTAGTTTTACACTTCTCTTCGTGAAGTAGCGTTTCTAAGGAAGCTACCTTATCCTCTCGCTCCTTTTTCTGTTGACTATTAAGTCATTGGAGTTTCTTAATCTCAGACTTTATACCTTCCTCCATTTGATTGACTGATTCAAGTGATGCTTTTAATTTTTCCATTTCCAAATTATGAGCAAGATTTTGTCTAACCCTATTAATGTTTCTCTTAACTCCTTTACCTGTAGCAGTAAATCTTTGTCACTTAATCGTTTAATATGGTTTTTGCGATCTGTGTTCTCCTTTCGTAAAGCGAACAATGTATCCGACTCCGAAGCTTCATGTTTCAGGGACCCAAATTTTAACTTCTCGCACTCTGCCTTCAATTGCTCTAACTCACGAGTAACAGTTTTCGCCTTACCATTTTTGTATCTTATCTCTTGTCTCAGTTTCGTCATATCTTGGACATTAGACTGTTTCTCTATCTCAGCCCGCTTTGGGCGCAACACAAACTATCACAGTAGGAGTTATTGGCGTCGTGCTACAGGTGATTTTTATGATAGGTCATGTGTCAGGAATCATTACTCACCAACGTCACATGGTGTGAGTGGTTTAAAGAGTTCTCATGATTACCATAAGGGACATTCGCCTTATGATAATCAATACGATGTGATAAATCAGTCGTCCGAAAAAGAAGCAGAGACGTAAATCATCGTCCACAAATCACGTGTAAATTATCCATAACAAATCTCACGTCGATTATCCATAATAGACGTTATAAGCTTATAAATGTCCTCTATTGGTATCAATCTCACTATCGACCTGTTCCCTAAAATGTGGTATGGTATATGGTCTCAGCTTAATCGGTGTATAATCAGTTAACTGTATGTCATGAGCTTTAATATTTTTATGTCTTGGAAGGTCCGTTAAACACCTTGAAAGGACGTAATAAATCCAAAACCTGATTCCTGGATTCTATTGGCAAATTAGCACATATTGTAACATTTTCCCCATGTCTCAGAGGCACGAAAAGGTGCCAAAGGAATCCTCTTAATAGTAGAATCTTCTGGCTGAAACATATGTCGCCCTATTTTATGACCCAAGAACGAAATCTCTTGAAAATCAATTTGGATGTTAGAGGATCGAGCTGTTAGATTATGTGACATGAGAGTATGCAATAATAAATGCAGACTCGAAATATGGTCTTCCCACGTATCAAGAAAAAGACAAATGTCATCTATGTAGGTAATAATATATGGTACACACTTACCTTATGTGAGCTTAAATATACTGAAGCACATTAAAAACGCACCACCTGTATAATCCAGGAACAGAGTGTGAAATGTAAATATAAGTGTTTACAAGTTTACATATTTGGAATCTTTATTCATTTTCCTATGAATCCATGCTGGTCATTAATTTGTACATTTGATTGTTATGAAATTAATTGCATTCTGTGCAGGCAAGGGAGAAAACCAAAATTACAAAAAAATGCACGTGCGTTATCCTGCTGGAGAAGCTGCAAGTCTGGATAAATTGTGAACGCAGGAGCAACCAGTGCATCCAGAACCTCATCTCGATATGTCACAGCATTAACATTTCCACGGAAGACGTGAAGAGGCAAGCGATGGTGAAAACTGAATCATCCACAAATGTGAATACTGCCACCTCCAAATCGGTTGACACACCAATCTGCAAAGCGCTCTCCACACCGTCGCCAAATCCGCATACGTCCATCAGCAAAGGATATGTTGAATCTGCTCTCGTCTGTGAATAGGACAGCATTCCACTGCAGTCTAGTCCATCTGACCTGTTGCTCTGCCCATTGCAGGCGCTGCTGACGATGTCTATGAGTCAAGTTTGGCCCAACATAAGGTCGTCTTGCAGTAAGGCCTGTATCTCTGAGTCGTCGTATGACTGTCATTCAAGAGACTTGCTCATGTCTACCCACTATTGCTCTTGCTGTTTGACTTGCCGTGAGAGTACGATTCCTTAGGTAACTCAGCACAATATGACGATCTTGCGCAGGGGTAGTAACTCGTGGTTGGCCACTCCGAAGTCTATCCCGGGCACTGCCAGTGGTTCCGTAACGTTCATTGAGACGTACAATAGTGCTGTGGTGGCAATTCATCCTTCTGGCAATGGCCCGCGAGCTCATTCCGGTCTCCAACATACCAATGGCTCGTTGGCGGTCGTTTTCAGATAGTCGTGGCATTTCAAGCACATGTACTAGGTGTTTTGTCTCAACGGCCTTTTTATACCGAGTATACTGCCACAACGTGTACACATTTTCAGGGTCATAGCAGTTGGGAATCGTGTTGCACGTGTAACTTTCATTGTTTTCATGTAGTCTGTACACAAACCCGTGGGTTGAATTATGCACTTTCCATTCCAGCAGCCATTCGCTCTCTACCTCTTGGCAAACACGGGGAAAATCCATTCCCACACTTTTTTTTCCCAGCTTCTCGGCATCAGTATATATAATAGTGGTGCGTTTTTAATGTGCTTCAGTATATATCAACTGTAAGTCCACACTGTATAAAGGTTTAGCAGCCACAGACATGAAACACAGCCAGACTCTAGCAGTAGCACACACACTCTATTCTTTTTTTTTATCCATTATCTCATACTTCATCTTTCATAAAGACACACTTCATATCATATATTCAGCTATATGTTCCAGTGGGAACGCATTCCATAACTGCAAAACATGCAGCATACACTTCCTCCAATATACACAGCGAAATAAACAATGTCGCTAGGCCAAACAAAGGCACGTCATCTGCGACTTACGCATAGTAACTCTGTTGAGACGACGACAGTCAATGCATATCTTTATAGACTTATCCTTCTTACGCACTACCACTATAGGAAAAGCAAACGGTGTCATGAAGAGGAACATTGACTGAATTTCTGGACATAATAGTTCTGACACATGTATTTGTTAAATCATGGTATAACCTTGACGCAGAATTTCCAGTTGCAGAATGAGATAACAACAACAAGCGGGGATAGAACCAAATTTAAACGAACAGAGTAAGAACAGTTACTCTTTAATTCTACGCTTTGGTTTTCCTTCTTCACTATTTCCTCGTAATGACGAAAAATTGAAAATGACTTTATTAGCCAAGAAAGAAGTACTTACCTATATATACAGGGTGTCCATAACAGATTGTACCCTTTTCAAAAAATGTATTCTCGGCCCCATGACCTCATACGAGGATGTTTTCTATCAAAAAAGTAAGATAATCTCTGCAAAATTTTAAGCATACCTTACAAAGTCTCAAAAAAGTGCGCATGCGCGAAGCGGGTATTTCAAGTGAAACTTTTGCAGTTGAGTTGCAACCGGTATTTGTTACATGCCTCTCAACACACTGGTCAAGTAGGTGAAAAAAAAAAGAAAGAAATATGTACATTCTTTTTGAGTCTTTGTAAGGTATGCTTAAAAACTTGCAGAAATTACCTTACTTTTGTGATAGAAAGCATCCTCATACCACATCATGGGGCCGAGAATAAATTTTTTGAAAAGGGTACAATCTTTTATGGACACCCTGTATATATAGTTATAGTTATTAACGTAGAACCAATTAAATTTTGGAGCATTAGAAATTCTACCCAACAGGAATAGCAGTAATGTGTATTATGAAGATAAAATATCAATTCTATGCCTGTTTCGATAACGTGTATTTAAATATTTAACCAAAAATTACCTCTCCCTCAGCCCAATTCGCCGTGCGTGTGTTGAAATAGTAACACGAATTGTTGAAATAGACCCACTTTTTATGGCATTGCGGTATTGCTGCAAAATCAATTAGAATAAGCATATCAACATAATGTGGTACACTTGACAAATCAGAATGTTATTGTTGTTTAACTAGGACTGCTGAGCTACTCGCTCTTTTGCAGCTAATACCAAGATGAAGACTCATTGGTATTATCCACACCGTAGATACAGACCTTTCCTGTGGCTGTTCTGCCATTCCGAAACGTGTAGAGTTGAAGTCATGAGATGCAGTTGCTCCAGTTTCGTTTGCAATTAAAGGATCATCACATTTTGTCCCAAGCTAGAAGGAAGAATCATGTGGCATACTGTGCATTCCCCGCCAACCAAGGAGGCTCTCCAAATATGTAGAGCTAAATATTGTGCTCTGGTTCTGGACTCTCCCAAAAAATGTTACGTCCTACACAGCCACTTCTCAGTTTTCTTGCCTATCATGGGTCCATAGTGAAATTCTCCTGCATGCAGTCAACCAGGTAAAAGCCAACGTCCGTCTGTGGCTCAAGTGACTACTGCAAGCTTAGTGTGCAATGTTGGATTCTGAATACGTTTTACAACACCTGGAATCCCTGAAGGGTGTGATCAATGATGTAATAAGCTTCACAGACAGAGGTTCACTTCTACATATGAATACTATAGCATAGTTTGTAGCTGGTTGTCATATAAGGATGATCCAAGATATTCCTGAATGTACATGTATCTCAGAATGTAAAATGTGCTGCATTTGTTTATAAACTTGACATCAAGAGTGAAGTGACTCCAATAGATAAAGTAATAGACGATATCTCTACATTCTCAGTATTCACATAGCGCTCACTACTTCTTTTTCAAGTACCACACCTGGTGGCGTATGTAATCATGTCTCTTCACAACTGTCGTATGGTGTATACTGGGGCAACTACAATAGTAGTTTCGCCGGAAATATCCTATGAAATATACTAGCCGCCATTAAAAATGCATCGAAATCGTGACATGTTTTCACTGTTGAAATGTTTATGCAAGTGAGCGATTTTCAAACCCCGAAAGTGTGCAAGTGATGAAGTTCATGTATTCCCACTTTACTGTCGATGTGATGTTTACTTCAAATTTTGCGTGCAAAACAAGATTTTTGATAAATTCTGCCTTTATTAAAAGTCGAATCACATTGACATTTGGCACACGCATTAGTCAAGTTTCAGCGAGTAAAAAGCCATTATCTGTTTCATCGAAAGAAAGTCTGTTAATGTTTTTGTCATGCCTCGACTGTCGTCACAAGAGCGATGGCAAGCTGTTGGTATGCTCAGCAGTGGAATGGCGACCAGAGAAGTTGCCAGGCATTTCAATTGTGACCAGTCCACTATATTGAGGCTGAACCAGCGATTTCAGGCGACAGGTACCACCAATGACCGTCCCAGGCTTGGTCAACCTCGTGTAACAACACTAGCTCAAGATCGCCAAATTCTATTGTTACATCTGCGCAATCGCTTCCACAAAGCAACGACGGAGACGCCGATGCCAAGCCTGTATTGATGCTGTAGGGGGTCATACACGGTATTAATGATGGCTGTGACTGAATGACAGTGAGTGCGACTTTTGTTTTTACACCTAGGGTTGACAACTGCTTAGGAGTCGATTCTGAATTGTCTCATGTTTAATAATACAGCAAATTTGGGTTAGTAAATGGATCAGAAATGTAACATCAGTGGTTTCATGTATTTTAAATTTAGCACAACGTGTTGCGGTTCATAAACTAATGCGATGCGTTTTTAGTGGCGGCTAGTATATTATGAAGAAGGTCTATAGAAATTGGCTCGTTAAGAAAGAATAGAGACCTATTCGAGATAAAGACAAGACAAAGAGAATGCGAATGCTTTCCACTGGACAGTGTTTTCTAGTGAAATATGGAACGAGTTCTGTTTCCCCACCACCTTAACTTCTGCCCTTAGATCTCATAACAGAAAGAGACCCCAATCTCATCTGAATGTAGAAATTTTCCTGTAAGTAAATATTTAAGACCGACAGCACGAGTTATACATTAACGAACTAGATAATGATTAAACGATTATTGGGTTTAATAATTAAATATCTACACATATAGGGTTGGTAGTAATTAGAACGTGATGATGAAGAAAGACGATTCACACAAAAACACACAGATGAGATATTAATATTGTAGTTAGTTAAATAGAAGAATGAACCTGTGTGACGCGAAATGATGATGTGATATCATACTTGTTACCAAAATGATGAGGAATCTACACAGTTCATGTGTCTCTAAATGCTTCACTCGGGTAGGATGATTCACATGTATGCATAGAATGTCCAAGGTAGTTATAAGTTATGTTGAGTTGGTTATCTCTAAGACGAGAAGGTTCTGTTGAAACGTTTTGTTGTACTGAGAACGTTGGCGATATATAGTCATTCAATGTTTGACAATATCTCTGTAGCGTTGACAAAGAGTTACCAGTTGTCGTAAGAAAAATGTCTGTTGTATAGTCTCCGAAGGGTACTGGCCAGACTGGAGATCGTCACACGAAATGATCATGGCATGCATACACACCCCATTGAGTATGTACGCTTGATTTTCAAGATATACTTTAGAGTAAGCTGCAAGTGATATCAGTAAATGCGACTGAACTTGTGACTATAGGAGTCTGCTTCATAAACTGCGCTTAAGAGTGCGTTGCACTTGGTATAAATATGAGAATCAACTTTTGGGCTCTTTAGCTTGATTTAGGTGGTAAGTTTTCGAGGGAGCTTAACTTGATATAACAGGTGAATAAAAATGCTGCGATTACCTTATAAACGTGGGCAAGAATTCTTCCTTCTTTACTGAGGACGTTAAGGATGACCTAAAAGCGAATTCTGCTATCGAGACGTACACTTTGCTAGCTTCTTTCAGCTTAGACGTTCAACACGTAATATGTCGACTCAGACTTCTGTGGGACTCATTTTCCCATTTGCAAATTCCTTTAAGAACACGATAAATTCCACATATATGAATTTCAATATCCAAACAGGAAGGAACACGTTTAATAAGGCTACTGGGAAATGTTCTACGCCACGCTGTACTGAAACTGTACTGATCTCTGATGAACATTACGCTACATTATATTTCTAACCCATCCCATGTGGGTCCAGTTGGCCTGTGACGTATAACTCCGCCCACAAAACGAATACCTAAGCCTACATCTTGTGGCTTAGACCTTGGATCTCTCTTGTCTTCTGTCAGTCTAATAGTGGGTGGGCTATTCACCACATGTTTTCAATGCCGTGTGGCATGGCAAACCGTAGTTTGACAATTGGCTGGCCAATGCAAATAAACCACCGCCTTCTAACTGTTACAAAGCCCTCGGTGTCACGCATGCGGCGACCCTTTAATCTCCCTGTTCAATGTCTAAGATTCCTATCCTTCTACTTTCGGCTACCATGTGGAAACAAAGGCAGTAGTCCGTGTGACGGGCCTTTGATGTCCCACGCCCGGAGTCTATTGTGTGCGTGCGTCCATTGTATTTTGCGCGATGACCGTCGTTTGTTTAAACAGCGGCTTAGCCATGAATAGACTACCACGTGGTGTCAGCAGCATGTCTTCCAAAATATTCAATACTCCAAGGTGGTATGTCGGACGATATCTACACAGGGATCTACGTACAGAAAGAAATCGTTATAAAACCAGGTATGTTTCCCAAGATTGTGATGAAACCAGATGTGTTTAACAATGTGGGAAATTGAATCAAAACAGCGTTAAGATACACTTTATTTGCAAGTCGCGAGTAACAAAGACTAAAGTTTAAAGTCCAGTCGTAATTGAAAGATTACTTGAAAAACGATAAAAGAGCAAATGTGGTTAAAAATGAAAGAAAAGTGAGACACCGATAAGACCTCGCGCTTGTTTATCACAACAACCTCTTGTCTACATTTCGATAGATCAACTGTGTTGTTGACATTATTCCACGCCATGATATCTGGCTGTCCTGAATCTTCTTTCTTTATTGTCTTCTATCTCTGTTTCCTTCTATCTTTCCTGTTGTCACGATATCCTCCAGCTTACCTCTTCTCATAACATGCCCAAAGAAAGTGGATTGCTTCCTTCTAATCTGAGGAATAAACTACTTTTGTGTACTGGCCTCGTTCAAGACATCTTTATTACTCATTTTAGCTTACTTGCTACTTAGTCGTGCCCCTTTACCAAGACTACTATCGGCTGTTATTTTACTCATTTTAGCTTGAGTGTTTTTTTTACTTGCTAATTAGTCTGACAAAAAGCTGTTGCATAAATACATTTCATTTGATAGAATGCTGCTTTTGCTTGTGCTATTCTACTCTTATTTTATGAGATGTATTTTCGATCCGATGTTTAATCTATTGACTCGTTTTAACATTGTTACATTTTCTTTGATAGTGCATTTCGTGTGAGTCGTTTTCTTCCAGATGACTGACCATTAATTCAGTCGTTTTGGTATTAAGACTAATTCCTTTATTTTCACTCTCGGTCACTACAGTATCAATCATTTCCTGCATCTCGGGTTCATATTTTGCTATTAATACTGTATCATCAGCGTACCTCAAGTTATTTATGTTATGTCAACCAACTGAAATTCCTGGCATGTCATCTATGAATCTCATTATATTTTAATGTACAAATGGAACTGATCGTGTTACAGCACACATCCCTGTCTAACACCCTTTGTTATCTGTTAGAATGTTCCTATTTAGTTACTAATTCTTGTAGCTGCTGCGTGTTGCCAATATATGCTCACTAAGCATACACTAAACAGGGTCTTTCTTGTTTATTTTTGTCTAATCATCATTCACTTTCCTGTTTTGCTGATACAGAGCTTAAACACCGCGTCTATAGCTGATCACTTATTTGAATACTGCCTTAAAGTACGTCCTTTGACTTTTGCACCCTGGGTTTCTACACGATGAAGTGTTTCATGTTCTTTAGTGACATTATGATTGTTTCAACAATTTAGTGTTTTGAAATGGCCATAGTCTGTACAACTGAAATGGCGCAATTATTACCGTCTGCACGGATAAAAGTGACTTAGTTTGGTGTTGGTTTTGGGGACCATCTTTAATGCACACGGACAACTTCATCGGTGCACCGATCTTTTCCTTCAGATTAAGTAAGGAGGGTCTCATTTGATAAGCACTGGTATTTACACAATGATATGGTTTACTTAGGCTTAAACAAAATAGTGAGTATATCCAAAAGGAAAATATATCCAACAGAAGAAAAAAAATAAACTGGTCTTGATAATCTCAAAGACGAAGTTCACCTAACATTACAATCTGCCT
Source organism: Oreohelix idahoensis (assembly GCA_024509875.1). NCBI lineage: Eukaryota > Metazoa > Mollusca > Gastropoda > Stylommatophora > Oreohelicidae > Oreohelix > Oreohelix idahoensis. The sequence goes on from JAMPIV010020914.1 coordinate 141,797, forward strand.
AGCAAAAATTTCTATCTATCTAATATTCTCCTTCCCGCACATCTCTCCTTTTTATATCGCTCCTTCTCTTTCCCGCCATTTTATTCACACGTCTCCTCTTTTTCCACACGTTACATTTATCTACATTTGCACACGTTTCGCTGTTTTTTCGACTTTTTATCACACGCCTCTCTCTCTCTACCTAAACAATGGAAAAAAACCAAAGAATCACAACATTCACCTCACACTTCCCACGCATAACACCCATTCATTATTATTTTCTGAGACAGCTCTACAATGCCTCTCACAGCCGTGACTGCTAACTGAACCTAAAATTATACTGCGTTTTGTGCAAAAACGCCGTATATGCTTTTAATGTTTGTCATTCTTATATGTAGCATTATATCACGTATAAATGCTAGTGTAGGCCAGTCGGTGACATATGTCCCGGGGCCAAAAAAGGTATCCCATAGGGAAACATTTTCGTCCTATCAACTAAAAGTATCAAGCCCCTAACATACATACTGGAGCAAAATACCAAATGGGGGCATATACTTAAGAGCCAAATTAAAACAAAAATTGTACAAGGTCTCAGTATACATGTGAGCAAAAAAACAATAAAAATTTCTTCGTAAAACGAGGTATCCCAGTAAATTTATAATGTGTAAAACGGGGGACACATACAAACTGTTTATACACTTTGCCATTAAACAGTATGGGATATGGATAGCAATGTGCAATACGCAAAATGTAAATGATATTCATGTATTAATACAATACTTATGTAAATCTTTACTTAACAATATAAGACTTAAGAACTTTTCTCAAGTCAACACATATAAGGTTTGGTCATGCCAAACATAACTCAAACTTTTAATGAATATTTCAGGACAATAATTGTATCATAACCTAAGCACATATAAAAGCAATCTTACTGAAGGGAAATAGCTATACATATCTCCGTGCGATGGTGAAGTACGTGTTAGCTCTGTTCACTGCAATAGCATATGCGTTTGTGTAATAGATAGCTGCTGTATACGCAGAGGAGTCATAGTGAGAAATGATATGGGTAGACAAGGGAGTAGATATGGGATGCACACGATAGAAGCAATAAATAGCGTCGATAATAATCAAAGGCATTTTTACGAAGACTAAATGTTTGGAGTGAGATAGAAATGCTTCATCTGATAAGCTAATAAATTCCGTGACGGATTACCAGAAGTACGAAGTGAAGCGTATGAGGTATCAGAGAAGATAACTGGTTAAAGATAGTATCAATGAAATTTAACAATTTATAATAAGTAACCATAAAATAATCCATAGCATATGTCTGGTTCAGCAACTCCGGAATAGACAAGTAGAAAAATTTTTGTTAATTGAGAAAAAAATGCTCTGTGTATTGTTCACCATTTGTGATTCTCTGGCTAACCACAAGTGTAATAATGTCTTGGTTTTCCGCCAAGATCTTAATGTTATGACATAAACTGTCATAGTTGTCGTCGGGTGCAGTGCCAACAAAAAAACTGTAGAGCATTGCCTACAAACGACAAAATCGCCCGTTTTGGTTGATGTGCCTGTCTCATATCATGAAAGTATAGCTTAAGATCAAACAATGTCTTCCTTAACCTTTGAGATTCTGCCTTACCGGCTAATAGTACATCAATGTAACCCATGTTTTGGTTTTCTTATAATGTACAACAATGTTTGAGACATATATTTCTAAGTCAAAAAAAAATATTATAATGAGGTCTTCTAATTATGAGTGTAATGGTTTAAACGCTGTAACAAAGGTAATTGTGAATGTCGAATAGTGTTGCGCCTCTCCAGATTAGTTTCTTTTCACTGGCGGTTATGACTTCCGCTGATAGCATCAACTGGACTGGACGACATAGAAGGTGGCTGGCAGCATCTGAAAATAAAACCTTTTAGAGCAGCCTAGCGAGAGCAACCTGGCCGACTCTAAAATAGCAATGCCTCTCCTGGGCAATCTGCTATCGTACACGGAGAAAAAAATAAAACCATTTAGAGTAGCCAAGCGAGAGCAACCAGGCCGACTCTAAAATAGCAATGTCTCTCCTGGGCAATTTGCTTTCATCGTACACGGAGAAAAAAAATGAAACCATTTAGAGTAGCCTAGTTAGAGCAACCTGACCATCTCTAGTATAGCGATGTCTCTCCTGGACAATCTGCTATCGTACTTCTTCTCAGTGTCTATAGCAGTGACGGTGGATGCAGTGTTACATGTAGGGTGTTGCGATGTTGATGCACTGTGCTGTGCGATGTTTTTCGTTTAAGTGGACGTTTCCTGTACAGCTTTGTACGAACATGCTCCTGTGGAAGGCGTTTAAACGTTGTCAGTGGTAGCGAGTCGTTTGATGAAGATATGTAGGGTCGTTTCGAGGCGAACCGAATGGATGTATCCATATTATCATCGATGTGCTCGTTATTATCCTCGTTATCATCTTGTTGTTCGTCAGTGTCAGTGTCTGACTCATCTCGTTGTATTGAAGCAGGAACGCAAGCATTTCGTTCAGTTAGTGTGGCAGATGATAACTCTGTATCAGAAGATAGTGGTGTAGCTAGATGGGTGTTGGTATCTGGCACAGCCTGGTGTTGTTGGGCTAGACGTTCCTGTAGTATGTTAAGAGGAATGTTGTCATCGCTACTTGTAGGCGAATGTGGGTGGTGACAGCTAGTACCGGGGTTCGGTTGATTTGAACTATAATACTTCTGTGCTCTTACTGCATGCAAAGATGTGTTGCTTTCACTGACTATTCTACTTGTCTCAGTTTGCGTGGCAACACTACACATTTTTATACGACTTGTTTCTATTTCATCTGTCATGTTAGATTGAATGTTGTATCCATGACTGTTCCATGGTCTATGCCTATTACTTCCTTCCTTTGTTATGACATTTTGCTGGCAAGATATTTTTATCATCTTTCCACCCTCCTACCGGTTCTACATTCATTTTCCAACCATTCTCGGCTGTTAACTGACACTTCTGTTGCTTCCCTATGTTGATGTTATTTATTTGTAGTGTCATACCTTTCCTGATTTGACCAACAAAATTTCTTACTGCTATCCAATGGTGTCTTCTATTTAGACTACTCCAATCTGCTCCTGTTTTGACAACCGCTCTTTTCCATTTCTATGGTATGGTTGACAATCATATTTCTGTTGCTGGATATTAATCAAGTGTTGTTGTTGCTGCTGTTTTAGAAGTAATTGTTGCTGGTCAAACTGCTGTTGCAACGATTGTGGATACATGATAGTGATTAGTGATTAGGCCTCTGCTATCACTAAAGAAAAAAGGGCTGTTCGCGCGCCAAAATGAGTATGCTTTCACTAAAGAAAAGGGCTGGTCACGGCGCCAATGAGTATTGTTATGTGCTCGTGTCAGTTATCTGGCCAGGTTTGTGTTTTTCTTGTTTGGTAATATGTCATTCAAGTGGCTACAGGCCTTCCACCCGAGATGGAGATTCTTGACGTTTGCTAAATTTCCTTTCCATGTTCGTTCTTACCCTTTTAGGTTTAGTGATAAGCAAATAATCGTATAATGGTTTTTAAATTATTCAACTGTAACGTTCCAAAAACTCAGCAATGCATTAAAATTCAACAAGAAGTTTTATTTGAACGTCATTTGACAAGCACTGGTATTTACACAATGACATGGTTTACTTAGGCTTAAACAAAATAGTGCGTATATCCTAAAGGAAAATATATCCAACAGAAGAAAAAAAAATAAACTGGTCTTGATAATCTCAAAGGCGAAGTTCACCTAACACTACAAACTGCCTAGCAAAAATTTATATCTATCTAATCTCCTCCTTCCCGCACATCTCTCCTTTTTATACCGCTCATTCTTTTTCCCGCCATTTTATTCACACGTCTCCTCTTTTTCCACACGTTACATTTATCTACATTTGCACACGTTTCGCTGTTTTTTCGACTTTTTATCACACGCCTCTCTCTCTTCCTAAACAATGGAAAAAACCCAAGAATCACAACATTCACTTCCCACTTCCCACGCATAACACCCATTCATTATTATTTTCTGAGACTACTCTACAATGCCTCTCACAGCCGTGACTGCTAACTGAACCTAAAATTATACTGCGTTTTGTGCAAAAACGCCGTATATGCTTTTAATGTCTGTCATTCTTATATGTAGCATTATATCACGTATAAATGCTAGTGTAGGTCAGCCAGTCACATTTCTATCAGTTCAAACCTGAAGATACTATCTAACTGTTTCATTCCTTTTATTTTCTCAGGCAAATGATTATAAAAGTTTGTATCTTCTTGATTGTCAATTTTGTTGTTCTCCCTGTCTTGATATATGAGTTGAAGATTCGTATTTTCACTTTGGCCTTAGGTTTGTTTACTCTTATTTTATTTCTAAATTTACTTCCAAGTAAAATGAAAGTTCATCTCGCCTTTTGTATTATTATTCTGTTATAATAATTTTCTTCTTAAATGATGTCTATGATGTTGTCTTGATAAATGTGTGCTTTTAATGGTGTACTTCTAATCTTTCAGAGCAAACTAGCTATCGTCTGTCGCATTTAGTCTCGTGGTTTTTTTTCTTTCTGTCTATAGTTGTTTGCTGGAAGACTCTTTCATACGATAACTCAAGGATTCCTCATGAAAAATTGGCAAGAAGACGAACATGATGTATACCGCTTTACTGATGTTCCAGTCTTGACTTACAGGTGAGTCATGTACAACGCACAAAAGCCAGCTGTAAACTCCAGAAATGAGGAGTATGATGAAAGAAGTCAAAGTAACAAAAAGGGATATGGTTAGCAGCCACACAATATGTCATGGTCCCGAAAAACCCAATCCCTACAGTACTGAGTCGAACAGTCCCAGTTGCAATGTTGCAGCCATGTCTTATAATGGGATGGGATCGGATGCCACGACACATACAGGAAAACCAAGAGCCAGCGATGCATACATCTAGGACAACACAGACTTACATGGGAGGACAACATTAGACAATCCCTGAACGGCCGAAGACCGGACACGAATAAGTTATTTATTTCTGAGTTTTTGATCCTAAAACTACGACATTTTATCAAAAGTTCTAATTTTTTCTTGGATCTGGCCAGGATACAGGACAGAGTGCCAGGTAGTCCGGAAACATTAATCGCTCTGTCGAAGGGATCTTCTCCTCACCTAATTTCCCTCTAATATTTTACTAATTCCTCTATGTGAGTTCTAATTTCCGTCATTTGTATTATAATTTTCGACTGTCTACTCCACCCCTAGCTTAGAATATTCTATGATATTGTGTCTTTTCCCCACTTGCTGGGCAGTGTTTAATATCCCCAGAAATTTCAAACTAGGTTTGAATTTCTGAAAATCTGCATAAATGTTGGCTAGCATAGATGCATAGATCTTAGCTAGCATAGATGCATAGATGTTGGCTAGCACAGATGCATAGATGTTGGCTAGCATAGATGCATAGATGTTGGCTAGCATATATGCATTGATGTTGGTTAGCATAGATGCATAGATGTTGGTTAGCATAGATGTTGGCTAGCATAGATGCATAGATGTTGGCTAGCATATATGCATTGATGTTGGTTAGCATAGATGCATAGATGTTGGTTAGCATAGATGTTGGCTAGCATAGATGCATAGATGATGGCTAGCATATATGCATTGATGTTGGCTAGCATAGATGCATAGATGTTGGCTAGCATAGATGTTGGCTAGCATAGATGCATAGATGTTGGCTAGCTTAATCAATTTTGGAGTAAAAGAATAATCGAAAGACCAAAGAGATCAAGAGAATGACGCCAGGGAAGAAATTATGCTTCCGAGCAGTTTTGTTGTCCTGACATGTTTATCAGCTGAGACCTTCTGTGCGTGTTTAAGATGTGCGTACTGTCATATGTATATTTATGATAGGATGTGGCAATATAATCTGTATTGGTAGGTACTGCATCGATTTTATTGGCCGTGTACGCCCGCTAGAAAATGTAAACAAACACTGTCGCGAAAAAGGGATTTCAGTGATCTTGCCCTATAAAATAGTCCTTGTCATTTCTGGTTCTATAGAGTAATCTTGAGGGCATGCTCAATCATCTTTTTATTGTATACTAATAGCTGCAGTACAATCCTATTTGTATGTAACATAACAGCATTGGAGGATTTATATATATATATATATTGTTTTTTGGTCTTGTCATGTTTTATTTGGTGGTAATTATAATACACATAATTTTACAAGAGACATTTTCCGCAATCAGATGATACGTCAGGGCCTTAAAACCTAGCTCCTGAAGACCCAAGTACAACAGTCCCAATTATGATGGTTTGGTCATTCATTCAAAATAGATCATCTACCACGACAGATATGGGAAAAAAGAGCCATTAATCCAGACCTCCAAGACGACCCAGGTTTCACTGGGAGGACAACATTAGACAAAAAACTGAAGGACTGAGTACTTGATTGGGGCCATGTGAGGAGGAAGATCGCCGATATGATAGTATGGCGTTCTCTCAGCATACCTCTATACCGATGAACTATATTCATAAATATTTATTATTCCAATTATTGAAATGAGGTTACCATTGGCCTAAAAAACATGTCCGCTTCCTGTTCTTTCTCTATCAAACACCAGCTTTTTTCTCCATGACATAATGATAAATTGTGCTGGAAAAAAATGAATGACTCAGCAACGATTTTGGCAACGACATAGCTTGCTTCTTGAGCTGTGTCACAAGTAGTTGTGATTTTCTTGTCCATTGTTTAGTCTGCAGTGTTTGATCATCTATACACCTTTTTAAATATTCAGTTGATTTATCGCGTAAGTGTGAGTGCTTTGTGTCTACTTTGATCCTTAGCCGCCGACCGTCAAAGCAGTCAGTGGCCATCACGCCTAGTGGCGTTTTGTAGGGCAATAACAAATTGATTCCACTTTGCTCGGTCGGTGGCCATCCTTCGTTCAGTGCCCCAACTCTGGTTCATTCTTTGCATCTCAGCCTCCACAGTCCTCCGCCAAGTTGTTTTTGGTCGGCCTCTCTTTCGTTTTCCTTCAGGGGTCCATAGCATAGATGTTCTTGTGATGGCATCGGGGTCTCTTCTGAGAACATGGCCAACCCAGCTCCAGCGTCTGCCAGCTATGATGGTGTGCATGTCCTCTTGCTTGCTCCGAGTAAACAGTTCTTGGTTGGTGATGGTATTCGGCCAAAAGATTCGGTGAATTCTTCTTAGGAATGTTGTGTGAAAAGAGGACAATTTCGACATTTCCTTCTCTGCAACTCTCCAGCATTCCGCGCCATAGAGAAGCACAGAAAGCACACAGCTCTGATATAATCTTTTGTGCTTGTGCTGTATTAAGAGTACTTCCAGATGTTGTTTACGCTAAAAAAGGCTGTTCTTGCTTTGTTCATTCTGTTGTTGATGTCTTTGCTTGCTCCGCCGTCTGGTGTTACTATGCATCCTAGGTATGTGAAGGCATCTGTCTGTACCAGTTGCTGATTCCTTACTGATATGGGCTCAGGGTTGCTCACATTGAGCGTCATGACCTCTGACTTCTTTAGATTGATGTTCAAGCCCACCTGCTGGCTATACTTATTAAGTCTATCCGTTTTTTTTTCTGGATGTGTTGATGTAAATGTGCTAGTACTGCAATGTCATCTGCATATTCCAGATCTTCCAATGTAGAAAATGTAGTCCATCTTATTCCTCTTGGACTGCCCTCTGTTGTCTGGCGCATCACCCAGTCTATGACTGTTAAAAATAGAGTGGTTGATAAGGGGCATCCCTGTCGTACTCTTGTCTTCACCTCAAAGGTTAGGTTGCTCTGCCCAACACTAAACGTAAAGTTGGCATAGAAGCTATTTATGATTGACACTATGCAGCTTGAAATTCCATAAGCGCTAAGTATTTTCCATAAACTGTCCCTATGTATACTGTCAAAAGCCTTTTCAAAATCAACGAAATTATTGTGCAGCTGTCTTTGCCATTCTGAGCACTGCTCTATAATGTTCCTGAGGGTAAATATATGATCTACACTTCTTCTGTTCTTTCTTAATCCTGCTTGTTCTTTCCTCAGTTTGTGGTCTACTGCTTTTGAAATTCTCTGTATAATTATCATGCCTAGTATTTTGCTGGATATTGAGAGAAGAGTTATTCCTCTCCAATTATTGCAGTCTGCAAGATCTCCCTTCTTGGGCAATTTGACAATTATTCCTTTGTTCCACTCTGTTGGTGTTGTCCCTGTTTTCCAGACTTGTGCAAATTGTGGTTTTAATAGTTCTACTGCTAGCTCAGGGTCTGTCTTAAATAGCTCTGCATTTAATTAAGTTATCATGGCCAGGAGCTTTTCCATTCTTTAACCCTTTGATTGCTGTGATGATTTCTTCTTTTCGTGAAATGTCTGTATTAACATCTAGATCGTTTTCAGCCTCAGGAACATTCAATTCTGTCTCTGGTTGTTCCTTGTTCAGAGTTTCTCTGAAATGCTCTGCCCGTCTTGTTTCCTGTCCCTCTGCTGTCGTGAAGAGATTTCCTTGCTTATCCCTTACTAATGAGTGCTTTGTGTAAAGATGTCTTTTTCGCTTACTTGGAACCATAGCATGGTTTGCCAGTTTATCCCCACAAACAACGCACTTATGACGTGACTATCTCTTCTCCACATGAAATGAATCCGAAGCGCAAATAGTCTTCGTTAAACTGGTGTACGATGGTTTTAGAAAAAACAGTAACCGTACTATGTGTTATTCTACAAGAACTAGTGCCTGCTACACTTGATTCATTGTCTCGAGGTGGTTAAAAGGTATGTCTGAGGTAAGACGAGTGAGGTACGTGATAGTAGATAGAGATAGAGTAACGAATGTGAATAGAGAGATAAATATGCCAATCAGGAGATATGAAAGATATACCTATGTATCTAATCTCCTCTTTCTCGCCACCCTCGTATCACTGTTAAAATGTCATACAGGCGCTCTTCTTCACCGAAATACAATAATTATTGCAGTAAGGACAGTACAGGTTAATATGAAAGTGAGAGGCGAAATAGGAAGTAAATTCTGACCGCTTTGAACACACACGCACCCACACACACACGCGCGCACACATTTGTATATACAAATATCAGTCCTGGAACCCCCAGGGCAAGAGAGGCAGAGGTAGACCAAGAAGCACATGGAGAAGAGAGCTGGAAACAGAGGTGAAAATGATGAGAAGAACGTGGAAAGAACTTGAAATGATGGCACGTGACAGGAGGACTTGGCATGTGTTTGTTGAAGGCCTATGCTCCTGTGGGAGTGGAGATTTATAAATTAATATGTTTATATATAATTATTTATTTATGTATATGTGTAACAGGGAGCGTCGGTAATCAGAAATTTGGTTGGAAGCAATTTTTATAACAACGACTTTTATGTAGGAAATTAGTGGACTTCTAAATTTATAATCAAAGGGCAATAATGCATAATACATTGAAGTATGGGACAAGTATAGGGTGATGTACCTTTATCACAGTATTTAGTACGACCGACCTTGACCTGAAATAATAATTTTAAGTCAAGTTTGTATTCTGTTTGTGCTAAACTTAGTTGCCTACGGGATCACAATTCTCTTGCGAGGAATGAAGTAGTGAACTGTTTGAGAGAGAGTCTGTTCTAAAATGTTCAGAAATAGTTGTAGTGGTAAATCAAAGTTTGAAATATAATCAGTCAGATTCGAGAACGCATTAGCGTAGGGTTAGAAATGGGCTCTCTCCCAAGTGAGTGGTAAAGATAGTAATATATAAGTGGCTTGAGAGTTATTATCGAGTGATAAGTCTAAATGAGTTTGGGTCGCTCCTGTGTGACAGAAAAGTCTGTAACTATTATTCAGGCGCTCGATCGCCTAAATGTCACAATGAAAGTTTTGTGAGTATTCTGAGGACATGAAGACAGTGTTGCCATTTCAGGAAATGTTGGATGTTTTCAAAATGAACAGGTATGTTGATCATTAAAGAGTCTATTACTGGTAGGCAACATAGTAGACCAGTTGACAGTCTAACGAGTAGTATTTAAATTTAGGACATCGTGAACACTGGCTGTAGGCCAGGATTCTCTGATATATACCAAGTAAAGACTACAAAAATTAAGCAGAATGAAAGAAATATATCATAACAGTTTGTAAAGTCAAATGTTTACATCATGAAGAATTTAGAGGACAGAAAATATCGACAACAGTAGTTTTCATGTCGTGACCACCATAACCAATAGAGTCAACTAGAAATGTTGAAGCGGCAAGAGTGACCAAGGGAGCAAGACCTTGTAATATTAATTGATTTGAAATTATTGGTGAACAAGTCTGCATACCATAGGTGAAGGTTGGACATACTACTTTTATCCAACTGTGCTGATTTTCGTGTAAATAAACTTCTACACTAAATGTTCACTGCTGTCAGCGTGAAGTAATTTCATCAAATTGTTGAACCATCAATCAACTGTCAGTTATGCACTGTTGTAATTGTCTGTGAGAAAGAAGTTAACCTAACATCATCAAACAAAGGCTGCCTACTGTTTAGGGTAGTGATGCGAACCCTATACGATCAACAATAAGCCAAAATAGAGAAGTAGGGAATAGAAGACAATCATCATCATCATCAGCTTATATGCCAACGGCCACATTTATTTATTTATTGATGGCTTCCACAAATTAAAAAAAAAGCTCTAGATATGATTGGTCTAGCATTTAACAAAAACAATTTAAAAAGGTGAATAATAGTATTATAAATGAACAGCACAGTAATTCTAACTAGCAGAAAGCAATTCCCAGTCCTATGTGGAAGGACGATTGCCTCTGTTTCATTAACTAACTCCAGACGGGTTTATTTGGAAAATCATCAAATTAATATTTCTGAGCCTATCTAACTAATACCAGTCTAGCTTAAGCTGACTTCACGAACAGGAAGTTCTCTTCCGTTACTGCTGTCGATTTAATTAGGATGTGGATATGTCAACACAATAAAACAATCCAAGAGGCATCTATATGCAGCGATTCGGTGGTTTTATGCTCTCACTCTCGTGGTATCTGAAGACAAGCCGTTATACTGCCAGTTGCATGTGGCTCGAGTAATCCTGCAAAACGTGGCTACAGCGTGAATTAACGATGTCAGAAATGTAAATCCAACTCAACAATCAAGAAGACCAGTCTGTAATGACTGTAAAAAAAGTGAGATAGGTCAAGGGTGTCGCGCAACCCGTGTGCTGTGAAGATGCAATGTGTAATCTCTAGTAGGCACTATAAAGGATAATGAACTCTGAAATCATGGTATCATGAGCAGGAATATGTATCCAGTAAAATAAAACCTAAGATGGGGTTGCAAGAAAGGGATCAAAAATAATTAGGATCTAACGCAACTGTGGTCCAACAAAGAAACTGGTATCCACCAACAACTGGTCTCCAACTTAAAAAGCTATTACAGGGGCTCTCCTGTTGTCATGGATCTCTAGAAAATTACCTGCGAAATGCAAAGCAATTATACCATATTAGAATCCCCTATAGGTTTATTTTATTTACACACTACCGTACAGACAATACCACAAAACAACAAATCTATTTCCATTTCTTCCTCTCCCCTCCCTCCAATGCGGTTAACCTAAAACTGTCTGGCCCTGGTCATTGATTCCGCTCTTTATCGATTAAATCTGGTCGTGCTACGTTTTGCTGGGCTGTACCTCGTAAACTAGACCAGCATCGAGGGAATCGAAGAATGAGGTCAAGAAAGGTAAAGATTTACATGTATTGCTGTTTGGGGTGCTTTCAGACACTTAATTGCCGGGGTGAACCTAGGAAAGCATTATACATACACAGAGGGATAAGCTCTGTGTGTAGTAGCTCTTAACTCAGTTAGTGGCAATCATTCGAAAATGCAGAGCGTTCCTCAATTCAAGGGTTAACCAAAAATACAGATAAAATTACACATGCACTTCAAAGTTTATAACACAACAGGCTGATACAATAATCATTAAAATCAATATACACACATCGTTTAGAAAAGGTACAAGTAATTAATCAATTAACAGTCACTTAAATTAATATAAACACTCCCACCAACACCGTCCTCAAAAAACACAATTAGGTTTTCACCTTAGTGATTTCGGTTGGAGGCAAACTAAAAAAAATTAAATGACCCCGTCACGAAACTTTACTTTAAAAAATTAATTAACTTTTACTAAAATAAATTAGGGTTATATATACGTTTAAAAAAAACTCTGGACGGCAATTTGCTAACTAAGTGTGCTTACCAACTCCGCCTATGCCGGTCCCAAGCCCGGATGAAAAAGGGGGAGGGCGGCCTGCATGGAGGCCGTAAGGAGGCAGCCCCTCCACCATGCAAAGGCACAACAGGCCAATCACATGTTTGTCTTAAACTATGATTACAAGTAATATAAGAGAGAAAACCGGACTGATTCTAAAGGCGACGAACTTGAACGGACTACGAACTACGACTTATGGAACTTGGAACACAAGAAGTATAAGTGGGAAAGAAGAGGAGCTGATGGAAGAGATGAGGAAAGCAAAACTAGAAATCCTGGCTATTACCGAAACAAAGAAAAAGGGACAAGGAGTCATGGATCTCGATGGCAACACTCTGCTATACAGTGGTGTACCCACAACTGAAAGAGCTAAAGGGGGCGTCTGTTGCATTGTGGCCAAAAACCAGAAAGATAGTATCTGTCGCAAAATCTTTTCAAGTCATTGCAAACGAGTTCAGTTAGATTTATAAACCCGTCAACGATCGATTGACCGCTTTCAAAATGGCGGCGTATCAGCGAAATGTGTATCAGACAGAGGAAATCGCCAAGGATAAATAAAAGCAGAAGGGAATCAATATGAAAAGGATTTTACATTTCAGTACAGGGAAGGATTGTGTATAACTGCATATAAGAAGGAACGGTAGGAAGTTCTCATTTACGGAGATATATGCGTATTTCGGCTGCTAACAGCTGGTAAACCCACTTCTGTTCTAAATATTAAAATCAACAAATAACAGTTTGGGAAATTACATGGATAGGAAGGTAGAGAATTATCAACTGTATAAAACTAGATAAGATGGACCAATATGGATATTATATATGCCGAGAATGAGAAAGGCAAAATTTCAGTCGACGCACAGATCGGCTGGAGTCGCTGTTCGGGAAAGATTTTTCGGGCCTAGTCTTAGGCTGTGACGTCACTGCTCTCCGATACGGCCGCGTGATGCGTATAAGTAGCGGATCGGTAAACTGGAGACATACACAACGAAAAAGAGGTTTGAGACAGACTGGAGGCAGAGTTTCGCCACTACCCATGAATTGTGAGCGGATCGCCAGAAACATTGTTCAGTCCAGTATCTGAAGTCTGAGGGTAAGCGAAATTATGATAACTACCGTGTATAATATTTGTTATTTCAGGTTCATATAGAATTCACAAAATATGCCTGTATAATAGTCATTGATATAATGTATTGTATTTTTAATATGATCTAAACATGTGCATTGGGGATGAGATGATTGTTGCTTGTACAAAAATTAATCACAAATAGCCCCACAGCCTAATGAAGATATATTTATCATATTGCTTTATTGCTTACGAAGATAAAGGCAGTCCCATGGCAGAGATTGTCATAGGGAAATGAAGTGTTAGAAACTTCATCATGGAAGATCCCAGTTTACGAGGTTAAGGTGACTAGTCCCCTTCCTCGCTGTCTTTGCCTTCCCTAGTTCGAGCGCACAACTTTGTACCCATTTACAGCTGGTAAACTGGAGTGTTCTACAGCCAGTTTCAGTAGAAAGCAACCTGATCACGTGGTCACTCACTTTATTTATTTTATGTATTAATTTTGGGTAGTTGCTAAGATAGCATCAGTATTTGAATTTGTACTTGATATGATTTGGAAGGATCAAGTTATAGATCAGAAAAGGATGTATAGGAGCGGAATAAACCAGATGATGTTACTTGCTATGACTGTATAACTTTGACACCTGATGACTGACTAGTCTGACTTATGTGCTAGTCAGTTACACTTAATTGAAATGTTAATATTAATGCTATATCACTGAAATGATGTCCTTACTTACTATGATTGTATAACGGTGACATCTGATTACTGACTGGTCTGACATCTGTGCTAGTCAGCTACAAGTCTAGCCAGATACTAGCCAAGGCTGATATGTTGCAGGTTCCATGAAATAACTCAAACCAGACTGTCCAGTATCAGAACCCTGTGTCGTTCATCAGAGGCAATCCCACAAAAGTGCAGGCCCCCAAAGAGTGAACGTCAACTGGTCATTGGCATCCCTACTGTTGGGCCTACCAAGTCTGATATCAGCAAAGGACAGTTCAGTGTCAGCAGTATCAAGTTGAACAGATAAGTGTCACTTAGGACACTGACTACCACAATATATGAAACACAGTAAATAGTCAAGTGATGACATTTATCAGAGGACTAAGAACAGTGATATATTTAAAATGAATGCAGTCTAAATAGACAATAATAGGAATTGTGTGACTTAATTTTATATATATATATTTCAATGCTCTTTTCCAACTAGTAGAAATAGAATATTAGTGTAATTATTATACTATTTTAACTGTACCTGAGGATTTATTCACTTTTTCCATTTTGTGGGTTCAGTGAATGTACATTTTACTTATCCCCTAGAATATAAGTAATCATAAGATAGTCACAGGGAGGAGACACCTTAAATCCTGGTACTACTTCTTAACAACTGGGCCAGGGTTTTCACAGTCTGACTATTTTTATGATAACAATACACCATTGCTTATTTCTAAGACTGGGGTATTACTTGTAAGGTCAGAACTCTTTACTGGCATACTCTTACATAATAAATAATTTTAAATAACCTCCCGCTACAGTATCAAGGGATGGAACTTTGTCTCGGAGCGCATTATGGTTGTAAAACTAAAAGAAGGAGAAACCATAGTCAACCTGGTCATAGTGTATGGGCCAAATGAGGATGAGAGAGCAGAGGTCAAGGAAGAATTCTTCGAGCTGCTTCAAAGGACAGTGGATGACTGCCAAGATGAAATTATCATGCTCGGAGATTTCAGCGCCAGAGTTGGAAATGACCATGCTAGATGGGGTGGAGTTATCGGAAGATATGGAGAAGATACTCTCAATGACAATGGAAAGCGACTCCTCAGCTTCTGCAGTGAGCAGAATCTGATCATTACCAACACAAAGTTCCCAAATAAGCGCATACATGCATACACTAGGTGTGAACCAACAAAGAATGAGAAGTCAGTGATCGACTATGCCATTGTTAGGAGGAGCTCATTCAAATATGTCCGGGATGCTAGAGTCTGGATGGGACTAGAGATTGGAAGTGATCACTACCTGCTTACAATCAAACGAACCACTGAAAGAGTTCTCAGCCTAGGAACTGCCCAGCACCACGCAAGAAACGAAGTAAACGAACGGAAGAAATGAGCATTAAGACCTACAAGCTGAAAGAGCCAGAAATTAAGACCAGATATCAGGGGCTTATTGCTACATCGGTGAGAAACACAGAAGAACAACGTGATGACTTGGAAACCCTGTGGCTTAAATTCAAGGACATCATAAAGACAGCTGCTGCAGAAGCATGTGGTGAAGTCCGACTTGGAAACAAGAGAAAGAGGACACCTTGGTGGACAAAAGAAGTCAAAGAGAAAATAAGAGAGAAGAAAATGGCATGGAAACAATACTTAGGAGCTAAAAACACAGCAGGACAAATAGAGAAATATAGAGAATATGTGATACTCAGAACAGAAGCAAAGAACACGGTGCTAGCAGCAAAACAGAAGTCCTGGGAAGAATTTGGAGAAAAGCTAGTAAAGGATGCTCAAGAAAACCAGAAATTGTTCTATAAGACCCTAAAGAACACGAGGAAGGAAAAACAATGCACTCTTAAATTTATAAAGGACAAGCAAGGCAAACTGCTTACTGCCCCGAAGGAAGTAAAGGAAAGATGGAAAGAATATTTCTCAGAACTCCTTGATGGTGAGCAAGGTCAAGCATCAGAAATGATAACCACTAGCACAGAAGAGAAAACCAATGGTGGTGAAGATGACATAAAGATGGAAGAACTGAAGGCAGCACTGGAGAAAATCAAGATGGGCAAAGTAGCAGGGCATGATGGTATAACACCAGAAATGGTTAAGTGCACGGGAGCATCAGGCGACCTATTACTCCTAAGGGTCCTACAGGCAGCGTGGTGCAACAAGGCCATACCAAAGGGTTGGGAGATTGCCATCATATCACCGATTTTCAAAAAGGGTGATAATCGACAATGTGGAAACCACAGAGGCATATCCCTTCTCAGTGTCCCTGGTAAAATCTACTCTAGAATCCTAGAGCAGAGACTCCGATGCCTAGCTGAGCCACAATTTGATGAAGCCCAGTGCGGATTCCGAGCAAACCGAAGTACTCAAGACCTAATCTTCACACTCAGGCAGCTGAGTGAAAAGGCCCTTGAGTACAAGAGTGAGATCCATCTTTGTTTCATAGATCTGGGAAAGGCGTTTGACAGGGTCCCCTGGAGCAAACTTTGGGACTGTTTGGCGAGGAAGAACATTCGAGCACCTCTGATTCATGCTATACAGAGCTTCTACAAGTCTTGCAGAAATTATGTGAGGACAGCAAACTATAAGTCAGAAGAGTTCAGGACCACCACTGGTGTAAGACAAGGCGATATCCTGTCACCTTATCTTTTCATACTCCTCATGGACGATGTCATCAAGGCATGTAAGGAGATAACAAGAAAGTATTCAGTGGGGTACTGGAAGATGAGACAGGTCTGTATTTCAGAGCTAGCATTTGCTGATGATGTTGTCCTGATTGCTAAATCAGAGACACATCTCCAATCCAACCTGCAAGTCTAGAAGGAAGAGCTGGAGAAGAGAGAGATGGTCATAAGCAGCTCTAAAACAAAATCCATGGTGATATTACGAGAAGAAAGAAAACATCAGATTAAGTTGGGAGAACAGGTCCTGGAGCAGGTCGACCACTTTAAATATCTCGGAGCTATTATAGACCGAAAGGGAGGCATCAAAGAAGAGTTGGTCACTCGAAAAGCAGCGGCTGGGAGACTTTTTCAGGCCATAAATCGAGGATTCCTCAGCAAGAAAGAGGTTGGTAAGAAAACGAAGATGGCTGTATACCGCTTCACCTATGTCCCAGTCTTGACATATGAATTGGAGTCATGGGCAATGACTACAACCCACAAAAGCCAGATCCAAACCTCAGAAATGAGGTATCTGAGGAAGCTGGTTGAAGTAACAAGAAGAGACATGGTCCGCAACCAGACGATACGTCAAGGCCTAAAATCCCACCCGCTGCAGACCCAAATAGAACAGTCTCAACTAAGATGGTTTGGCCATGTCTGCAGAATGGGAGAAGATCGGCTACCACGACAAGCATGGGAAACAAAGAGCCAGGGATCCAGACCTTCAGGACGACCCAGAGTCCGCTGGGAGGACAACATTAGACAATCTTTGAAGGACCGAGGACTAGAATGGAACCAGGCCAGGAAGAAGACAGCTGATAGAATGGTCTGGCGCTCTGTCTTCCAAACCTCTACACCTCACGGTAGAAAGGGAATGACTAAGTAAGTAAGTAAGTGTGCTTACCAATAAATCAAGATTATTTCTTTTAACAGTGCATCTGGTATTAGGCTACTGCACATATTCCATTCCGCAGGTTAGATATTTCTCTGGAAACAACAAGCCCCGAGTGATTTGGGAGTCTAGTATATATAGCCAAAATTTCTCAGAAATCGCGTCACTAATTGCGCACAACTGAGCTTAGATCAGTGAACTGATACAGTGACAGATCTTAAGGAGTGTTCTCCACTGTGATGCAAGATTAAAGCGATCGCACATGAAAGGGACCAGTGTAGAAGCGGAGATACTACCACTGGCATCCAACCAGCGTTCGGTCTCTTGAAAGGCCATGCGACTTTGTTGTGTCCATTACAAAGGAAGGTCACGACAATGCACAGTGGCTCGACAAGGATAAAAGGTGGGGGTTGTAAAAGTACATCGCAGATTTATTTTTTATCTAGAACAATGGTGAATGAAGTTCTTACAATTTTATTATAATAACTTGTTTTATAATTTAAACTGCTATTATTTTCATTCTTAACGACCTTTAACAAAAATTATATACTAATTATATAGTAATTTCAAAATTTATCTCAACGATTATTTTATTCCTCAATTTTTTACTCGTTTTTCGTTCGACCATCCCCCAACCTCTAGCAGAACACCTGCGAACCCTTAGCCGCACACCCGAGGAAAATTACTGCTTGACGCCCGAGGGTAGAAGAGGAACGACTAAGTGTAAGTAAGTAAGCATATTTTTACTTGAAGCCGAGGCGTACACAATTTCATATAGCGAAATCAAAACAATACCAAATTCTAATCATAACTTTTTTTTATCATCAGAGCCATTATTTCCGCCTCCAGAAATAAGATGAACTGTTAAGAAATATCAGGGCTGGTTCATGTCATTACTCTGTATTTATACTAGTTCTCCGTACTGATGAATAGCAGGGCGCTACATTTAATAAGCCAAACTCTCACATAACTGTGTCCTGAGAAGAGTGAGTTCAGATTAACTTGTCAATCTTCAAATTATTTTTTTTTTCATTATTTCTTCATGTCACACAATTTATGTTTAAAAGTTGATTAACAATAAGGGTGTGAAAAAAGAGCAACACATCACATTGCTTCGTTACCTTGTGATCTTGATAGCAGCATAGTCATCAGGGCAAGCATGGTAGACAATCTCATGCGGAAAGCATTAGTCATCTAGAGACAAAGAATTTTAAGTCTGTTTGAATACTGAGTGTTAGATTTGTATGTTTGTTTGTTTTAATGTCATCGTATTTGTGGTGGTAGAGTGGCTAAGAGGCATTGCGTCCGCCTCTAATTCTAAATGTACCGGATTTGCTCCCAGTACAGGGAATATAAGTTATGAACTTCTTTTCAGAACCAGTGATCCCTGAAGATTCCTAATAATGTCATACTCCACACCCCGATCTCTTGGGTAGAGAGATATGATGTCTATCCTTCTCGGATAAGTGACAAAAATAGGAGGCCTGATGTGCAAGTTGCGCAGGTTAAAAATCCCTCGCCAGTTTTTAAATAGTAGGACACACGGCCGCTGCCCTGAGAAAATAAAAATAAAAATTAGGAAACCTACCCACCACAAAACTTACTTATAGAATGTGTAATTTCTATATAAACACATTGCGTGCATCGCTGGTGCTATGGAGCTCATGCACAGTGCTGAGATTCTCCTTGTGTGGTCTCATGGAAGAGATAGGAATGCTGATGGAGTTGTCCGTGTCCAATGAAGATGGTCGTTATAACCAAACCAAAGTAATGTCACTGTTTAATTTGAAAAAAGTAATACGTGAATTGAATTGAATAGATTCTAAAGACACAAAATCCAGCACAATTAGTGTACATATCATCTGTGTCAATCTTCATCATAAGTTTCATTTTTGCTCTGTGTAACACAGAAGAACTCTCTTTCTTCCTTCCATTCACCAGGATGCTTTTGTCACCGGTAATAATAGTCACAGAATAAAGCAGATACAACGAGATAAAATGGTCTAAGGGACGTGACTGGTAAAATCAGTAGAGATAGAAAGACTTTAGAGTGATCAGTAGTTACGTGGAACACAAAGAGGAGATGACATGGTTCACTAGGTAGAGGATCATATACGGACGTGTAAACTTGGAGATAGTTCTGTACTGCCCTTTTTATTTCTGCTGTTATTGCATCTGTCGTTTTCTGTAGCACTTTGTCATTCACAACCTAGTATTAGTTGCCATTTACTACTTGCCTCACAGTCATCCTATTCCTCGGAGACTCCCAGGGTGACAACATACAGTCAATAACAAAGTTAATAAACTCTTATTATTTATCTTATTGTTCCTCTTTTACCCTGGGGCTGGGTTTTGAGGCCATGACGTTTCGTCTGGTAAGGGACCATGTCTCTTCTTGTTACTTCGATCATCTTCCTCAGATATTACATTTCTGAGGTTTGGAGCTGGCTGATTCTTGTTGACTCACAACCATAACTCACAACTGGGAAATTAAAAGCCAGCCACTGCAGACCCGAGTAGAACAGTTTCAATTACGATGGTTTGGCAATGTCTACAGAATTGGAGAACATCAGCTACCACGACAAATGTGGGAAATCAAGAGCCAGAGCGACCTAGAGTTCTCTGGGAGGATAACATTAGACATGCTTTAAAGGACAGAGGACTAGATTGGAACCAGGCCAAGATGAAGACAGCCGATATGATACTATGGTGCTCTCTATTTCAAATCTCTGCGCCCCAGGAAAGAAGATGAACGACTAAGAAATCTAAGAACAGTGCTAGAAATGAATCACTAGGCAGGGATAGAATATCGTCTGAGGCAATTCAAGCCTGCAGCGAGACACGAGACAAATAGGTGAAAAGAATGTGTACAGTAGCATGGACGGAAATGAGAGTTCAAGAAGATTGCAAATTGCTCTAATTTTACAGAAAAATAAATGCCAAAATAAAATCCAGCACACAGCTTGGATTTTTGTAATAGAGCTGCTACTATCCCTATACTGCTAGCGTCTGTCCTTAATGAAAATTCCAGTGTGATTTCAGGTAATGTAAGGATGGGGAGTTTTTTCTTTAGCTCAGTATAAGCTTGCTCACGCTCAGCATTCCATTGGAATTTCTCAGGCTGTCCTTTCTTAGTCAAGTCTGTTAGAGGTGCACACAGTGAGTTAAAGTTGGGTATGTATTTCTGATAAAACCCACACAAGTACACAAACGACCTCACATCCTTCTTAGTTTGAGGGCTGGGTGCTTTCTTTAACTTCTCTATATTCTTTAAGTCAGGAGACATGTGACCTCTAGAAATAGTGTGACCTAGGAGTTCTAATTCCCTACACCCAGTATAGCTTACTTAGTCGTTCCCCTTCTACCGTGAGGTGTAGAGATTTGGAACAGAGCGCGCCAGACTATCCTATCGGCTGTCATCCTCCAGGCATGGTTCCATTCTAGTCCTCGATTATTCAAAGATTTTCTAATGTTGACCTCCCAGCGGATTGGGTCGTCCTGGGAATCTGCATCACTGGCTCTTTGTTTCCCATGCTTGTCGCGGTAGCCGATCTTCTCCCATTCTGCAGACATGGCCAAACCATCTTAGTTGAGACTGTAAAACTTGGGTCTGCAGGGATGGGATTTTAGGCCTTGGCATATCGTCTGTTTGCGGACCATATCTCTTCATGTTGCTTCAACCACCTTCCTCAGATACCTCATTTCTGAGGTTTGGATCTGGCTTTTGTGGGTTGTAGTCATTGCCCATGACTCGCATCCATACATCAAGAATGGGACATAGGTGGAACGGTATACAGCCATCTTCGTCTTCTTACCAACTTCTCTTTTGCTAAAGAATCCTCGATTTATGGCCTGAAATAGTCTCCCAGATGCTGCTTTTCGAGTAGCCAACTCTCCTTTGATGCCTCCCTTTCGGTCTATAACAGCTTCGATGTATTTGAAGTGTTCGACCTGCTCCAGGACCTATTTTCCCAGCTTAATCTGATGTTTTATTTCTTCTCGTGATATCACCATGGATTTTGTTTTAGAGCTGCTTATGCCCATCACTCTCTTCTCCATCTCTTCCTTCCAGACTTGCAGGTTGGATTGGATATGTGCCTTCGATTTAGCAATCTGGGCAACATCATCAGCAAATCTCATCTTCCAGTACTAAACTGAATACTTTCTTGTTCTCTGCTTACATGCCTTGATGACATCGTCTATGAGGAGTATGAAAAGATAAGGTGACAGGATATCACCTTGACTTACACCAGTGGTGGTCCTGAACTCTTCTGACTTATGGTTTGCCGTCCTCACATAATTTCTGCAAGACTTGTAGAAGCTCTGTATAGCATGAATCAAAGGTGCTGGAATGTTCTTCCTTGCCAAACAGTCCCAAAGTTTGCTCCAGGGGACCGTGTCAAATGCCTTTCCCAGATCTATGAAACAAAGATGGATCTCACTCTTATACTCAAGGGCCTTTTCACTCAGCTGTCTGAGTGTGAAGATTAGGTCTTGAGTACTTCGGGTTGATCGGAATCCGCACTGGACCTCATCCAATTGTGGCTCAACTAGGCGTCAGAGTCTCTATTTAGGATTCTAGAATAGATTTTACCAGGGACACTGAGAAGGGATATGCCTCTATGGTTTCCACATTGTCGATTGTTACCCTTTTTTGAAAATTGGAGTTATGAGGGCAATCTCCCAATCTTTTGGTATGGTCTTGTTGCACCACGCTGCCTGTAGGACCGTTAAGAGCAATAGGTCACCTGATGCGCCCATGTACTTAACCATTTCTGGGGTTATATCACCATGCCCTGCTGCTTTGCCCATCTTGATTTTCTCCAGTGCTGCCTTCAGTTTTTCCATCTTTATGTCATCTTCATCACCATTGGTTTCCTCTTCTGTGCTAGTGGTTATCATTTCTGATGCTTGACCTTGCTCACCATCATGGAGTTCTGAGAAAAATTCTTTCCATCTTTCCATTACTTCCTTCGGGGCAGTAAGCAGTTTGCCTTGCTTGTCCTTTATAAATTTGAGAGGGCATTGTTTTTTACTTCCTCATGTTCTTTAGGGTCTTATGGAATAATTTCTGATTTTCTTGGGCATCTTTTTCTAGCTTTTCTCCAAATTCTTCCCTGGACTTCTGTTTTGCTGCTAGCACCTTGTTCTTTGCTTCTGTTATGAGTATCACATATTCTCTATAGTTCTCTATTTGTCCTGCTGTGTTTTTAGCTCCTAAGCATTCTTTCCATGCCATGTTCTTTTCTCTTATTTTTTCTTTGACTTCCTCATTCCACCAAGGTGTCCTCTTTCTCTTGTTCCCAAGTCGGACTTCACCACATGCTTCTGTAGCAGATGTCTTTGTGATGTCCTTGAATTTAAGCCAGAAGGTTTCCCAGTCATCAGGTTGTTCTTCTGTGTTTCTCACCGATGTAGCAATAAGCCCCTGATATCTGGTCTTAATTTCTGGCTCTCTCAGCTTGTAGGTCTTAATGCTCATTTCTCCCGTTCGTTTACTTGGTTTCTTGCGTGATGTTGGGCAGTTCCTAGGCTGAACAACTCTTTCAGTTGTTCTTTTGATTGTAAGAAGGTAGTTACAACTTCCAATCTCTGGCCCCCTCCAAACTCTAGCATCCCGGACATATTTGAATGAGCTCCTCCTAAAAATGGCATTGTCGATCACTGACTTCTCATTCTTTGTTGGTTTACATCTAGTGTATGCATGAATGCGCTTATGGGTGAACTTTTTGTTTGTAATGTTCAGATTCTGCTCAATGCAGAATCTATGGAGTTGCTTTCCATTGTCATTGCGAGTATCTTCTCCATATCTTCCGATAACTCCACCCCATCTAGCATGGTCATTTCCAACTCTGGCGCTGAAATCTCCGAGCATGATAATTTCATCTAGGCAGTCATCCACTGTCCTTTGAAGCAGCTCGAAGAATTCCTCCTTGATCTCTGCTCTCTCAACCTCATTTCACTCATACACTATGACCAGGTTGACTATGGTTTCTCCTTCTTTTAGTTTTACAACCATAATGCGCTCCGAGACAAAGTTCCATCCTTTGATACTATATTTTTGGTTTTCGGCCACAATGCAACTGACACCCCCTTCAGCTTTTTCAGATGTGGGTACACCACTGTAGAGCAGCGTGTTGCCATCGAGATCCACGACTCCTTGTCCTTTTTTCTTTATTTCCGTTATAGCCAGGATGTCTAATTTTGCTTTCCTCATCTCTTCCAAAAGCTCCTCTTCTTTTCCATTTATACTTCTTGTGTTCCAAATTCCATAAGTCGTAGTTCTAGTTCGTCGCCTTTAGAATCAGTCCGGTTTTCTCTCTTGTAGTTTGCGTAGTAATGATTTAAAGCAAACAGGTAATTGGCCTGTTGTGCCTTTGAATGGTTAAGGGGCTGCCTCCTTACGGCCTCCATGCAGGCCGCCCTCCTCCTTTTTCATCCGGGCTTTGGACCGGCCTAAGCGGAGATAACTAATATTCACTTGATCATAACTCTCTGTAGTTTTTAGTGGATATTCCATGTAGGAAAGAGGTTCGTCCTTCATTTCTGTTGCAATGACTAGGGTCATAATATATGCAACTTCTTATGATTCCCTGTCATAGTACTTTTTAAGAGATTAACATGATACACCTTTCCCTTTCCGTTCTTGTCAATCTTATAATTGGTTCTGGAAAGTTTTTTCAGAATAATATAGTGTCCCTGCCATCCTATCTGCAATTTGTTGTTGCTGCTGGGCAAAAGAAGTAGAACTTTCTCTCCCACAGCAAGTTCTCTATCCCTTCTTTTTTATTGTAATAAGCAGCATTGTTCCTTCTGGCCTGTCTCAAATTATCATTGGCCAGTTTCCAACCTGTTTTTAATAAAGTGGTTAGCTCGTTGACATATGGGTATGAGAAGTCACTGTTTCTTCTGCTTTGTCATCAGTCCATGTCTTCAGCAATGCTTCCAATGGAGCTGTAACTGGTCTTCCAAACAACAAAGTAGCTGGAGACAATATAGTAGAATTATGAGGGAATTCCCGATAAGCAAATAATGTAGCGGGTAAGTATGCATCCCAAGTATCAGGTTTTTTCACTTGCCAGCTTTATAAGGATTGAAGTGAGCGTGCTATTTAACCGCTCTACTTGCCCGTTCCCTTGTGCATGAGAAGGAGAGCAATGAAAATACCTGGCTTGAAATATCCTGAATACTTTTTGTGTCAGCTTTCTCTTAAACTGAGAACCATTGTCAGTCAATGTCGAATGTGGAAAATCTAACGTGGTGAATATTGTCAGCAGTGCTTCTGTCACATGCTTCGAATCTAAAGATGACATGGCTACTGCCTCTCCCCACAAAGAGCAAGTTTCATCCAAGATTAGAATATAAGCATTCCTCTTCTTGGTCCTAGTGAGAGGTCCAACAATATCCACTGTAACACGTTAGTAGTATATAATGGAGAAAACAGGTCGTATTGTGGTGGCGCGCTGTGGTGGCGCGTGACTTTTTATATAAGGAAAATGTGGTGGCGTGCTGTGGTGGCGCGTGACTTTTTATATAAGGAAAATGTGGTGGCGCGCTGTTGTGGCGCGTGACTTTTTATATAGCGATATATTTTAGCCGGGGTGACTTCCTCTGACGAGCAGCTTGCGTCCTGTTAGGTTGTGTGGTTTATTTATGTGTTACAGCATGTGTTGTTGATTATTTAGGTATACACATAGACAATATTTAGACAACAGTTATACGATATATATTTAGAATAGGAAGACGATATATTTAGACAATAGGAAGGCGATATATTGAGACAACAGTTAGACGATATATATTTACAACAGTTAGACGTATATTTACAACAGTTAGACGTATATTACAACAGTTATATAGACATGGGTAACAAAGAATTTAGTTAATATATTTTATTGTATATTCAATACTGTTTTGTAGTAATAAAACATATAGGAGCATATACGGTAACAAAAATATAGGAGCACATATATATATATAGTATTTTTTAACATTACATGAGTATATATTATCGTTGTACAATTTTTTTATATATTTATATTGGAAGATGGAAGGTATTCAAAATTATATGATCACAGATTGTAAGAAATAAAATATAACACCGGGGTACAGCTGCAGACCAGACCTAGAGGGGGTGTCGTCACGTCGTAAAAATAGAGAGGTGCGCTGTTGTGTGTGTACATAGTGGAAGAGAGATTTTTGGGTAGAGAGTTATTGTATTGGATTTGTGTTGTATTGTGTACATCTTTAGGTATCTGTGCGTGTACATAGTGGAAGAGAGAGAGTTTAGATGTTGAGGGGTGATGTGGTGACGTTGTCGGGATGCACCTGTCTCTTGATGTAGAAATAAGACAGGGCGTTTCGGTGTTGTTCATGTGTGTATACGGCGGATTTGTGTGTTTTGAACCCGACATTTTTCCCACCCCGTGCTTGTTGTGTGTTGAGTACTTCTAAGTCATTGATAAGCTAAATGCGGTCGAAGAGGGAAATGCATTTCTGACAAATGGCGCGCGTCCTATAGCGACGAAAACTCTATAACATTCTCAATTTAGCGTATTGGTACACGAAAAATCCTATCTGCGCGGGTAAGTCCCAACTAATTGTCTTTTTAAGTCTTTCTACTTCGAATATGTCGTCCGTCACTACAGTCATTTTTTTAAACCGAGGGGAGTTTATTAGTTTAGATGTACCCTCTCCCGTTGTGTACGAAACCTCTACATGCTTCGCCTTATTGGTCAACGTTTTACCATAGGCGGCGTTACCTAGCAATTTCATGGTTTCGCTGGTAATTGCGTAGACATCATCTCTATCACAATGGCGACGCGCGTTCGAAACAGTGTCCCCAAACTGTTTAAAACACGCTACAGGTGTATATTCAATTACCTGGTAAATACAGGTGACTTTTAAACCTTTGGTCAGGTACCACCGAAGAAGAGGCGTTGCCAACAGAATCTTTTTGCCCACATAACTCCCGATCAACGTCCTTCTGGGGGTAGTCAGGAGTTTATGTTTCTCGGCGTATTCCCGCATGAAAGGCCCAATATAATCTCTCGTGACATCGACATTCTTGAAAATGGGTGTCATTTCCGAGAAATGTTCCTTTAGGCAGTCGGAGACATGAATGTCACACTCGACTAGGCCAAACAAGGTTTCGTCTAGCACAGAGGTGAGAATATTTTCTTCTGTTAACGGGTACCGACATTTGGTATAAGATGGTTTCCGGGTAGGGAAGGTGGCGCTCAGAAAACGAGCGATTGAGCGATCGGTTTTCTTCAATTCCTGCCACTCGCACTCCCACATTTCGACCAAGGTGACGTTACAATCGTTCCTCAAATAATCAGATATCTCCCGTGTCTTTTCGTACAACTCAGCCAACGGTTTTTTACTGACTGGGTTAATGTCACGACCGGTGGTTAGTGGGCAGTCGGGGTGGCCGTGGAAAAGGCATCCATGGAACTGGTAGGCGGTGCGAGAGTATTTGTCCCAACCGTCTACCCTAATGTACCTATAACCCAACGACATCTCACTACCGTTAAACTGGGTTTTTAAAACCACTTTATTCGTGTGCGAGACCCACGTCAGCCACTCGCGGCACTGCACGATATATTTATGGAGCTTGTGGTACCTGAAACCATCCTCCCTGTTTCGTCTAACGGGAAAGTCAGTGGGCATATTCTGCATTACCGCCCACAAATAAAGGGCGTTGGCATCAAAACCTTTAATGCATTGTGCCATTTTGCCACCTCTAATACACGTTTTACCTTGCTCATGGAGCCTATGAAATATAATGGAAGGTCCCCCCACTATATTTTGGCGCAACGTGTGGTGCAAATCTTCCTCCCGCTCCGAGCATAAAGAGAAAGAGACATTCGACGGGAGGGTTTTGAAGAGGTATTTTAACGTGATACCCGGTACCGAGATCGCGTCTTTGAACATGTCTACACCTAACCCCCGCATAAAAACTAACCTGCTGTTCTAACGCTATTTGGAAGGGGACGACGTCTTTATTATTGTACCATGTCAGAAAGTCGCGCAACGTGGTCATGCGGTTATCGGTCCAAACTCGCTGGCAATCGGCGTACTCGTCGTTAGAAATATTAGTGTTCTTAAGGGCGGAAAAAAATGTCGTGTGGGGTGGTAGCGCCGTTTCGTCTAATTTTTCTAAATCTGTAATATACTCGTAACAGAAAAATTCTTTGGTTTCTGTTACTTTATACGCGGCTAAGTACTTGCTATAACTAAATCCAGGGGCTAAGTAGTTGATTATATCTAAAAACTTTAACTCGGGAGTGGCAATACACATAAAATTATTATTTCGCTTGACTAAAAATTTAAAGTCTTGACCAAGGCAATATTTGATGAGGTACGGTAGGAAACAGAGCGGCCACAGATGACCTTTGCAACAACGTAACCCCCAGCCCCACATTGCTTGCGTCACTTCTCACCACACATTCTTGACTCAAATCTGGTAATTTCAAGATTGGCTTGCTCGTTAGTTTTTCCTTTAACTCTTGGTAGGCTGATTCACATTGGGCTGACCAAACAATTCTATCCGGATTTCCCTTGCGAGTTAAATCCGTTAGAGGAACACAAATAGAGTTAAAATTTTTGATATATTTCTGATAGAATCCACACAACGACACGAAAGATCTCACGCCTTTCTTGGTTTGTGGCCTAGGTGCTCTCTGCAATTTTTCAAGGTTCTTGGGGTCAGGGGTCATACTACCCTGAAACACAGTATGTCCCAAGAACTCCAACTCTTTACAACCAATACAGCATTTTGTTGGTCTAGCCGTCAAATTAGCCCCTCTTAGTCTATCAAACAGCATAGTCAAAGAGTTAATGTTTTCCTCAAATGTTTCTGTAGCAATGCGGATGTCATCCATAAAATTAGAGATGCAGGGGTTATTTAGTGGATCCAACAATTTTCGCATCATCCTTGAAAACACACTCGGAGCATTTTTCAACCCAAACGGCAGCATGTTGAATTCATAATGTCCTTCCGAAGTGCTAAACGCTAAATAAGGTCGAACCTCAGGCTTTACTGGAATCTGGTAATAGCCTTTGCTCAGGTCCACCTTCGAAAAATATTTTGCCTTGTTTAGCCTGGCAAATAATTGATTTGTGTCAGGTAATGGATCCACCTGACTCTCTGTGACAGCATTCAGTTTCCTGTAATATATACACAGACGATGTTCTCCAGAGGATTTTCTCAGCAAAACCACACTAGAACTGTAAGGAGATTCACTATGAGAAATAATCCCTTCCTTCAATAGGTATTCAATCTCCTCTTTCAAAGCTTTCTCCTTGGCAAACGGGATTGTGTAGGCTCTCATACAGATCGGTGTTGGGTCTACTAGTTTCATATCATATTCCAATAAATTCGTGTGCCCCGGTTTGTCCGTTAACACGTCCGTATGATCAGTCAGAACCTTTTGAACCTGTTCCCTCTGTTTCTCCATTAAGTGTTTACTGACTTTTACATGTGCAGGTGTCTCACATGTTTTCAGGGGGTACTCAAGGGAGGTGAGTTGTTCATTCTTCATCCCCGTTGCTATCGACAAGGACATTAAGTGTGTTCCTTCCTTAATTTCCCTGTCCAGATACTTCTTTAGAAGGTTCACATGATATATTTTCTCTTTCCCCTTCTTGTCGATTTTATAATTTGTTCTAGACACCTTCTCTATAACAGTATATGGACCTTGCCATCCAATTTGTAATTTGTTATTGCTGCCTGGGAGTAGAAGAAGCACCTTCTCTCCTACATTTAGCTCTCTATTCTTAGCTTTCTTGTTAAAATAGGAAGCATGTTTTTTCCTGGCTTGTCTGAGATTATCATTTGCAAGTTTCCAGCCAGTTTTAAGACGAATGGTCAGCTCGTTCCCATATTGATATGATGAGGTAACAGTCTCTTCTGCCTTCTCATCTGTCCATGTCCTTAACAAGGTTACATATGGACCTTTAATATTTTTGACTTATTTTTCATGACACCTGCAATGTCCCTTTCATTGGAAGCCTTATGTTGAGGACGTTTCTTCCTTTTATCATCACATAAGAATCTACCACTACCAATTCTTTTCCTGGGGTTTTCTCCCCACTTTAAGTTCATTGTGAGAGATCTTCGCTCTCTTTTAGTTTCCTCCAGTTTATATAATTCTGACCGAGGGATTGTCAGCTTAGTCTGGGGTAAAACTACTCTTTGTACTTGTCGCATAGTGGCCATTCTAATACATTCGATTGAAGACTGTGTGTGAAAAGGGGGCTCCCATTCCACTGTGTCTACTTTATTATAATTATTTTTCTTTCCAGGCCTAAGTTTGCCCCGTGGTGTGTCTAGGTCCTGATCCATTTTCCCACGTGTGGGTGTTCCCTCGTGAAATGTGCCACATGCTTCTACAAAATTCTCAATGTCGACCATTATGATGATAGGAAACTCTTTACAGAGCGATACAACAGGAAGCAATCTGATCATCAGAAGAAGTCCCCCCGTCCGACAAGTGTTTCGGCCCTATATACTCCTTTACACTCTAAGGGGGGCGGGCCCACTTGGGTCATGACTCCCAAGCGTCTCAGCTTCCTGTTGTCTTGCATCGAAAATGAACCCATTTCACTTATGGTAGCAACTTTAAATTCCACAACTCCGCCAGCCGTGGAGGCAATTGTGAAAGTAACAAGGAGAAGACAAATTATTCCGTTCGTTCCGTCGCACACACTGAGACACCAGCGCGAAGTCAACGAGTCGCCACTGCGCGTTCCCCACTGGACTTTTGATACTGACACCCCTTATAGTATACACCGCTTGTCGCCCCTGAGTCGCAGCTCGTTCACTAGTCCACCACAAACCTCAGCGTATTGTGGACTTAGAAAAATTCCTGGTGTTTTCTGTACCGCAGCGTTTATTGTTACGATCTCCATTCCCCATTGCGGTTGTTCCACAGCCAGCCTGATGCCTTTTCGGCAGTTTCACTAAGCCTCTTCAGGGCCCTTGTTCTCGACTGTCCCCTCAGCCCCAACAGTTTCAATAGATCATACACTGATGCAGCCACAAGCCCTCTTGCGCCCACTTCAACAGCCATGACCCTTGCAGTGAACCCATCGTGTCTCAGATCCGCGGCCAGATCACTATACTTGGCCGCTTTGAACGAATGTTGCTCATCTAATCTGGATTCAAATGGCACTGTCAGTTCAATCAGTATGACCTGAAGCGTTGCTGCAGAATGAAGCACTATATCCGGCCGTCTCCGCAATTTTCTGATACTCTCTGGATATGCCCCTCGTCCAGGTAGGTCTACCGCCATCTCCCAATCATTTGCACAATCAAGAAGAGATGGTAAACTGCTACCAGGTTTATTCGGTTTGGGGTGTGCTGACTTTCCTGCCCTCAGAAAGTACGTGTTTGCGGTGTCTGGCCGGACTTTGCTATTCGCCTTCATTCTTGCCAGATCTATTGTCGCAGCAAGCTCATTTAGCACTTTGTTATGGCGCCAAGTGTATCGCCCTTGCCCTAATGACACCTTACACGCTGAGAGCACGTGTTCAAGTGTCTGCCTCCCCTGGCACAGGGGGCACTGCTCATCATCCGACTTTCCCCATTTCACAAGGTTGGTGGCCGACGGCAGCAGGTCATACAGTGATCTGACAACGAAGCTGAGCCTAAGAGGTGCCATATGCCATATATCATTCCATGTCAAGGACCTCTGCAGGGCTCCTTCCCATGTAGTCCATTGGCCTTGTTGGACCTGCTGCACTGCTTTTTGCAACCTCTTATCATTCTCAGCTTCTCGTATCTCCTGAACTACCATGTCTCTGCGCTCCCTGCTTGATGCCTTGGACCACCAGCGGATGTCTCCATGACCAAATCCCCGTCTATTCGTTTGTGTGTATCCGATTACCTCCCTCAGTTTGAGTGACTCTTGGGCAGCATCAACAGCTTCTTCCACTTTCCACTTCCTTCCGTTTTCAGTGTGGGCTGAATGGACTTAACCACGTCATCAGCTGACTCGCGTAGCATCATTGCAAGCCTTGCCTTTCCAACTTTGTACTCTTCAACAACTGACTTGAAAGGAAGCAGAAGTTTTGACTTTTTGCAGTACAGTGCTACATCTGACAGACCTGGTGGTACTCCTAGCCATTTCCTCATGAACTTGTTGACCTTCTTCTCTATGGCTTCCACTGTACTTGTGCTTATTTCATATATAAGCAGTGGCCATAGCAACTTTGGTATCAACATGAACTGGAGGCACCACAGCTTGAACTTCCCCAGGAGTCTGCTTTGGTCTATGATCTGTAGCCCTCTGTCTGCCATTTCTATTGTCTGTTGCACTGCCTTTGAGTCTTTTAATGAGGCATCGTATACCCTGCCAAGACTTTTAACAGGTTCCTCAATGACAGTAGGGATTCTTTGGTTGGAAACCGTGAATATGACCTCTGCTATCTTCCCTTTCCTGACTGATAGGCTTCTCGACTTCTTGGGTTTGAAGCTCATTCTGCACCAGCTGACTAGTTCATCCAGGCGTGCTAACATCCTCCGGGCCTGATGTTCATCTGATGTCAGAATTGTTGTGTCATCCATGAATGCTTTGAGCGGTGGCATGAGACACATTCCACCGAGCTTTGGACCTATAGCCATTCCTTCAGCCGCATTGAGGATTACCTGCATAGCCATCACGAATAGTATCGGAGAGATGGTACATCCCATCGCAATTCCAACTTCAAGGCCAATCCACTTCGTTGTGTACTCTCTGGTTGAAAATCTGACAGCAAACCCTGCGAAATACAGCTTCAGCATTGCTGCAATCTCTTGTGGAACATGATACATTTCTAGGGCCTGCCACAACATCTGGTGTGGAACGGATCCATAAGCATTCGCTAAATCCAACCAGATTACATGGAGGTTTGTTCTGTCAGACTTTGCCTTTTGAATTGCTTCCCATATCATTGTGGCATGCTCTAGACATCCTGGTGTACCTGGGATACCTCCTTTCTGAATGGTAGTGTCAATGTACCCATTTGCCAGGAGGTATGTAGTGAGTCTTTTCGCCATCACTGAGAAGAATATCTTCCCTTCCACATTGAGTAGTGAGATTGGCCTGAACTGACTGATGTCTGTGGAATTTTGCTCCTTCGGGATGTAGACTCCGTTCGCCTTTCTCCATTCCTTGCTTACAAGCTGGGTTTTCCACGCACTCTTCAGTAAACGAAGCAGTCGTTTGAGCACCTCAGGGCATCTCTTATACACCACATATGGAACACCATTAGGACCTGGAGCTGACTTGCATCGAGCTTTCTGGACAATGCTTTCTACCTCTTGCACCGTTGGGGGCTTGGTGTTAAATTCAGCTCCTGGCTTACTCGGCCATTTAAGGCCTGCCATGCTGCTGAGCGGCTCATCTTTGCGACCATCTGAATATGTCATTCCAAGGTGTTCTTCCAGGTCTTCTTTCCTGATGTTTAGTGTACCCGACCGTGGCTGCTCAAACAGTTCTTTGGCAAACTTGAAGGGCTCCCTGAAGAATCTTTCCCTATCCATTCGAGTCTTCCTTTTCTTCCTGCACAACCTTTCTGCTCTACAAAGGGCATTATGTTGGCCTTTCAGGTGCTCCCAAACCTGTCGTAACCCTTCCTTCTCTGCGGCAACTGCATTTTTGAACAGTTTTCGGGCATGCTTCTTCTGTTTTCTGATTTCTTCTATTTTAATTTGTCTTCTGCTTTTTCGTGGTGGTTTACTTTCCCTTGCCTCCCTCACTCCGAACACTTTGCGACAGTGCAGATATATTATGTCGCCGAAGATTTCCAGCTTCTTCTCCAAAGTTATCTGCTTCAGGTTGTTATCCAACTCTTTTGCCAAGGCTTCGTCCAGCTGTTCCCAAAGCCCTTTTGCACTGGCGGGTGGAAACTTGATTGCATCTCTCTTCCCGTCCAAGAAGTGTGTGAGATCATCATCAGGCAGATCAACTTGAATGTACTCAGCACTGTGGATTGACTCCTGGCTGCGTTCTTCTAACGTCTTATCCGTCAAGACAGAGCGCTGTTGATCTCCCCCTGATGAACTCCCACACCCCTTTTTCGTTCTGTGGATTTTCATTCCTCTCTGAGTAGAGAATTCCCTACCACAGGCACATGGAAACTCCAGCCGTTGTTCAGAGCTCGAAGTCCGTGTAACGGGTCTGGTCGATTCCAATGAGGCGCCTGTGGATTCATCATTCACCATTACATCTGGCCAATAATATTTTTGAGCCACTTTTTGGATGATAGTACCTATTTGCTCGTGGTCCCCATCTTTTCCAACATGTAACCTCCTGATTACGTCTGCCCTATACATTTTAGGAAGTACCAGTTGTCCAGTTGTCCATGGCCATTTGTTCCAGTCCCAGTCCCAGTCTTCCTATACAACAATTTGTTCTTCATATAATAGTCCCCTTTGCTTAGAGGTGTGTGGCATTTAGGTAATTTTTTAAAGCAAGGCTTGAGTGTCCTATCCTCAGCCTGTGCCTTCCTCATCTCTTCTGGATGAGTATTTATTGGTTCATTTTCTTCCTTTCTGGATTGTGATCGGGTCTGGACTGCTGCCAAGACCACAGATCTCTTGGGATTCCCTAAGAAGACATAACAAGACTGTTACGTGCAGTCTTTGATATCTTACAATATTATACATTGGTATTCTTGTTATCTTCGCAAATATTTTGAAAGCAAAATTGTGCTTAAGGGAAAGTCATTATTGTGTTACTTCCCTTGAAAGTTGTGTCGGCTCTTTCGATCAAACTCCGCGGATAAATCCATTTTACTGCGATTTATTCGTTGTTTGGGTAATAATAGATTGTTCTTGCTTCAGAATATCTATGGCCTGAATTTATGTGTATTGTTTGTCTGAGTAGGACGAGTCTGTCTTATATCTGTATATCTTTACATATCTAAGTCGAACTATATGTTCTGTTGTCTCTAGAGAGGTCGAAGGCTATTCGGCGGATGTGTCGCTAGAGGGTGGTGTGATTTGGCTTCGTCCTGATAGGGACTGTGTTTTCATGTCGGCCTGTTGCCGGGGAAAAAGTGATCTCAGTATTTGTGGGGAAGGTGATAGTCGTCTAAACCTATCGTGTATGCTTTACCCCAGTGTTTAGTCGTATTGCCAAGGAATGGCAGTGTCATATTTCCTATACCAAGGTAATCAAAGATACTCTTATGAACTCTCGATCGAAGCCACCATTTTCGATAGTTACGATTTGAATGTCTAAGAGAATATATTTGACTCGATGAAAACGACTTCGATTCCTAGCAGCACTATATCCTGTAGATTGCAGTCAATTGTTCATGATCAAATCTACAGAGCAATGAAATGTTTTATGAATGACTAACATTAGAACAGATTCATTATCTGTATCCAAAAAACGTGAGTGACAACTCACGAGTGAAGCCATCTTGGAACCAAAACATGTAGTGACTTTCAAGAAGAGAAAAGGGATGCCCGTATTATCGCTTGATCAGTCCAGAGATCACTGCTACACATGAGAACCCATTGCTAGCGGTTCAATATTATTATATGGAAAAATATGTGCTGAACATTATGTTGAAGAATCGTCGCTAGACGAGATTAGGTTTAGAAGCCATCTGAAATATTGTTTATAAGCTGACGTGCTCAGTCAGTGAAGTCAGATGATATATGTATGGGCGATACTGAGTGCTTGGCTACTGACAGTCCATTATACACTTATTCTACATGAGTGCCCATGTAACATTGCAAGACCATTTATCCACTGTACTATGATGTATTATGGCAACCTGTGATTTGTCACTATCTGTGCTGTCGAGTGTGTACGTCCAATTAAACTTTAGAAAAGGTACACAGTCGTTGGTGTCGATGACTTCCGGTCATACATGAGTGTGAGAAAAGAACATTTGTCAACAACACGAACCCTTATCATCATTCGCACATTATACACTCAATCCATGTCTACACACCACTGCGTAGGTCAAGTTGACATTCCATACACTACAGTGGAGCAAACAACACCATAGAGATCTTATCAACTGATGATGATGATGATGTCTGCTTCCATCCACTTATATCTATCTTTTGGTGGATATCATTAACGGTATCAACATATATTCAACTTTATCAGACACCCCAATATCAAAGGGTAGATGGGTGCGTCTATCACTGCTGCTCTGATTACTCCTTCCACATAGCGAGTTTTCACCGTTATCCTGGCAATGGGAAGTGTCATGAGTGGTATGTCCTTGGTCGCCCCTTGTATCTCCACTGTTTCTGTGGTATACTGATCTGGGTTCACCAAGTGCGAACTCACAACAGAATCAAAATCTAAACCGGTATCATAAAAGCACCTAATGGTGACCCCATTACAGACTACATCCTCACACACTGGGGGGTGATAAGGTTCTTGCTGTCCAGTAGGTTTTACCTTTTCTTCCTTTTTCCCCAACTTCATAGCAGCAAATCCAGAAGGTTTTCTAGAACAACCTTTGGTGTCATGTCCTTCCCTCTTACACCATTTACAATATAATCTACCTTGATGAAAAGGTTTTCTTTCATCATATTTCCTGTCATTGAATTGTGGGTTTTTATTTTTATAATCATTTCGTGGCCTGTCAAAGTTTTGCTTACCCTTGTCAAATTTATTAGAGTTTTGTGGAGCCTTATAATTGTCTACATGTTTCTTTTTGGCGCCAGCTACCTCTGCCTGGGCTGCCTGATACCTCTCAGCGAAATTAAGTAGCTCACCCAGCCTCTCTGCACCTTGTTCCATGAGAAACTTTCTCAGGTCTGGAGCCATGGACTCTCTCAATTGCTCAATAAGGATCATTTCTTTAAGATCTTGGGTTTTCCCCAGAGCAGTCCATTTCTCCAAGTAAGTCTCTAAACGTGCAGAAAACTGGTGATAGGTCTCACCCGACAGTAGCTTGGCATTTCTAAATTTTTTCCTGTAAAATTCTCCGTTCTTTTCATACCTTAGCAACAGAGCCTGCTTTAACATGTCATAATTGTCTTGGTCGTCTTTGCTCATCTTGGCAAACACTTCATAAGATGTTCCCCTAAGACCCTGAGATAACTTTAAACTCCACCTTTCCTTCTCCAACCCATAGGTGGTGGCTAAAACCTCAAACCTAGACAAAAATGATTCAATGTCATCATCCCTCTCTACAAAATGGTCTAAATGGAACCACATAGCTGAAGTTGAGGCTCCCTGATTAGCAGTGGCATCAGAGGTAGAAGGGCTGGTACCATTTTCAGGAGCATGGCTTTGAAACTCAAACTCCCTTAGTCGTAACTCGTGCTCTCTTTGTAATCTCTTTTCTTCCTTATCTGCTTCCCTTTCAGCAGCCAGTCTTCTTTCCTCAGCTTCCTTTTCAGCAAGCTGTCTTCTTTCTTCTGCTTCCCTTGCGGCCTTTTTTCTTCAGCCTCCAATTTCTTTTCTTCAAACTGGAGCCGTTTAATCTCAGCCTCTCTATCAGCCTCTAATGCCCTAGCCTCTTTGTCAGCCTCAATCTGCAACCTTTTAATTTCTTTCTCAACTTCTAATTTTCTTTCTGCCTCTAATTTCCTATCTTCCCTATCTCTTTCAATAAACTTATCCACCTCTGAAGTTACATATTGGACCAGCTCTGGTCCATCCATATTCATCTCTTTTGCAGCCAGCACGGCAGCAGATCTAAACTTCGCTAAGTCTGCCATACTATCAATCTTTAAAATGTTCTAATACAAATTTCAAAACTCTAAATAACAAGGTAATGACAATGACTAGTTAACTAACTAATCAATTAATTAACTACTGGCCTTGACAGTTCATCAGCTATTATTTTCCCCTTTTATAATTTGATAAATGAATAACTTTTGGGGACCCTAGTGCTACAATTTTTAATTCCTATACAAATGACAAGTTCAAATCCCAAAATAGGAAACCCCAATATAATAATAAGTTTAAATCCCGGGAGCGAGCTACCCAATACATGTGGTGAATTTTGATGTTATGCAATGTTGTTGTTCTGTATTACTATTGTACTGAATGAGGTCAGCTGTGAAGGTCCCTGATTATAACAAATTTAGGGTTGAGTTATCAGGGTGCCTTTCTGCTACCACCTTATGACCTCAAGCAGACTTATTCTTGACTAGTATGTATGAAAGCTACGTCTAATGTCTAGGGTTATGCCAGTGTGGTGTGATGGTAATTTAACAATAACACACACCCATATAAACAAATATTAAAGTCTATGATTAAAGGAAATAACACCTGGGGTAACTTTTTACAATTAATAATTTTCTGTATGATTTATTCGTCCTGAACCTAGTATTCTTCTGGTCAGGACTTTCAAATGAAAAGAATTGAAGGTATTTACATAAAACAACTTTTCAACCCAAAGGGACAATTTGTCCAAACATACAATGTTAAATATAATAATAGTGTTATTAAGTTTTATATCACTGGTTTCTAACACTGGATGGCTGTTTGGGATTCTATAATCATCCCCATTTCTTTACTATACACTGTCAATGTTATTTCTTTGGGGAAATATTTTATTTCTGTTATACAGGGGTGCACTGATCTTAAAGCTGATGAGGAGTCAGGTGCCAGATATAATACTCATCTGGCCCACTGGAACTGTCTGTAATCTTGATGTCAAACGATTTCACTGTGATACTTGACCAAAAGTAACATGGTGGATTCTGTAGATCCCTGTCACTACTGGAAATGAAACGACTTCTCAATACTTCTCACAGACATCTTGCACTGGGCTAGTGCCAGATAAAACCCTGTAACAATGAAATAATGTCTCCTTGTTGATATCATACTTAAACTGTTATTTATACAAATTAGAATACATGAGAAATAAAGAGATGGGTCATATCTACTTGACCAATCCAGCACATCCATTACAAAGTGTACCAGTGTTGTTCACATGTCTCTCCTATAAAGACGGTCCTGCGTCTGCAATAATATTATTAATCTTTCTTTTCTTCCATACAATAGGATAAGTGAGCTGTGTCCATCTGGCCACCTAAGAAAACCTTTTTATTTCACAAAACATGTGCATTTTACAAAACTGGCAATGTGTTATAGCCTAATTCTACCTCCAGGTCCTGCATACCTCAGCTTGGGACCTGATTACTTACAGTCGTGATGGCAGTATCTTTCACTCACATTTTTAAACAAAATATATATGAATAATTTTGGTCTTACCAGAAATTCAATGAATAAACACAGGTACGTGGAACAGCAGACTTCAAATGCACTGCTGGCTGGATTGTGATGTCTAACTTTTATGTTATTTATATATATATTTAATATTTAAGGCAGTCACACTTCTCAGAAAATCACACGTCCTGATCAGGGGACAATAATATTCAAATGGCCTCGAGACTTTGAATATTCTCAATAATATAAAAGGCTTTGGCCAATGAACGCACGACACTTTTGAAATTTGAAATTAAAAGCAAAAACAGACTTGATTTTTGGACATAACAAGATTTTCTCCTCTCTCATTCTTAGATTTCTACTGCTAAAATATATTTTGTGTTAAGCCATCCCATAATTTCTGTCCCCTTGTCTACCCCTACTCCAATAGAAAATATGTAACCTTTTCCTGCCGTTTTCAAGGACGCGTCAAAAATGTTACCGTTAGTGCAAGTCAAGACGAGCATGTGTTGGTCTGTCTGTCCTGACCAAAACAGTCTTTTGTCAATAACTTTCTTATCTACTGGGGAATTTTGTATTTTCGAACATATTATTTATCAGAAGATGATAAGCCATCAAACTAACTAAGTTTTGTCTTCATATTCCTATTAATAACAAATTTCATATTTCCTTCCATATCAGTTTTGATTTCAAACTTTCCAGAAACACGCCATCTTTTGCCCGCTTCTGCGTTTCAAAGTTTGAAAACTACTACTCTGTTACGTCATAAAATGGACCTTTTCCCAGCGAAAGCGCTGTCTGTGTGTTTATATTTTTCCTCAATGTGCCTATACCCCTAAACAGTATTGGATTTGGCGAGGTATTTTTAAATTTCTACAACGCTTGCGACAACATACCGAACACCTGCCGACTACCGTCTCGCACTGTCGTCTTGGGTAACTGAACCAAGAATCTAACGCTTGACAATTTGTGGCATGTGTTCGCTCTCTCTCTCACTTTTATGCGTCGTCTATTTTATTCTATCTTTCTTGGAACAAGAAGCTTGTAGTTTTTTTTTTTTCAAAATTGTTACCGTTAACCCTTGACGGGCGAGTTATAAAGTCCAATACCACTGGCGCAACAATAAGGTTTCACAATACGTTCTTATCTCAATGCGATGACTGGCGGGGAAAAGACGACGCGTTACAACTTTATTATTTCTATTTCTGCACCTATTATTATGATTTTTATACATATAAATAATAATTTTATCGCTGTATCAATGCACTTTATCACACTCCGATCACCAAACACTTCTATCTCTAAAATTATGACGTACCTCGTCTTTCAATTCTCCTACTGTGAGGTATCTTTCCATATGCCTTATACTGCAATTGGGTATGATATGAAATGCTTACAAATTTATAAAGTCGGCACGATAATTTTCAATGTATAGGCTCAATCCATCTCGATTTTCTCCATAGATATTTATTATATCCACAATTCCTTTCAGATGCTTTTTCCTAGATGTATCCCACGAAAAACGCAATAATTTCTGTAACTCAAGGTTTCTGCACTTGCCTACACTAAATTAAAATACTTCTAGAACTTCATCCACTTCTTTTGCCATGATAAAACGCCATATTTTATCGATCGGTCTCTGCCGTTCCTACGTTTTGATTGAATGCCCTAGATTCGCTTTTCCAAGAATAAATGTAAGCAGCAGGCCTACACATGCCATACTTTTCTGTCTTGCATGCATTAACTAGGCACGTGTTACAACTTACGCTACAATTACTTTGAAAATAGGTTGTATAAACATCAAAGACACTACGAGTTTCGGTGATTCAAAATAGTTCAAGAGACATGTTTGGGAAGATTGTGAGGCGATGTAATAAATTGGTATGCTGAAAGTTCAGTCCATTTTTTTAATTTTTTTTTTTTTTTTGGCAATTCACGCTTCCTACATTCAGGCTGCTTATAGTGTCGTTGGGCTTACTAGCAACTCATGCTAGTGAAGAGCACTTTTTGTTAGCTTTAAAGTTAATTTACATTTATCTGTTCTTTTCTTCCGTGAGGCGCGCTCCGTTCACCCTAGACACAGGGGTCATCGGTTATGTAAGGCGCATGTTCACATATAAAAGACCTTGATGTCAAGAATATGTATCGTACATGTATCTGCAACAAGCTATGAAAGACGATATCATTGTAGTAATACATTTTTACATACTTAATTCTGATTTTAAGAATGACTAAATGATTAAAGATTCAGTGACACTTAAACTGTTTCAAAATTCTTGAATAAATAAAGTTCCTTTTTCAATCGTGCTTTGTAGTTGCAGCGCGGAGAGCAGCTTGAGCAGTTACTATTGATGCTGGAACGGAGCTGGAACTGAACAATTACAAAATGGAA
The DNA here is from genome assembly GCA_024509875.1 of Oreohelix idahoensis. Lineage (NCBI taxonomy): Eukaryota > Metazoa > Mollusca > Gastropoda > Stylommatophora > Oreohelicidae > Oreohelix > Oreohelix idahoensis. Next base: position 182,934 of record JAMPIV010020914.1, read on the forward strand.
TAGCAGCAAATATCTGCCCTTGATGATAGGTGCCTCGCTTTTATTTGCAAAGTCCTATCAAACAGTATTTAAAGTTAAAGGCATTACAGCGGAAAATGCGATCCTCAAGACAATTAACAATTTACGCACTTTTTTGCACAAGTACTTCTTGTGTAGCAAGTTTTGTTCAAATCGCTTCTCCTTCTTCGTACAACTCTCATGAGTCTACTTGAATGTTTTCAAAGAATGCTGTAGTCCGCTTGAGAATATTTGCATCTCTGTATAGCTTTTCCACGAATGGTACTGGTGATGGCCATCTATGCTCTCTTTGGTCCTCATATGTTGAGTATCTTTGATACAGATGTTCAGCAGTCATTTTATCAGTACCACAGTTATACTCATCGATAGTTCCTATCTTTAGCTTGTTGAATAGATGGAATCCCAATTTGCTGTGACCCGTGTGGAGTCTGAAGATCACACTTGTTCTCGTCTGTAGTAGTATGCATCATTTTGTGTGTGATATGGGCACTCATTTACAGGTTATCCACTGTTATTTCACCTAGAAAATTTATCCACTTACAATTTCACATAGTTTATTCAGTTTACTGTTTACTAAATACCTGTTTAGTATTTACTATTCACTTTTACCGGTTAACCCAGCACAGAATACGCTAGTGACAGAAAAATAATGAAATATAACAGACTAGCATCCTACTAAAACCGTCATTTAAAACAAAACTATCGTTACCCGTTAGGGGGCGATTTAGGGGCAGAGAATAAAGGGCGCTTGCACATTACTGCTGTCAGGCAGTGTGTAAGCCAGGTTTTTATCTTTACAATTGATCGAAAAAAATCCTAGATTTTACCTGGGTTCCAACACTTTACTTCAAACTATAGAGACCGGTATTCTAACTGCTCGGTCATTCGCTAATTAGCATCCAATAATCATATGCAATATGATAGTATCCTACTATCATGTACAAGCAAGTACAAACCTGCTAGTATAGGTGCCTAGATGTGTTTCCGTCTGTAAGGTGTGTGTTTGTATATGTACAATATGACAATATCTTTTTTATTTTTATTTTAAGATAAATACCACAACAGTGCTATGGACTATAATTAACTGTAAAGTCTTATAAAAACTGCTTTCGGGGTGCAATTAGTTAGCCTTGCCTAGGGCACAAAATAGCCTGGCTCCGCCACTGCGTAAGTGCCACCAATAAGAAACATGACTAAGATAACAATATCGCATACATGATTCGGCATAAAATACTAAATACTGCACTATTGTACAAGGGAAAAAATTAAGTAAGAATTCCAATTTAATCAAGTAGTAAATATAGAGCGCACTAGTCAAAATAACCATATTCTATCAAAATATAAGAAGTTTAAAATCTGTTAGTGCAGACAAATGTGTGTATATACTTTACATTTCTACGGTATATGTAATAGCTTAATTCTACTAAGAGAGCAAGAGTTACAATGTAATGAATCTTGCAGTAAGCACTGAAGTAAAACTAACCAATTTATCGTTCAGTATCAGTATTCCTGCTCTTAGAATATCACTTTGAACACAAATAGATATATCTTAATCAAATGTAGTAATATACAATACTTGACTACACTAGAAACATACAATTGACGAATCAGCTATTATTAAAAGTAAAGACAACCTCAATATTGTAAGGAAACAAATAGCAAAGACTTCAAACCTGAAATGTCTTGCAAAACTATTGAACCTAGATATCATATTATAAAATGTACACGTAGATGGGAAACATACCTCCATCTGGATATTCTTTAAAGACACAGATATGAGTCCGGCTACGACACAAAACGACGGTTTAACACAACTCACTCAACAAATGTCTGAAATTAAATGTCGCCTGAACTACTTGAAAGTCGTGCCATCTGGTTCATTAAGCTACGCCCACTTCACGGTGAAAAGTGGATCAGATTTCAGCACTGTCCATATCTTATCACTCTAACTTTCTCGTCCTTTTAAAGCTACCTAAAATTGCCTTGTGTCTAAACTCCTTAGCTATTGCACGTATATAAAAGTTTTGCTGTTGATTGGAAATAGGTTAATTCAATCCTCTACTTCAGCATTCAACTGCGTACGTGGTTAGCGCGCTTTCCTCTAGCAGTGAAGTTACAGGGTTCCAGGATAGAAACCTAGCACCGTCACGACCCAATCTACCCAACTGTAAATGTGTACGTGAACCTGCTCTAGAGATTCCAGACAAAGGTTGCTAGGTAACGTTATCAACAGGTTTTACCAATGTATGTCCAATCCATCTCCATGGTCTCCTTCTTATCTCATGTTCCACTGGTACTTCTGTAGTTCTTTTCATCAGTTCCACATTGATAACCTTGTCGTACGATTTCAATCAATGTTTTCTACGTAAGCACCCATTATAAAAGTCTGTATGTTGTTGATTTGTGTTGTTCTTTGTGTTTTAGAGTCCACAATAGAAGTGACAAATCATTTGAGCTGAATATTCTTTTTTTTTTTGTGTGCCGAACTTGAGTTCCTTCCATGTCCATTAATTTATCAGTGCAATAAAAGTTCCTACTGCTTTATTTATCGCTATTTTTATACCACTGACTGTACCTCCACTTTGTCTATACAGCGGCCACGTTATATAAGTCATTCTATCTCTTGGCAGCGCTGCCTCACTTCAGAAACCTGGGGTCTCTCATCCACTACAAACTCTCTCTGGACACAGAAATCGACAGCCGCATTGGTAAAGCGGCAACCAAACTTGAAACATATTATGAAGACCAAATCTGTGGTAGACAATGCCTGCATCTACAGTACGTTACTATATGGCAGTGAGACACCAACGACCTATGCTAAGCAAGAAACAAAGCTCAATATCTTCCATCTGCAATGTATAAGCCACCGTATTGCTTGGTAGGACACAGTTACAAATGCTGAGGTTCTGTCCCGCACTAGACTTCAAAGCATGTATACACTGCATAGACAGCACAGACTACGCTGTCTAGGCCATGTCCGCTTGCTAATGGAAGATAGTCGCAATTCCAAATATATTTTCTACGGACAGTTGGCTGTTGGCAAAATAAGAGCCAAGTGACCGTAGCTGAGGTTCAAAGATGTGGTCTAGAGGGACATGAAGGCACTGTACATAAATCCAGCAAACTGTGAGGATGAAGCTGCTGATCGCATTAAAGGGCGATGCTCCCTCCAGCGCCACCTCACATTGGGCGAAAGAAGCTCTCACAAAAAGCAGAAGAGAAAAGAGTCTGCCAAGAGCATCATCAAAAAAAAAAAAAAGAAACAAAAAGCAGCTGAAGCCTATCACTTCAAGGGTGCCTTTCCATAGTCATTAATGACTGAAGGAGCTACTACTATGTCTTGTATGGATTTTCTATAAGTGCAATCGAGTTATCGTTTCATGCATTCCGTCCCATTATCTTTTTCTTTATCTAAAGTATTTTTCAATAAATTTGGAGCGAGCCCAAAGCCAGAAAGTTTTTACAGTCCCGCTAACATTTTCAAAGAATAGTAACACTGTCCCCTACCAAGCATGTCGTAAAAAGCGACTAAGGAGGGTTGGGCATGGGGCCGGTTACACCATCCTGTAAAAAATTTAAACCACAAAAAACTTCAACAAATATGGACAAGTTAACAGAAATGGAATCCAGTGGACTCTGACTAAGCAGTTGGATGATCTGGATTTTGCTGATGACTTGGCTCTTCTGTCCCATAACCGTAATCAGATGCAGGACAAATTGAAAACACTCGATGAGAGGTCACAGCAATTGGGTCTGAAAATACACAGGGAAAAGACAAAAATAATGAGAATAAATGCAGGTAATGATAACAGGGTTGAACTTGAAGAAACACCAATTCAAGATGTTGAATCATACACATATCTTGGCAGTAATATAGACAAAGTTGGAGGGACAGACAGCGATATCAAAATAAGAATACAAAAGGCAAGAGGAGCTTTCATTGCATTGGGAAATATATGGAGATCAAGAGAAATTGGATCCAACACGAAAATAAGAATCTTCAACTCAAATGTAAAGTCAGTCCTATTGTATGGCTCGGAGACATGGAGAACAACAAAGACAACAACCAAAAAGCTACAGACTTTCATAAATGGGTGCTTGCGTAGAATAGAGGGATTAAAATGGTATGACAAGGTTACCAACGTGGAACTGATGACAAGAACTAGACAAGTGCCAGTGGAACAAGAGATGAGAAGAAGACGATGGCGATGGATAGGACACACACTGAGGAAACCTGTTGATAGCATTACAAGGCAGTCCTTGTTCTGGAACCCCCAGGGCAAGAGAGGCAGAGGAAGACCAAGAAGTACATGGAGAAGAGAGTTGGAAACAGAGGTGAAAATGATGAGGAGAACATGGAAAGAACTTGAGATGATGGCACGGGACAGGAGGACTTGGCATGTGTTTGTTGAAGGCCTATGCTCCTTTGGGAGTGGAGGGTTATGAATGAAAATATGAGTTAATTTTTAAAACTATTTTTTTTTTTTTTTTTTGGAACGATACATTTTCATGGTAAATTTAACTAAGGAGAAAGAATTCAAAATTTTAAAAGAAAAACGAAATTGTCCATCAGTACGATGACATATCAGCGTGGACAACACTGAAAATAAGAACACATTTGTATTGTTTAAATGTCGTCATTGCTGGACATTTTTAAATTAGACATATCATTTACGTTAAAAAAAAAGTTAAATTTATTATAAAACAAGTAAGTTGCTTTCCATCAAGTTTCAAGTTTAAATATATTATTTATAATAATAATAAAAAAAAAAGAAATGAGTAATTATTAATCACTCTTAAGTAGTAAGCTCTTATGTAGTAGTATATCGCGTGATGTACAATGCGAAAACTTTTAAATATATTGCTACGTTTGTCCCAGTCTTGACATATGGATGCGAGTCATGGGCAATGACTACAACACACAAAAGCCAGATCTAAACCTCAGAAATGAGGTATCTGAGGAAGGTAGTTGAAGTAACAAGAAGAGACATGGTACGCCCCCAGACGATACGTCAAGGCCTTAAATCCCACCCCCTGCAGACCCAAGTAGAACAGCCCCAACTAAGATGGTTTGGCCATGCCTGCAGAATGGGAGAAGATCGGCTACCAAGACAAGCGTGGGAAATAAAGAGCCAATGATCCAGACCCCCAGGACGACCCAGAGTCCGCTGGGAGGACAACATTAGACAATCTTTGAAGGACCGAGGACTAGAATGGAACCAGGCCAGGAGGAAGACAGCCGATAGGATAATCTGGCGCTCTCTCTTCCAAACCTCTACACCTCACGGTAGAAGGGGAACGACTAAGTAAGTAAGTTAAGTTTATTACATTTTGCAGCCCAGAACAAGAAAAATGTGATTGCGGTAACAGTACAGGCAAATTTAGCCGTGGCATTAACAACAAATTCAAATCTGCCCACAAGATTGATAGTCGATTTACAAGAGTAGGTCTCAGTAACGTATTTATAATTGAACTTGAAAGGCCTACGTGCAGGGTGGAAAAGAATCGGCAGCGATTTCAAAACAATGTAACTCTGTGGCGAACGAAGTAAGTGAAGCGAAACCTCAAGGTTTCATGCTCCATATGGAGCGAAAAGGCAATGATAATGATGGTGATAACCTTTTCAAAGGATGATGGGGATTGGAGTATCTTAGAGTAATGGTGTTCGCCTCTAGGACTAAAGGTACCGAGGGAGCCGCGCTAGCGTAGTGGTTACAACACCGCTCTGGCGACCGGGTGATTCAGGATCAAACCAGGGCGACGGCATTTGAGGATTTTTCGTCGACCGGGATTTGAACTGGATTAACTCGAGACCTGGCGAGAACATTTGAAGGAGTGTCGTCGACCAGGGACTGGCGGCTCCTGAGCTGACCCAGCTCTAATGGGTACATCCGAAAACGGCGAGTATCTGCCTGAATGGCGAGGGACACTTGTCTCTGTACAAGAAAATAGGATACTCGCGTAAAAATCAATGTCAGGTTAGACATTAATAATAACCTGAGATTTCGCCTCGAGTATTAGCGGGCGTACGAAAAAAAAAATAAAAAAGGTACCAAGGCAGTCGTAACACAGGGAATACGGTTGATGTGGGTTTTTTCAGAGCCAGTGGGTCGTTATAATGTCATACATACTTGACTTTTTGGGAAGGGATTTTATTTCCGTTTATCTGTTCATGTTCATTCAACATTCTTCCTCTTTTTCAGTCGCTTTCCGACGTCAACTTGAACATGTTCAAAGAAAGTAATGGTCAGCTTCAGGTTGTAGTTTATAGGTATAGCTTTCTGTACTCCGCACTGGGAAACTGGTGTTTTTTGTGTGAAGTATACCAGGTTCAACCCCATGTGGGTTATAATTTGGTTATATAGTGTTCATCTTTCCATTTTGTTGATCATCTTATGTGTTGGATCTTCCAGGCTGTAATTTATCTGCCGTTTGCTGTGACAATGTTTAATGTCTATGGGGCCTGTAATGTTTCTTCTTACATGATACCATTTTGCTCTCTCCCACTATTGACAACTTTTTTCTGCTAGGCTTCTGTTGGTTTTAGATTGTCGGTTTTTGTTTGTTTGTGTTTTATTATTTTTTTTTAATATAATTCTTCTACTGGTATTGAATGGACTTTTTGTTTTTCTTTCCTTGTCATTCTAATTTGTTCTAGTTGTTAAATGTTGGTTGACAGTGACGTCGAGTTTTGGGTTATCAAGTATTCCATTTGTGGTTTTCTGTGCAGTTCGTATTTTTTGCATGATAACACATAATGTGCTATGGTGTTTTTCTCCAGATATGTTGCACAGAAGGGTTCCTCCACCATGAAATAGCCTGTTCGTAGTGTGCCCGCGTCAGCTGAATGCGGCACTATTAGTTATATTGATTGTTATTTAGTCAGAGTTAATCCTTCATATGTTGTTGTAGTTCAAGTGCTAACTGGCCTTCCGCCAGATATGGTAATACTTGACCTTTTGTTATTTTTTTCAACCCAGGAATGTTCTTCCCTTTAAGTTTGGTGATAAGCAAAACAGTTTCAGTACAACAACGTATATCCAAATGAAATTACTGTAAAGTTCCACAAACAGCAATGTAGAAAAATTCAATTAGAGTTTATTGATGTCATTAGACAAACACTGTAAATTTCACAAAATGATGGTTGTTTATCCAAAATGAAAATTATATAATCCAAACGAATAATATATGTACATCCACATAGAATATACTGATTTGTCTACTCAAAAAAAACTTGTCTTGGTATCCTCAAAGACGAAGTTCGCCTAACGCTATCTGTAAAAATCCTCTAGTCTAAAATCAAGGTATCCTTGGAATCATAAATCCTGAAATCTCGCCCTATCGCCCACAACTCTTCTATTTATACTATTTCTTCTTTTTTCCCGCCTTTTTTCACACGACCCGTCCTTTTTTTCACACGGTACAATAATTAACATTTGCACTCCTCTCCTCAGCTTTTCGACCTTTTTGCACACGACATTCTGTTATTTCGACTTTTTTCACATGTGTGATCTTTTCCAACTTAACAATTGGATTTTAAAAAACCAGATCACACAAACATTCATTTCCCACTTTCGCGCTTATAAAACCCATTCATTATTATCTGGGACTGACCTACGTTTGCCCTGCCAGAGCAGCAACCGCCAACTGAACCCTGAATGAATACTGCGTTTTGTGTAAAAACGTCTTATTTGCCCTTAAGTTCTGTCATTCTTACATGTAGCATCTTCTAGCACATATAAATGCCTAGCGTGGAAGTAGGAGGGACAATGCTAGCGTGAAAGGCCAAGCGGTCACACTAGTTGAAGTCTAATTAGTTCTCTGTTGCATGGTATTTTTGGTTCTCTAGATATCTGACATGTCCGGGTTGGATCTTTCAGCAGTTTATAGGCGTGGTGCCTTTCTGGCTTTCTTTCCATTTTTCTTTCCATTCCTTTGTTATAAATATTTCTAATTGTACTTTTGATCTCTGTTGTGCCTAAACATGAGTTTATGTGATTTGTGCTGGTTCTTCCTGTTTTTGCTTCCTTGTCGGCCACCTCGTTTCCTTCTTCCCACGTGAAAGGGTATCCATGCTAATAATACTGAGTAGCCGCTATTATTTAGATGTGTACTAAGTTGCAACACTTCTTCTGCTATGTCTGGGCGGCTACGTTCATGTGGGTTTCTTAATGCTTGAAGAGCTGACAGTGAGTCAGGATTTTTAGCTTTTTGGGGGGCTTGTCAGTAATTATTTCAAGTGCTTTTGCTATTGTCACCATTTCTGCCGTGAATATTGATGCGTTTTCAGTTAAATTAAAACCTTTCTTCTGCTTCCAGGCTGGTATGTGTATTCCTATTTCTTCATTTTCTATCTTAGATACATCAGTGTATACTTTCAAGCTACCCTTAGTTATCTGTTCTATATATTCTCTGGCTATGATTTTAATGTCGTCTTTTCCTGCTTTTTTTATTTATTATATCTGAAAGATGAGAGTCAATGTTTGGTTTCTTGAGCTCCCAAGGAGGAATCACTGATGTGTATTTACTACTACATTTTATTGCATTTACTTTAATACTGTTTTCTTCTATTTCCTCCATGCACTTCCATCCTATTGAGTATTTTGTGGATTCCAGAGGGGTATCCCAGGTCATCGGGAAATTCTTCACAAACATTGCATGGGCTGGGTGGGTTTTGTCGATTAGGACTTTGCCCATGTAATTCAGTCTAAGTTCTTTTCTTCTTAGATTGAGTGGCATTATTCCTAGTGCTGCCTCTAGTGCTTCTAGTGATGTTGATCTTGAAGCTCCAGCTTTTGTGCATAGTGCCTGGTGCTGTATTTTGTCCATCTTTTTCTTATTGCTGTGAGCTGCCGAGTCATATACTATGCTTGCATAGTCCATTTTCCCCCTTACAAATGACCTGTAGAACATGAGAAGTGACTTGATGCTTGCTCCCCAACCACTGCCTTTTAGGTATCTCATCATATTAGTGAGTCTTCTGCAGCTCTCAACCAGCTTGTCTACATGTTTTTTCCAGTTTGGTTGTTTATCTAAAGTCATGCTTAAATATTTGGTTTTTTTACTGTTTTAATTTTGTGCCCTTGGATGTTTATGTCAATTGTTTTATTTTTTATAAATCTACCTCTACTGAATATCATTCCGACTGTCCTTTTATCGTTTAGTTGGAAGCCCCACTTAGCCATCCATTCTGCGATCTTATTAATTTGAGCTTGCAGATCTGTATATAATCTGGGAAATATTTTCCCCGTCCTCCAAATAGCTGCATCATCTGCAAATTGTGACAGTTTGTTTCTTCTGTTGCTGAATTCCTCTCCTAAGTCATTAACCATAATAGAAAATAGGGAAAGAGATAATACTGAGCCTTGAGGGATGCCGTTCTGCTGCTCGTATAGCTCTGATTTGTCATTATTTACTTTTACTGTAAAGTATCTGTTTTCCAAGAAGTTTTCTATGTAGTTGTATGTTTCCAGTTATGCCTATCTTGTTAATCTTGTATAACATACCTTCTCTCCAGCATTCATCGTATGCCCTTGCTACATCTAAGAATATGGCTACTGTTTTTTGTATGTCTTTTAAATCCTGATATTACCTCATGTTCTAGTCTGATAAGCTGGTCCATTTTGCTTCTGTTTTCCCTAAGCCCTGATTGGGTTGGGCTGTAAAGATTGTACTAATCCATGTGAAACTTTAATCTATTGTTCACCACAGTTTCCATTATTTTCCCTATGTGTAGTGAAATTGACAGAGATACAACGGTAAAATCCCTCCAAAGATAACATTTAAGGATAAAAACATAATGCGTAGGCTGCTGATGTACATGATCGCCTAGACCGCGGGTCATCATCCTCCATAATAATTGACTTGCTAGACAGGAGGGGAACGGCGGATCAAAAAAGAAAAAAAATATGACTGGAAAGGCTAAGGAGACGCAATTGGGGGGGGAAACGGAGAAAAGTCACGTTTCCCAAGTTGACATAAAAAGTAAGCAACTCGACTGAAGGGACCATAGATATGTTACGCCACAGTCATTTATTGGACGCTTTTGCGATACCAAGCTTTTGATTTGAATGGAGCGGTAAAACGCAGATGTTAGGAATATTACAAAAATTAAAAAGTAATTTTTTCTTAATATTAATGTTAGGAGTATAAAAATTAGCTGGCCGGATGGCCTATTCTGAGCAGTGAACTAAGATGGTCTTAATTTTACAAACGGATAGATAATATTGAAGATAATGACAAAAGACAGTGTAGTTCACATCATCGACAGACTGTGTTGAATAAAAAAGTGTCGCAATTTGCACACAAAAACACGACCTTGGACGCAGATGTTCAAATTTACTTAGTATGGAGGAGAGGGTTTTTGAGCGGTAGCTGTGTCTAAATATAACTTTTAACGACAAAATTTTGGAGGGGAGAGAAAGGTTGGTTCAAAAAAAAAAGCACATTTTTTTAGAAACACAAGTAGAGACGGACAGACTAACAGATAAACATCCATACTTGACTGAAGCATGACTGAAATGACTTTAGTGTAGAAATTTTGAAATTCAAATAACCTAGGCAGTGATTGGCCACAGACAATCATATCATTAGCGCTCAGACGCGAAAGTGGGGCCATTCTTCAATAGTTGTTCAGTGATAGACACAGATTTTAAAGTGTGGTGTTTTCCATATGAACGAAAGGGAAAGAAGTTTAGGGACGCCATACTATAGCCAGCAGCTCAGCTGAGTTTTGCTAGCAATTCTGTGTTATTTATTCATAATCTGGTAAGATTGAAATTATGTCTTTATATATTTTGAATATTGTTTCATGTTCGAGTGATTTGATACTGCCATATCGAAATCTAGCCTTACAAACAAGTAGGGATTTGCTCTAGACCCCCCGCCCTAGTCAGGGTCTAGGGACCAACAATGTACATAAACTCCAGCAAGGATTATGCAAGACAGATCAAGTGTTGAGAATAATGATACATATTACCTATCCTCTTTTAGGGCAAACAACTAATAAATATTTTTTCAGAATCAATAGTCTGGGAGGATCTATCTGATGTAAAACCACCATGGTAACTGTGCTGTTTGGTCAGAGAGATCTGACCTGTCTGTATGATGTGGTTGTTGTGTCAGTGTTGTGTCCAGACGTGGGTAGAGAATAGATTTTGACACATGGCCCATACTTTGATTGCAGAGCTGGGAGTTTCTGTCGTCAACAAAGCAGTGTCTATTCAGTTGGTGACTTTACTCGAGTGTATCTGTGCAGTATTTGTGACAGAGACCACCATTATTGCCCGCCAGCACGGAGAGGTGGGACCACCTGATTTCAGCACCAGAGCGACAACTACCAGATGAGTGAGCCTCTGGCCTGCTGAACATTCACCAACGCAGTTTATTTACTAATAACCCCATAAAAATTCCCACCATTTTCTGGACACTGTGTAGTCAATATAGACAGGTGTGATGAGGCCACCCCAACAGCACAAACAGTAACTATCCTCCCAAGTAGATGGCTACTAGAACATTTTAATAAAACTAACTAGTATAGTACATATATATGTACACTATTGCATTTATGATATAATATTCCATGCATTTTTTCATAATTTCTAAATCCTTTTAAGTTCTGGTCAACCTAAAAAATTGATGCAGAACAAAATAAATGTAATATAATTCTATCAAGAAATTTTACACACGTGAGTTAGTTCAGTGTATTTTAACATTTGTTAATATTATTAGTCTTCTTAAATATCTGTGGGTGTATTTATAAACTATCACACCACACTACATAACAGTACCCTAGACACTTTACGTAGCCACATTCATTAAAAAAAAAAAAAAATTAAGTGTGAGGTCGTAGTGGTAGCAAGAAAGGCCTTCTGACAATTCTCAACTACATTTTATCTCAGGAGCCTTCACAGCTGGCCTCATACAATTTACATTTAGTATAACACCATCATACAATACCAACAAACACCACTACATAAATTGGGGTCTTGTCCAGGGATAATTAGCCCAACAGTAATATTAGGATCTCCTGGTGGGAGAAATAAAAGTAGGGAAATAAATTGTAAAATTCCCTTTAACATTAAAAGTGTCCCTGCAGATAAAAGTTGGTGAATCTTCACAGCCAGTAATAATTAATTAGTTAACTGGTTAGTTAGAATTAGTTAGACTATAGTAATTAGAAGTACTTAGTGTATTTACTGGTTAGAGATTTAGCTTGTATATTATTATATTGTCTAAAAAGTATGGCGGAGCTGGCAAAATTTAGATCAGCTGCTGTGCTCACCGCGAAGGAGATGGGAATGGATGGTCAAATTTTAATTCAATACGTAACGGCTGAATGTGATAAATATATTGAACGGGAAGAAAGGAGGTTAGCTGAAGAGAAGAGGTTAGAGGCTGATAGAGACATTAAGAGGCTGCAGATTGAGGCAGAAGAAAAACGACAGCAAAGGGAGGCAGAAGATAAAAAGGCCGAAAGGGAGGCAGAAGATAAAAAGGCCGAAAGGGAAGCAGAAGATAGAAGGTTGCAAAGGGAGCACGAATTACGACTAAGGGAGCTGGAATTACAAGGCCCGGCTCCTGAAAATGGTGCCAGCCCTTTTGCCTCAGATGCTACGCCCAGTCTGGGAGCCTCAAACTCAGCTATGGGGTTTCATTTAGACCATTTTGTTGAGAAAGACGATGACATAGAGGGGTACCTAGGACGTTTTGAGTTATTGGCTACTACATATGGGTTAGAGAGAGAGAGGTGGAGTTTAAAGCTATCACAGGGATTGAGGGGTACTTCTTATGAAGTATTTGCTAAAATGAACAGGGAAGACCAAGACAATTATGACATGTTAAAGCAGGCTTTGTTATTAAGGTACGAGAAGAATGGTGAATTTTATCGTAAGAAATTTAGAAATGCTAAACTGTTGTCTGGGGAGACATACCACCAATTCTCTGCTAGACTAGGAACCTATTTGGAGAAATGGACGGCTCTGGGGAAGACCCAAGATCTTAAAGAAATGATCATGATTGAGCAATTGAGAGAGTCCATGGCTCCAGACATGAGAAAATTTCTCATGGAACAAGGTGCAGAGAAGTTGGGGGAAATTTTAAATGTTGCTGAGAGGTATCAGGCAGCCCAGGCAGAGGTAAGTGGTGCTAAGAAGAAGCACATAGACAATTTTAAAGCTCCACAGCAATTTAATAAATTTGATAATAGAGAGCAGGGAAATAAAGGTAGGACAAACTTTGAGCGGCCAAGAAATGACTATCGCGACAGAAACTCACAGTTCAATGACCAAAAGTTCAATGAAAGAAAACCGTTGAACCAAGGAAAAAGATGGTGTAAATGGTGCAAGAAGGATAACCATAACACCGAATTTTGTAGAAGGAAACCTTCAAACATTGCTGCAATGAAGTCGGGGATGCAAAGATTAAAGGTTAATCCTAAAGGACAACAGGAACCTTATCACCCCCCAGTTTGTGAGGATGTTATTTGTAATGGGGTCACCATAAGGTGCCTTTATGATACAGGTTTGGATTATGATTCAGTTGTGAAGTCTAGCCTAGTGGACCCAAGTCAGTATACCACAGAAACAGTGGAAATACAAGGGGCGACTAAGGACATACCACTCATGACACTTCCCATCGCAAGGATAACGGTGAAAACTCGCTATGTGGAAGGAGAAATCAGAGCAGCAGTGATAGATGAACCAATCTACCCTCTGATATTGGGGTGTAGATACGTCTTCTTGGGGAATCCCGAGAAACCTGTGATCATGGCGACAGTACAGACCAGGTCACAGAAGAAGGAGGAAGAAGGTGAACCTATAAATGCTCATCCAGAGGAGATGAGGAAGGCGCAGGCTGAGGATAGGACACTCAAGCCCTGTTTTAAAAAATTGCCCAAATGCCACACACCTCCGAGCAAGGGGGAATATTTCATGAAGAACAAACTCTTATACAGGAAGGCCGGAACTGGAACAAATGGTCACAACCAGCTGGTTCTTCCCACTTCATATAGAGATAAAGTGATGGAACTCGGGCATGCGATTCCCTTCAGTGGTCACATGGGGATCAGCGCCACAGGACAGCGTATAGCTTGTCATTACTTCTGGCCAGGGATAACGGAGGATATAAAAAGATATGTCAAATCCTGCCCAGAATGTCAAAGGGTAGCTCCAAAGCACTGAACTGCTCCTGCAACTCTAGGGGAAATGCCCATAGTGGGAACACCTTTTGAGAGGGTTGCAGTGGATATTGTAGGACCTCTCACTCGGACCAAGAGGAGGAACAGTTACATCCTTACTCTGGTGGACACTTGTTCTATGTGGGGAGAGGCGGTAGCCCTGCCATCAATTGATTCAAAACATGTAGCAGAGGCACTACTTACAATATTTACCCGATTAGGATTCCCGCATCAAATCTTGACGGATAATGGATCTCAGTTCAAGGGGAAACTAACGGAAGAAGTTTTTAAGCTATTTCAAGCCAGACACTTTCATTGTAGTCCGTACCATCCACAAGGGAACGGCCAGGTAGAGAGGTTCAACGGGACTCTCATTTCTATCCTGAGAAAGCTGGCACACGAAAAACCGGATCTGTGGGATCAATTCCTGCCCGCCGCATTGTTTGCGTATCGGGAGGTACCACATAGTTCAACCGGGATGGCTGCCGCAACTCTGCTATTTGGGAGGCCAATAAAAGGTCCATTAGAAGCGTTATTAAGGACCTGGACAGATGAGAAGGCGGAAGAGACTGTTACCTCATCGTATCAATATGTGAACGAACTGACCACTCGTTTGAAAGCTGGATGGAAACTGGCAAATGATAATTTGAAACAAGCCAGGAAGAAACATGCAGCATATTTTAATAGGAAGGCAAAGGACAGGGAACTGGCAGTCGGAGAGAAGGTGCTGCTTCTACTACCCGGAAGCCAGAATAAATTACAAATTGGTTGGCAAGGTCCATATACGGTTCTAGAGAAGGTGTCTAGAACAAACTATAAAATTGACAAAAAGGGGAAGGAAAAAGTTTATCATGTAAACCTGTTAAAGAAGTATCTGGACAGACCACTCCAGGAAAGCACCCCTTATTGACCTTGGCTATTGCAACCCAGATGCAAAAGGAACCACTCACCTCACATGAATACCCATTACATCCTTGTGAAACAGCAGCACAGGTAAAAGTCAGTAAGCACCTGACTAAAAACCAGAGGGAGAGAGTTCAACAAGTTCTGGAGGAACATACAGATGTATTAACAGATAAACCAGGCCATACAAATTTGCTACAGTATGACATGAAACTGGTAGACTCAAACCCAATCTGTATGAGAGCCTATTCTATTCCGTTCGCGAAGGAGAAGGCATTGAAGGAAGAAATAGAGTATTTGTTGAAGGAGGGGATTATTTCGCACAGTGAATCATCTTTTAGTTCTAGTGTCGTTTTGTTGAGAAAACCGCCTGGGGAACACAGACTGTGCATAGATTACAGGAAACTGAATGCTGTCACAGAAGGACAAGTGGATCCATTACCAGACACAAAACAGTTATTTGCCAGACTGAACAAGGCAAAATACTTTTCAAAGGTGGATCATAGTAAAGGCTATTACCAGATCCCAGTGAAGCCTGAAGTGAGACCTTATTTGGCTTTTAGCACTTCGGATGGACATTATGAATTCAATATGCTACCATTCGGACTGAAAAATGCTCCGAGTGTGTTTTCAAGGATGATGCGCAAATTGTTGGAACCCCTGAATAACCCATGTATCACAAATTTCATGGATGATATTCTCGTCGCCACCGAGACATTTGAAGAACACATTGAAGCTCTGGAGATGTTGTTTGATAGACTTCGGGAGGCAAACTTAACTGCTAGGCCCACAAAATGTTGTATTGGATGCAAAGAGTTGGAATTCTTGGGACACACTGTATATCAGGGTAATATGACCCCTGATCCTAAGAACTTGGAAAAACTGCAGAGAGCACCTAGGCCGCAAACAAAAAAGGACGTGCGATCATTCGTGTCGTTATGCGGATTTTATCAGAAATACATCAAACATTTTAACGCTATTTGTGCTCCTCTGACTGATCTGACTCGCAAGGGACTTCCAGATAAAATTATTTGGACTGCACAATGTGAACTAGCGTTCCAAGAGTTAAAGGAAAAACTCACTAGCAAGCCTATTCTCAAACTGCCTGATTTGACACAGGACTTTGTCTTAAGAACCGATGCAAGTAATGTAGGACTCGGAGGGGCTTTGTTGCAAAGATCATCTTCACCTGATGGGGAACTGAAACCAGTCGCTTATGCAAGCCGCAAATTGAATGTCGGTGCAGATTTCCTCAGTCGGCACCCCTGTGATCAAAATTAGAGTAGTGGCAGACGTGAGGAGTAATTTTACCTATGTGTATCGCTGGTTTTGGAACTTGCCATAGGCATGTTTTCAAGTGGGGAGATGTGTAGTGAAATTGACAGAGATACAACGGTAAAATCCCTCCAAAGATAACATTTAAGGATAAAAACATAATGCGTAGGCTGCTGATGTACATGATCGCCTAGACCGCGGGTCATCATCCTCCATAATAATTGACTTGCTAGACAGGAGGGGAACGGCGGATCAAAAAAGAAAAAAAATATGACTGGAAAGGCTAAGGAGACGCAATTGGGGGGGGGGGGGGGGGAAACGGAGAAAAGTCACGTTTCCCAAGTTGACATAAAAAGTAAGCAACTCGACTGAAGGGACCATAGATATGTTACGCCACAGTCATTTATTGGACGCTTTTGCGATACCAAGCTTTTGATTTGAATGGAGCGGTAAAACGCAGATGTTAGGAATATTACAAAAATTAAAAAGTAATTTTTTCTTAATATTAATGTTAGGAATATAAAAATTAGCTGGCCGGATGGCCTATTCTGAGCAGTGAACTAAGATGGTCTTAATTTTACAAACGGATAGATAATATTGAAGATAATGACAAAAGACAGTGTAGTTCACATCATCGACAGACTGTGTTGAATAAAAAAGTGTCGCAATTTGCACACAAAAACACGACCTTGGACGCAGATGTTCAAATTTACTTAGTATGGAGGAGAGGGTTTTTGAGCGGTAGCTGTGTCTAAATATAACTTTTAACGACAAAATTTTGGAGGGGAGAGAAAGGTTGGTTCAAAAAAAAAGCACATTTTTTTAGAAACACAAGTAGAGACGGACAGACTAACAGATAAACATCCATACTTGACTGAAGCATGACTGAAATGACTTTAGTGTAGAAATTTTGAAATTCAAATAACCTAGGCAGTGATTGGCCACAGACAATCATATCATTAGCGCTCAGACGCGAAAGTGGGGCCATTCTTCAATAGTTGTTCAGTGATAGACACAGATTTTAAAGTGTGGTGTTTTCCATATGAACGAAAGTGAAAGAAGTTTAGGGACGCCATACTATAGCCAGCAGCTCAGCTTAGTTTTGCTAGCAATTCTGTGTTATTTATTCATAATCTGGTAAGATTGAAATTATTTCTTTATATATTTTGAATATTGTTTCATGTTCGAGTGATTTGATACTGCCATATCGAAATCTAGCCTTACAAACAAGTAGGGATTTGCTCTAGACCCCCCGCCCTAGTCAGGGTCTAGGGACCAACAATGTACATAAACTCCAGCAAGGATTATGCAAGACAGATCAAGTGTTGAGAATAATGATACATATTACCTATCCTCTTTTAGGGCAAACAACTAATAAATATTTTTTCAGAATCAATAGTCTGGGAGGATCTATCTGATGTAAAACCACCATGGTAACTGTGCTGTTTGGTCAGAGAGATCTGACCTGTCTGTATGATGTGGTTGTTGTGTCAGTGTTGTGTCCAGACGTGGGTAGAGAATAGATTTTGACACATGGCCCATACTTTGATTGCAGAGCTGGGAGTTTCTGTCGTCAACAAAGCAGTGTCTATTCAGTTGGTGACTTTACTCGAGTGTATCTGTGCAGTATTTGTGACAGAGACCACCATTATTGCCCGCCAGCACGGAGAGGTGGGACCACCTGATTTCAGCACCAGAGCGACAACTACCAGATGAGTGAGCCTCTGGCCTGCTGAACATTCACCAACGCAGTTTATTTACTAATAACCCCATAAAAATTCCCACCATTTTCTGGACACTGTGTAGTCAATATAGACAGGTGTGATGAGGCCACCCCAACAGCACAAACAGTAACTATCCTCCCAAGTAGATGGCTACTAGAACATTTTAATAAAACTAACTAGTATAGTACATATATATGTACACTATTGCATTTATGATATAATATTCCATGCATTTTTTCATAATTTCTAAATCCTTTTAAGTTCTGGTCAACCTAAAAAATTGATGCAGAACAAAATAAATGTAATATAATTCTATCAAGAAATTTTACACACGTGAGTTAGTTCAGTGTATTTTAACATTTGTTAATATTATTAGTCTTCTTAAATATCTGTGGGTGTATTTATAAACTATCACACCACACTACATAACAGTACCCTAGACACTTTACGTAGCCACATTCATTAAAAAAAAAAAAATTAAGTGTGAGGTCGTAGTGGTAGCAAGAAAGGCCTTCTGGCAATTCTCAACTACATTTTATCTCAGGAGCCTTCACAGCTGGCCTCATACAATTTACATTTAGTATAACACCATCATACAATACCAACAAACACCACTACACTATGTGAGATGTCAAAGCTATTGGTCTGTAAGAGCTCGCATCATGGGCCTCTTTATCTGGTTTTAGTATTGGTATGACTACTTCTACTTGCCATGCCTTTGATATTTAAAGTAGCAGTAGTGGAGTTTATTTCCGGGAACAGTACTGTGATGACATATATATGTGGCTCTTTCTCTGTTCCTCATTGTCACAGGCTTAATCCAGAGATTAATCAGAGAGAGTTGGTCCTAGCTGCTCAGAAGTTACAAATGGCTCAGAGGTATTTTGCAACCAGGTAGATAGACTGTAGAGATAGGGGGAGGCGAATTTTGGAAGTTGAGATCAGTTCCCAGACAGCAGTTCCAAATATTCAGTTTCCCCGTGACATTTACTATCCCCACTCAGCTATCTCCCCTCTCCTATAGTTCTCACTAACCATCAAACCCCTCTTTCCCCTTCACACACATTTAAGTCTCTCGCTCTTTTTCTTTCTTTCGCTACTGATACGAATACTAGTTGTATGGATGACGAACAAACTAATATAAAATGAATTACCTTTAAACCTTTTTATACAATAACAAAATATGTATGCATACACACTGGGAACTAAATATGTGTTAAACCTTGAAAAGAATTGTGAAATACGGGCATAAATATATCCAAACCAAATTTAATACTACAATGGGCAGTAAAATTCGAGATGATGTTGGATGAAATCAAATACTTATTAATTAATCAGTCGACTGGATTGACTCTAGTGACTCTCCTTGATCATCTATTTCTAAAGTCACTGGAACATGTGACATCCCTACATAATTGGCTTGGTCCTGTCAGAATGCACCAGATATTACTCATAAATAACATACTATTCAGCCTTGCAGTTAATGCTTGCAGCAAAATGGCTATCTTCTAACACATTATAATGCTGATGGCTTTCGCAGTATGAGAACAAAAGGCTTTTGTTAAAGTTTTGGATGACTTCCCCCTGCGTGTCGACTGGACAAATACTTCTGGTAATGGCGTTTACCTATTATTTATTCATCGTGCTGTGGCCAGCTTTCTGCTTACTGGGAATATGCGTTATGAAAATGACGATATAGGTTTCGGCTTGGTTTGGGTATTCATGGACTTCTCCGTTTACCTCAGGTAACTTTTGACTTCCCCAAACGTTTGTCTATCAGTGTTGGGCGCCTGGATATTTATGTATCAGTACTTTGTGACAGTCGTTCCGTGCCGTTGCAGGTTGGGCTTTGCCGAGCACTGATGGCTGAAGTAGGGATGTACGTGTTGTAGACGTGTTTCAATTTTGCACTTCTCGTTGATTCGCCGTAAAACGCCAGCGTTGATAATAAGACGTGTGAGATGAGAGGTTATCATAAAGTGTCGTAATTTGATTAGAAATGCATGCCCCTTCAATCTGAGTGGTCTGCCTGTTTTCCCTTGTCTGCGCCTACTTTTCTGTCAAATTACTCTTAACAGCTCTAATTCTGTCGTTGGTCCTGCCACTTTTGTTCATGGCCAGCTGACCTACCCCTTCGCACGTGCAACTAGCGGCAAATTTCGCCTAAGGCTTTTATATAGCGCTTCTTGGGGGAAGCGGCAAGTTTCAGTCTCTTTGAGTGCAGAGTCGTCGTCAACACGGGGGATTCTCAGCCTTTTATTTTGCCGTCTGTACATATTATGAAAATAGCTTTCATCTATCTGTTTCTCTATCTACACTTTTCTTTTACCTAGCTTTAACCTACGCCTGTTTTGTTAACATAAAACCATTCTAACACGCAGAGATATGTCCCTTTTTCGAATTTAGCACGCATTTTATTGCTGTTCGCTATTTTCTCTGATGTATGTTCTCGAGCAGACCTATTAGTTACATTGAGCAGTAATTATTAACGCCAGCGATTGAAAATCGTGGTAATAGATCAGACAGCGAGCTAAGAGGAGATAATTTTGGAACAAAGGGGCAGACTATTTTTATTATCTTCCCATGAACTGGTCGTTTGAATGTAATTAAAAATCAAAAGTCATTGCTCGCTGGAATGGCCCATACGAGCAGAGACGTGTAAAATTTGCACTGATTAGCAAATTACGTTACGCCTGATCTAAAGAGATACCGTTTCGCTCGATTTCGTTCTATGACCATGTCTGCAAGCGGTAATAGTGTGTAGATTCTTTTTGATCTAGAAGTTGAGCAGAGATTTCCGCGTAGGTGCTAAATCTGGCAGAGAGTTTGGTTTTCAGTGAATAGTGGCCATTCCCTCTGAATTCAGAGATATATATACGCCAGCATTCTGACTTAAGTTATCCAGTACTCTCAGATCTTAAAGACATCTAGCTCGATTTCTAAAAATCACTTGTATTAGTGAAGTTTCTTAGTTTTTCGTGGAGATAGTCTTAGAATTTCTGTGTTTGATGTAAATACTATACTAGTAGTTTTGAGTGATTTAAGTGGTAAATCGTCGATTATATGTCACTAGATTTTTGTGCAGAGTTATTTACTAGATAAGTCCGTCATTAATATTTCTCTAGGTTTTACTGTATCACATTGGTTAGCAGAATAAATAATAATTTCTAGCTAAACTATTCCAGCTATAAAATAAATTTAATTAATAGCTAGTAACCAGTCAGAGAATATTTTAACCAGCTAGTAATGCACGGTTCATCATAAGTATTGACGAAATATGTATTTATTTCTAATGCATGATGATTACGTTTTTTTTAAATGACTAGAATTTATTTCACGGGAGGTTTTAAACGATGAGACTAGCTCTAAGCTTGTAGTTTATAATTTAAGTTAAATAACCGAAGTGGATAAATATATTCTATTTTACGCGGGGTAAGGATAAGGATTGTAGAATACTATATTATATGTATTTGTATGTTTTTTTTCCTATACACAGTATTGGGTCAAACCCCAAACCTTACCAGTGGTTTCCATGTAAATCTGAGAGTAACCATACAAAAGAACAATTTAATTAGTATCTGGGTTTCTTCAAGGTAAAAAAAAACTGTCTGAGGTTGTGTTTACACCCAGAAAGACACAGAATATAACCCAAAGAACATTAAGAGTGACTTTGTAACTGGGCATATAGATCCAGATTTTCTTCGCAAATTTCATTTACAGTCAGCACTTTGCGGTGACTTAACAAGCATTTACATCTCCCGACGTGTGACCATGTGTGGTGTGACAAAGAATTTTATACTGAGAGAAGTTACCAACCTGTCATTTCCATGTACTGGAAATCTCAAGCTATTGACCCTGTGAGCGCCGTTAAATTTCTTACCTGGACCAACTAAAGGTGACATAAACAGTAATCCTGAATAAAAATAATAAAGGGAACGCTCCTCCGAGAATTGAAGTTAATATCTCTTTGAGGAGCTGGGGTTCTCTTCGCCAAATATAACACGTGATCTGCTGTGTACGTGTGTCCTAAAGATTGTTCCAGAAGATACAACACCAGTATTAGGTAAGAAAGAATGCTCGTGGCCACGGTTGTCTGAGAAGAAAGGAAGAATGAATGAATAATTCTCATATATATCTTGTAGAATCCATGTACTCACTTTTTGTGTATTTTTTTTCTATGCAAGTTTTGCTAATGATGTCCCTTTCAGAAGAGATAAACGTGTAACTCTGTTCTTTACTGTAAAAGGAAATCATAGACCATAGCGTATAAATCTTTGACTCTTTGGCGGTTAATAATTTTTTTCTTCTAGCGGGATCTTGTCTCAACAGAGGGAGGGAGGATTACACCTATGAGTCTAATTCTTTAATTAATTCATTAACGTATGTTCATTTGTATTTGATTTGATATTCAAAATATTGCTGGTGTGAAGTTCTTTATGATAAATAAAATTTACATAAACTTTATTTACGTGTGTTGGTCAGCTTGTCCCAAAAGATCCCTATTCCATAGATATAGTTTTCACGTCTGTACATCTAATTGTCGTCACGTATCTGTGGTTGTGTAGATGTGAGTGGTTGAATATATATTAATGTACATTTTGGTAGACTGTCTGACTAACAAAGTTCTGTTGTAGAGATAGGCTGAATGAGAGAAGCTTTTCGAGTTCAGGGACAGACTCTACTTATTTTCCACCATCTCACACGTGAAAATCTATTTCTTTACCTTATCTCTCGCTGAGTCACCACGTGTTCTAGTCTATTCAGAAGGGACCAATCTATGTCTTAATTCCCCTATCAAAAATCTACGACACCGTTCTTGTCTTTCCTCACGAACGAAAGTTGCTCGTAGAAGGGGGGAAGTGCGGCTAAGTTTACGTAGATTTCCTGGTCACTCGAAGCGGCGGAAGACGCTCTCTTCAGTTGGTCTTTCGTCTGTTCTGTTTCATTTCGATCTGGCTGAGAAACGCTGGCCGAACACCTGGCGATTTTCTTACTATTTAAGAACGAAGCCCCACCATTCTTGACCATTAATCTATTGTGGAATCTTTACTGCCAGAATAACGTTATACAGTTGAGAGCGTATAACCAGATTTGTAGTGCGGAGATTGAATTCCTTCTTGGTAAGCACAACATTTTTTTTAAAGTTATTGATTGGGGAGCAAGCTTAATAATATAGAATCGAGAGCCCAAGCTACTTTATTTCCTTTTAATATATATATAGTTCTTAAAGTAAATTAATTTTTAGGTGACTGGGAGTTCTGATCCTTTTTTTAAGCACGCTACTAACTTAAGCTCAACTAAGTATTGCCGCCAAGAGGGGATTGGTTAAAAGACAGAAAAGTGACGGAATGTACGTATATCATTTTTTTCCGCGATGTTTTTCCATTTGAATATGTGTGTAATTAATTGTGTAAAGAGTTTTTGCTATTCCTTTGCTACTTGGGCGCTATCGGCGCGAGTTAATTTTATAACACTATTCATGTTTTGAATTGCTAGACTGTACTTTCTTAAAGTATGAGTCATATCGTGTGTGTGTGAAAAAGCGAGGTCAGTATACTCGTGCGCGAAGACCGCCCGACAGTTAACGCATCGCTGGTGTTACCAGTGTTATTGGAGTATGCATTAGTCAGTACAGCAAAAGAGAACGGCGGTGCGGTGTGATTTTGTTTTGAATGAGAGAAGGGTGGTGTGGGGTGATCTAGTGGAAGAACGTAATTTGTTGGTAAACATTAGAGAAGGCTAGACCGTCGTTTGATGATAATTTGATTGTTTGTATTTTTGCAGAGAGTGGTCGTACGCCTGTAATTTTGTGCTCTGTACCCCCATTGGGAGCACCTTCCATTGGCCAAATATCTGCTGCTTATACATATCGCCACATACTGGTTTATATTCATCGTCCGTGCAAACGGGTAGTTGCCTTTGCCCTCCAAGCTTGTCGGCAACGCTGTCCGACCCATTGACAGCCAGTAACCCCGGATTAGCGTGGAGTATCTTAGAGGTATATTAACTGTGGATAGTAATCACCTGCCGTAAGCTTGAGTCATCTTTAGCCACCAGGTAGAGGCGCATCCCCTGGAAGCCCTCAGCTATATTCGTTGTAATCTTTGCCAGCAGTGGTCTATAACGTCCTGCTAATCGGATTTATTATTAGTGCATGGATATTCGCACTAGCAATGTCTCCTTCCCCCGTGCTTTGGAAAGTGAATGTGTTCTTGGATTATTCTAACAACTGTTTTACACGGTGAACTTATCTCCACCTCATTAGGATATAAACATTCAGAGGAACTGTGTTAAGTTTTCCTTATTGCGGATTAGTTACATACCAGGATTATTGTGCTCAAGACTGGAGAGGCCGCTTTGATCACCGAAGTCGGGAGGCCCCCTGTTAGCTAGACCTGGGTAATGAAAAAGAGTCCGGGCGCTGGTAGTTTGGAGTGAGATGCGTCCTGGTGTGATTAATGAAGCATTGTTGTAATTTCTATGTTGTGATATACCAGCCTTCAGAGATTGGGAAGGCATTTCTGATTTTCGTGATTCATGTTGTGAATTTTGTTGTTGTTAAATAAACATTTATATATATATATATATATATATATATATATATATATATATATATATGTATGTATATATATATATATATATATATACATATATATATATATATATATATATATGTATGTATATATATAATCTGTGGTCAGGATCTTTTTTCCTTCTAACTGTCACTTGATGTTGTGTTGTATGCCCTTACTGCCTTAGATTAGTCTAATTAACTCAGAGAGGACGGGTGAGAGATTGTCCAAAATCAAAACATAGCCGCATTATGGTGGAGAAGTAGCTTCACTACTCTCCAGAAGTCAGATCTCTCCCCATAATTCCATTAGTGACTCTATTTTCTCCATTTTCACATTTCTTATTCATACGCTGTATACACACATACATTCTCTATTTATTCACACTCGCGACAAAATAGAGCTCGTCCGGGATAAACTTCTAGTGTAAGATTTTATCTTGGTTCTCGTGAATGTTCTATGAGTATATCTTTACTATCCCATTGACG
Organism: Oreohelix idahoensis; assembly: GCA_024509875.1. Taxonomy (NCBI): domain Eukaryota; kingdom Metazoa; phylum Mollusca; class Gastropoda; order Stylommatophora; family Oreohelicidae; genus Oreohelix; species Oreohelix idahoensis. The sequence continues at coordinate 208,090 of JAMPIV010020914.1, forward strand.
CTACGATCTATATGATTCTGAATACAAAATGTCTTTTCTAATGCTAGAAATTAGTAGTGTGAACTTGGCAACGTATTTGTACAACTCTTGGGGGTAAAATTATTGATAGAGCTTCTTCTTCTTTGATCCTTAGACGCCGACCGTCAAAGCAGTCAGTGGCCATCACGCCTGTTGGCGTCTTGTAGGGCAACAACAAATTGATTCCACTTTGCTCGGTCGGCGGCCATCCTTCGTACAGTGCCCCAACTCTGGTTCATTCTTTGCATCTCAGCCTCCACAGTCCTCCGCCAAGTTGTTTTTGGTCGGCCTCTCTTTCGTTTTCCTTCCGGAGTCCATAGCATAGCTGTTCTTGTGATGGCATCGGGGTCTCTTCTGAGGACATGGCCAACCCAGCTCCAGCGTCTGCAGCTATGATGGTGTGCATGTCCTCTTGCTTGCTTTGAGTAAGCAGATCTTGGTTGGTGATGGTATTCGGCCAAAAGATTCGGTGAATTTTTGTTAGGCATGTTGTGTGAAAAGAGGACAATTTCGACATTTCCTTCTCTGTAACTCTACAGCTCTCCGCGCCATAGAGAAGCACAGAAAGCACACAGCTCTGATATAATCCTAATTTTGTGTTTGTGCTGTACTGAGAGGACGTCCAGATGTTGTTTAGACTAAAAAAGGCTGTTCTTGCTTTATTCATTCTGTTGTTGATGTCTCTGCTTGCTCTGCCGTCTGGTGTTACTATGCATCCTAGGTATGTGAAGGCATCTGTCTGTTCCAGTTGCTGATTCCTTACTGATATGGGCTCAGGGTTGCTCACATTGAGCGTCATGACCTCTGTCTTCTTTAGATTGGTAGAGCAGTAGATAATTTTTTCACTTTTTAAGAGAGCACAGTACAGGCGGTAGTTTTTTGATCTTTCAGAGATAAGACGCTACAGTTAGTCAGTTTACGAGCTTGCATTTATTCCTAGGGGAGGCGTTACAGCATTTGCCAATAACAACCTTCCCAATAGCTTAGTAACTGACTAGTGATGGGTTGAGTGTAGGAGATAATTGTGCACCACACTTGGTTTTAAATTTTTTGGTTTTTCAATCTAGCCTACAATTTTATTGTTTATTGGGTGTGCTATCTCACATGCGAAGCTAATCAGCACCCATTAGGTTAGGTAATTGAGGACCTGGAATTAAATTGTTGTGAGACCATTAATTAACATTCACCACTTTAGAGTGAGTAGTAACTTTTCTTGTTCTCTCTAAGTGTGCTTACCAGTAAGATACTAGGTAAACTGACCAAGACCGCCAAGCTGCGCTCGAGCTTGATGGAAGTTGCGAAGGAGCTGGGGATGAAAGGTGCAGAAGCCCGAGCGCATGTAATCAGTGAAATGGTAAAACACGCAGAAAGAGTAAAAGCCGCTGAAGAGAGGGAAAGTATCAGACAAACGAAGGCCGCCAAGGAAGAAATAGCGAAAAGAGAAAAAGAAAGAGCGGCTGAAGTGAGGGAAAGGATCAGACAAGGTGAGGAGAGAGAAAAGGAGAGGCAGCACGACTTAGCTATGAAGGCTTTGGAAGTCTAGTAAGTTTCCTTCACAAATAAGCATCACGTGGTCTAGTACGTTTCCTTCACACACACAAAAACAATAGTCTAATAAGCTTCCTTAGCACAGTCAAGAAAGTTAAATTCAAAGATGGGTTGAACACATTTTATTCACACATAAACAGGACACAGCCCGACATATTATTAGGTAATTTTTAAAATGTATACAACTTGATTTTTCAATTTTTCATAATAAATGCACATAAATAGTATTTTGTGCGTTATCTTTCCTTGTGTATCCATGTTTTCATAATAAGTGCACCTACTATATCCTGTTTCCTTGTGTATCCATGTTTTCATAATAAGTGCACCTACTATATCCTGTTTCCTTGTGTATCCATGTTTTCATAATAAGTACACCTACTATATTATGTTTCCTTGTGTATCCATGTTTTCATAATAAGTACACCTACTATATTATGTTTCTTTGTGTATCCATGTTTTCATAATAAGTGCACCTACTATATCCTGTTTCCTTGTGTATCCATGTTTTCATAATAAGTGCACCTACTGTATCCTGTTTCCTTGTGTATCCATGTTTTCATAATAAATCACCTACTATTTCCTGCCTCCTCGTGTATCTATGTTTTCATAATAAATGCACGCAGTATTTCCTTTTTCCCTGTGTATCCATGTTTTCCTAATAGATGAACCTACTTTCTCCTGTTGTTTGTTTCTTTGTGTATCTATTTGTTCCTAATAGATGCACATAAATACAATTTTGCGTTTTATGTTTCCATTTATATATGTGTTTATGTGTGAAAACAATTTGAAAGGTAAAGTTTTCACATGTTTAATAAACAGTGATTTTTAAGGTGTAATGATTTTGTATTTCTGTCTCAATCTCTCTTCTCTGTGTGTCTTTCTGTCTCAATCTCTCTTCTCTGTGTGACTTTCTGTCTCAATCTCTCTTCTCTGTGTGACTTTCTGTCTCAATCTCTCTTCTCTGTGTGACTTTCTGTCTCAATCTCTCTTCTCTCTTCTCTGTGTGTCTTTCTGTCTCAATCTCTCTTCTTCTCTCTGTTTGTCTTCTCTCTCAATCTCTCTCTTCTCTGTTCTCATTCTGTCTACTTCTCTCTGTTTCATTCTCTCTCTCTTCTCTGTCTCATTCTCTGTGTGTCTCTGTCTCAATTCTCTGTCTGTGAGTCATTCTCTCTCTCTTCTCTCTTTTCATTCTCTCTCTCTTCTCTGTATTCATTCTCAATCTCTCTTCTCTCTGTCTCATTCTCTCTCTCTCTCTCTGTCTCATTCTCTCTCTCTCTCTCTCTCTCTCTCTCTCTCTCTCTCTCATTCTTCTCTTCTCTTCTCTCTCAATCTCTCTTCTCTGTCTCATTCTCTCTCTCTCTGTCTCAATCTCTCTTCTCTTCTCTGTTCATTCTGTCTCTCTCTCTTCTGTGTCTCATTCTCTCTCTCTCTTCTCTGTCTCATTCTCTCTCTTCTCTCTCTGTCTCATTCTCTCTCTCTTCTCTCTTTCAATCTCTCTCTCAATCTCTTCTTCTCATTCTCTGTCTCAATCTTTCTGTCTCATTCTCTCTGTCTCTCTCTCTTCTCTGTTCTCATTCTCTCTCTCTTCTCTGTCTCTTCTTCTGTTTCTCTCTCTCTCTGTGAGTTCTCTGTCTCATTCTCTCTCTCTGTCTCAATCTGTTCTCATTTCTCTCTCTCTTCTCTGTCTCATCTGTCTCTCTCTTCTCTCTCTGTGAGTCTATCTGTCTCAATCTCATTCTCTCTGTGAGTCTCTCTCTCTCTTCTTCTCTCTCTGTCTCAATCTCTCTCTCTTCTCTCTGTTCTCAGTCTATCTCTCTCTTCTTCTGTTTCTTCTGTCTCTCTCTTCTCTGTCTCATTCTCTCTCTTCTCTTCTCTGTATCTGTCTCAATCTTCTCTCTCTCTTCTCTGTCTCATTCTCTCTCTCTTGTCTGTCTCATTCTCTCTCTCTCTCTTGTCTGTTTCATTCTCTCTCTATTCTCTGTCTCCTATCCTCTCTTGTTCTCTGTTTCATTCTCTCTCTTCTCTCTTTCATTCTCTCTCTCTGTTCTCTGTCTTATTCTCTCTCTCTTCTCTGTCTCTTTCTCTCTTTTCTGTCTCTTTCTCTCTCTCTCTCTTCTCTTTCTCTTTCTCTCTCTCTCAATCTGTCTCATTCTCTCTCTCTCTTCTCTGTCTCATCTCTCTCTCTCTCTCTCTTCTCTGTCTATCATTCTCTCTCTCTCTTCTCTGTCTCATTCTCTCTCTCTTCTCTCTGAGTCTATCTGTCACAATCTCTCTTCTCTGTAAGTCTATCTGTCTCAATCTTTCTTCTCTGTGAGTCTATCTTTCGCAATCTCTCTTCTCTCTATCTGTCTCTCTCTCTCTCTCTCTTCTCTGTTTCATTCTCTCTCTCTCTTCTCTGTGTTTCATTCTGTCTCAATCTCTCTTCTCTGTTTCATTCTCTCTCTCTTCTCTGTTTCATTCATCTCTCTCTCTCTCTTCTCAATCTGTCTTCTCTGTGAGTCTATCTTCTCTCTCTCTTCTCTGTCTATCTGTCTCAATCTCTTCTCTGTGTCTATCATTCTCAATCTCTCTCTTCTCTGTGAGTCTTCATTCTCTCTCTCTCTCTCTGTCTTCATCTCTCTCTGTCTCTCTGTCTCATCTTCTCTCAATCTCTCTTCTCTGTGAGTTTATCTTCAATCTCTCTTCTCTGTGAGTCTCATTCTCTCTCTCTCTTTCTGTGTTCATTCTCTCTCTCTTCTCTCTCATCTCTCTCTCTCTGTTCTCTGTTTCATTCTCTCTCCCTCTTCTCTATTTCATTCTCTCTCTTCTCTGTTTCATTCTCTCTCTCCTCTCTCTTCTCTGGCTTCTTCTCTCTCTCTCTTCTCTGTTTCATCTCTCTCTCTCTCTTCTCTCTTCTATCTGTCTCAATCTCTCTCTCTCTCTGTCTATCTTCTCTCTCTCTTCTCTGTCTCTCTCTCTTCTCATTCTGTCTCTCTCTTCTTCTGTTCTCTCTCTGAGTCTATCTCTGTCTCATCTCTCTCTTTTCTCTGTCTCATTCTCTCTCTCTTCTCTGTCTCATTCTCTCTCTCTTCTCTGTCTCATTCTCTTCTCTCTCTCTCTGTCTTTCTCTCTCTCTCTGAGTCTATCTTCTCAATCTCTCTTCTCTGTTTCATTCTCTCTCTCTCTCTGTCTCAATCTCTCTTCTCTGTCAGTTCTCTGTCTCAATTCTCATTCTCTCTCTCTCTCTGTCTCATTCTCTCTCTCTCTCTGTTTCTTCTCTCTCTCTTCTCTGTCATTCTATCTGTCTCAATCTCTTCTTCTCTGTCTCTTCTCTGTCTCATTCTCTCTCTTCTCTGTCATTCTCTCTCTTCTTCTGTCTCATCATTCTCTCTCTTCTTCTGTGTCTATCTGTCTCTCTCTCTTCTCTGTTTCATTCTCTCTCTCTCTCTCTCATCTTCTCTCTATCTCTCTTCTCTGTCTCATTCTCTCTCTCTTCTCTTCTCATTCATCTCTCTCTCTCTCTTCTCTCTTCTCATTCTCTCTCTTATCTGTCTCATTCTCTCTCTGTCTCTGTGAGTCTATCTGTCTCAATCTCTGTCTTCATCTCTCTCTCTTCTCTGTTTCATTCTCTCTCTCTTCTCTGTGATTCTCTCTCTCTCTTCTCTGTTTCATTCTCTCTCATCTCTCTGTCTCTCATGTCTCTCTCTCTCTTCTCTGTCTCATCTCTCTCTCTGTCTCTCTTCTCTGTCTCATTCTCTCTCTCTTCTCTGTTTCATTCTATCTCTCAATCTCTTCTCTGTCTCTCATTCTCTCTCTTCTCTGTCTCATTCTCTCTCTCTTCTCTGTATCATTCTCTCTCTCTTCTGTGAGTCATTCTCTCTCTCTTCTCTGTCTCTATCTGTCTCTCTCTCTTCTCTGTCTCATCTCTCTCTCTCTTCTCTGTCTCATTCTCTCTCTCTTCTCTGTTCATCTTCTCTCTCTCTTCTCTGTGAGTCTATCTCTCTCAATCTCTCTTCTCTGTCTCATTCTCTCTCTCTTCTCAATTTCTCATTCTCTGTGAGTCTCTCTGTCTCATTCTCTCTCTCTCTGTCTATTCTCTCTCAACTCTTTCTGTCATCTCTCTCTCTCTTCTCTCTTCATTCTCTGTGAGTCTCTCTGTCTCAATCTCTTCTTCTCTGTTCTTCATCTCTTCTCTGTCTCAATCTCTCTTCTCTGAGTCTATCTGTTCTCTCTCTCTCTTCTCTGTTCTCATTCTCTCTCTCTTCTCTTCTCTGTCTTCTGTCTCTCTCTCTCTCTTCTCTGTCTCATCTCTCTCTCTCTGAGTCTATCTGTCTCATTCTCTCTCTTCTCTGTGAGTCTATCTGTCTCTCTCTCTGTCTATCTTCATCTCTCTCTCTCTCTCTTCTCAATTTCATTCTCTCTCTCTCTCTGTCTCAATCTCTCTCTCTCTTCTCTGTCTCATTCTCTCTCTCTCTCTCTGTCTCTTCTCTCTCTCTCTCTGTTTCATTCTATCTCTCTCTTCTCTGTTTCTTCTCTCTCTCTTCTCTGTGAGTCTATCTGTCTCAATCTCTCTCTCTCTGTTCTCTATCTGTCTCTCTCTCTCTTCTCTGTTTCATCTGTCTCAATTCTTCTTCTCTTCTCTGTGAGTCTATCTTCTCTCTCTCTTCTCTGTTTCATTCTCTCTGTCTCTCTCTTTCTTTCTCTCTTTCCTCTCTCTGTCTCTTCTCTCTCTCTCTCTTCATTCTCTCTCTCTCTCTGTGAGTCTCTGTCTCATTCTCTCTCTCTTCTCTCTGATCTCTATCTGTCTCAATCTCTCTCTCTGTGAGTCTATCTGTCTCAATTCTTCTCTTCTATCTGTCTCATTCTCTCTCTCTAGTCTCTCTGTCTCATTCTCTCTCTCTTCTCTGTTTCATCTCTCTCTCTCTCTCTCTCTCAGTCTCTGTCTCATTCTCTCTCTCAATCTCTCTCTGTTTCATCATTCTCTCTCTCTTCTCTGTTTCATCTGTCTCAATCTCTCTTCTGTGAGTCTATCTGTCTCTATGTGAGTCTATCTGTCTCAATCTCTCTCTTCTCTGTCTCTCTTCTCTGTCTCTCTCTCTCTCTTCTCTGTCTCTTCTGTCTCTCTCTCTTCTCTGTTTCATCCTCTCTGTCTTCTCTGTTTCATGCTCTCTGCCTTCTCTGTGTCATTCTCTCTGAGTCTCTCTGTCTCATCTCTCTCTCTCTTCTCTGTCTCATTCTCTCTCTTCTCTCTTCTCTCTGTCTCTCTATCTGTCTCAATCTCTCTTCTCTGTCATTCTCTCTGTCTTCTCTCTTCTCATTCTCTCTCTCTTCTCTGTTCTATCATTCTCTCTCTTCTCTTCTCTGTCTCAATCTCTCTCTCTCTGAGTCTGTTCTATCTTCTCTCTTCTCTCTTCTCTCTCTCATTCTCTCTCTCTCTTCTCTGTCTCATTCTCTCTCTCTGTGAGTCTATCTGTTTCATTCTCTGTCTCTATCTGTCTCATCTCTCTCTCTGAGTTCTCTGTCTCATTCTCTTCTCTCTCTCTGTCTCATTCTCTCTCTCTTCTCTGTTTCATCTCTCTCAATCTCTCTTCTCTGTGAGTCTATCTCTCTCAATCTCTTCTCTGTCTCATTCTGTCTCTCTTCTCTGTTTCATTCGCTCTCTCTCAATCTGTCTCATTCTCTGTGAGTCTTCTCTGTCTCAATCTCTCTCTTCTCTGTGAGTCATCTGTCTCAATCTCTCTTCTCTGTGAGTCTCATTCTCTCTCTCTCTTCTCTGTCTCATGTCTCTCTCTCTTCTCTGTCTCTCTCTTTTCTCTCTTCTCTCTCTCTCTCTGTCCTCTCTTTTCTCTCTTCTCTATCTTCTCTCTCATCTGTCTCTCTCTCTTCTCTGTTTGATTCTCTCTGTCTCAATCTGTTCTCTCTCTCTCTCTCTCTTCTCTGTCTCTATCTTCTCTCTCTCTTCTCTGTGAGTCTATCTGTCTCAATCTCTCTTCTCTGTGAGTCTATCTGTCTCAATCTCTCTTCTCTGTGTCTTGTCATCTCTCTCTCTTGAGTCTGTTTCATTCTCTCTCTCTTCTCTGTGAGTCTATCTGTCTCAATCTCTCTTCTCTGTGAGTCTATCTGTCTCAATCTCTCTTCTCTGTGAGTCTATCTGTCTCAATCTCTCTTCTCTGTGAGTCTATCTCTCTCTTCTCTGTTTCATCTTCTCTCTCTCTTCTCTGTGAGTCTATTCTCAATCTCTCTTCTCTCATTCTCAATCTCTTCTATCTGTCTCAATCTCTCTTCTCTGTGAGTCTATCTGTCTCAATCTCTCTTCTCTGTGAGTCTATCTGTCTCAATCTCTCTTCTCTGTGAGTCTATCTGTCTCAATCTCTCTTCTCTGTGAGTCTATCTGTCTCAATCTCTCTTCTCTGTGAGTCTATCTGTCTCAATCTCTCTTCTCTGTGTGTCTATCTGTCTCTCTCTTTTCTGTGTGTCTATCTGTCTGTCTCTCTCTTCTCTGTCTCTGTCTCAATCTCTCTTCTCTGTCTCTATCTCTCAATCTTCTCTCTGAGTCTATCTGTCTCATTCTCTTCTCTCTGTTCTCTGTCTCAATCTGTCTTCATTCTCTCTCTCTGTCTCTCTCAATCTCTTCTCTGTGAGTCTATCTGTCTCAATCTCTCTTCTCTGTGAGTCTATCTGTCTCAATCTCTCTTCTCTGTGAGTCTATCTGTCTCAATCTCTCTTCTCTGTGAGTCTATCTGTCTCAATCTCTCTTCTCTGTGAGTCTATCTGTCTCAATCTCTCTTCTCTGTGAGTCTATCTGTCTCAATCTTTCTGTCTACCTCTGCCTCTCTTATCCTGGGGATTCCAGACAAGGGCTGCATGGCAATGCTATTTTACTTAGTCATTCCTCTTCTCGCATGAGGTGTAGAGGTCCTTGCGATGCTATCAACAGATTTTCTCAACATGTGAGTCTATTCTGTCTCCACCCCCCAGACAAGGGCTGCATGGCAATGCTATTTTACTTAGTCATTCCTCTTCTCGCATGAGGTGTAGAGGTCCTTGCGATGCTATCAACAGATTTTCTCAACATGTGTCGTCCCCCCCCCCCCCTCATTTTCCAGCATGTTCCTCTCATCTCGTGTTCCAATAGCAATTGTCTTACATAATTTTTCACTAGAAATTGGAATTCAATTTCCCTACTATACTTTGTGCTTGCGGACTCTGAAAATGCATCCGGCCTATTAGACATAACATCATTTTGGAAACGTACGAGGCACTATGAAATCTCTCGAAAGTTAATTAACGTAATTTGGAAAATAAAGGAAGATATGAAATGCAGAGTTGTTCATGATGTACACTTTACAGAAAACATACATATCAGACCTGGTGTTCGGATGAACGCCCGTTGTCACTTTTTCTATTCCTGCTGGCTGTCACGGGATTGCCTACACTTGCTTTGCAGTAGTGGTCCACTAATGGTAACAACGCAAGTGTATCTAAAAGTAGGTCGTCCAAGGTATCTATCTTCGCGCAAGATTACTCTTGGCAAAGATGTAGCTAGAAGATAAATGGCGTTTCAACTCTAGGGGAGGCTTCACAAGATATTACCAGAAGTCATGAACAAACGCTGCTTAAGGGCTGAGCAAATTTGTTAACTTATTATCTGGTCCGTCGCCTTTTGTGAAGGGTTTATGCATTGATTCTGACCCGTTCAAGCCCCCAGTTGGAGTAATCCAACGAATGTCCTCTTATAAGTAATGGTTCTATATTTATATATAGGTATTTATCAAGGAAAACTGGCTCATACGTTTGCTTTCGTACATATAAGCTGAAACAACTACTATTGTTTAGCGTAAAATAACATACAAGAAATATAATAGTCAATCAGCTCAGCAAGTTAAAATAAGGATTAAATGGGGTGAAAGTTATATTAAATTTTTCCTCATTGAGGTTTTGGTAGGGCGTTAATAATGTCCGTATTTTTGCTGTAGCTTGTTACACACATCTTAGCTCCAGCTGAGTCCTGCAGCTGTGGCTTCCGTCACTTCTTTTTGGTGATGAGTACACTTCTCCACATAATTCGTCCACTGTAGGCGGTTGGTGGTGATACTCTTCTCTCACACTAGTGGCGTAGGAACTTCAGTACTTAAATCTGATGTCTTGTAAACACGAACTGTGACAAATAGACAGAAACAAATGCTTTCTGCTGAGTACATTTGTTCTCCACAAACTAACAGGCCCATTGTCATGCGCTCCATCCACGAATGTTAACCTCTCAGAAGAATTAAATTCCCGAGCACACAATGTAACTCAGGGAATATGATGAAAATTCACCAATATCCTTCTGGGTGTCAACTAGGAAAATGCATCTGGAGTGCATGAATAATGATCTGCCTGAATTACAATAAAAAAGGTATATAAATTTCACGAAATGATTCTTTACACTTTAGGCACATATGATGTAATCATCACTCATTACTCGTCGCTACTCCCGTCGGGGTCTGGGGTCGCTCTGCTGTCGGGTTTCTCCGCACCACTAGTCAGAAACAATCACCAGCTCTTGCAGTAGTGGTTCATGCATATACTATTTTCATATGTTGAGGTTGTCAGCCTTATATATAACCACTTAGCGAGAAACCTGTAGAATTTAAATTCGTAAAAAAATTGTTTACCCTTGCCCCAAAATTTTGGGAAAACTCTCTTCTCCTGGCACAGATTTAGAACGGACACACAGCCCTTTAGTTAGATGCTGTTCGAATCACTTATTTCTGGAAATATGAGTTGATTCCTCTGACGGCTGGTGTTCTGCCAATTCCTGGCCTGGGAAAAACTGTTTGTATAATTCCTCTTATGACTTGTTCTGGGAATTATGAGTTAATTCCTCTGACGGCTGGTGTTCTATATATCCTGCCTGGGAAAACTTTTGTTAAAATTCCTCTCTGACTCCTTGTGATAAAATTCTCAAGTTTCCAGTCTTGTATTAAAATTGCAGGTTTACTTATGAATTCCAAAGTTGCCCAATTCTCGATCTGGTACTTATAGTTGTAGAATAGTAAGTCCTATCCTCTTTCCTCTGGCTTGTAGGATGAGTTTAGTTGATGCTGCTATGCAGTCTGGCTGTGTGTGTCTGATTTCTACAGTATATCTCACAATCCGGAGTTTCAAATCCCAGCTGTGTTTCCGCCGAATGTTCCAATCAATTCATTGTAGTTTTTGGCGAACCGATCAAATCTATCTAGCACTGTTTGGGTGGGGACGTTTATCATTACTGATCTCACGCATATTTAAAAGTGTTAAATTTAATACACACGCGTGGCCTCTTACAACAGTGATGTCATATCGTTACATAAGACTTCCCGTGCACCTTTGTCTATCACCATATTGTTACCATGTGTTTCTGGCGTAATGACTTCCGCCCACATGTCTATCCCGACGGATTATCTAATTATCCCCTTTATCTGCGTGCCGCCGCCAGACAGATGTCTGGTCAGACTGTATTGTCTTCTTTCATACAAACTTGTGTCAACACGATCAGCTGCTTTCCAATGTGGGCAAATGTTTGACGGACACATTTCCACAGGTGGTCAGACGGATTTAAAGAGATAAGCGGGTGACTGGTCTGACGACTGAGTATTGTTACGATAATACCACAGTTCAGCTGGCGGAACGTAAACACGTCTGAGGAGCGGCAAATAAGATAAAGACAGCCCTATAGCAAATACTTTCGTAGCAAATACTGCCATAGGGGAGTGACGTGTTAGAGACTTCACCATGCTATGTCCAGCATAGACCAAAATAGTGAAAATAACGAATGAAAGGCATGATTTATGCCAAATAAAAGCGATGTGTTAGAAAAATGAAGAAAAAGAAAGGATACTACCAGAGGGCAGAAGGTGTGAGAGATCACAAAAAGAGCATGTTCAGACGTTTTGTCACACTGGCTATCGATTGGGTTATGACAAAAGCGGCATCAACCAATAGAAATCTAATTCAGCGGAGTCTTACAACAGGATAGATGAAAACTCGAGGCCTGTGAACAGTAAATTAAATAGTATAAATAAATGTGTACATTGTGGGGGTCGTGGTGCCTTTCTAATGGTCATGGCTTCAAGTTTCCAGTAAGCTTATCACTTCGGTAGTTTTTCTGTTTTTTATATCTTACGAGTGCACGCCACATACCACTTTACGTGTAACAAAAGTACTCGGTGATCTAGATTTTATCATATACCCTGCCGTTACATCCCTTTACCTAAACCAGACGCAAAGCAAATAAGAATGCTGGGCAAGATGTTGTAGCAATAGGATCTGAAAGATAAGACGAGCATCTTTGTAGTTTCGAGTACAGGTCCAACGGTTCGACTGAAAATAGTAGTTCAAGTCATTTCGCTAGTCCTAAACAGGAGATCACACAGAAACAAAGGATGTTGTAAGTTCACTTATTTTTTTTTTTTTAAGAAAGTATTTTGTTCAACCCTTGCTGGGTTATAATTAGGATATATAGTGAAGTAAATTCAAGACAATAACATCTGATTTCCGATATCTAAACATAGTATCTTATCCCCCCTCCGCTTCGACTCAGTCCAAATAGAGGAAATCAAAACCATAATTGTGTGAATGTAAATGTGTGTGAACTCCCCTTTCCAAGAAACAAACAAACAATAACAATAAAAAAAACTAACCGATATGAACAACAACAATAACAACAACACACACACACACACACACACAAAGTAAAGTATCTCATAACTGCCTTATTGTTAACAACGTGAAAACTGGTGAGGAAGCCGGGGGTGTCTAAGATTACACTAAATCCACCAATTATATGCCATCATCCACACGACCACGCCATCAGACTACTCCTTATCCTCATACCATCAGTGATTCTTGTTATATATTGTTTTAGCATTCACAGGGACAGCCTATGGAAAATACTGAGGGCTTATGGAATTCCCAGTCGCATTGTTTCTATCATAAAAAGCCTATATTCTAACTTTACGTGCAGTGTCGGATTGAGTAATGTAACTTTCGAAGTGAAAACAGGAGTACGACAGGGATGCCTCTTATCAACATTATTTTTGACAGCCATAGATTGGGTGATGCGCCAGACAACAGAGGGCAGTCCAAGAATAATTAGATGGACAACATTTTCTACACTGGAAGACCTGGAATATGCAGATGACATTGCACTACTCGCGCATTCACATCAACACATTCAAGACAAAACCGATAGACTGAATAAGTATGGCCAGCAGGTTGGCCTGAACATCAATCTGAAGCAGACAGAGGTCTTGACACTAAATGTGGGCAATCCTGAGCCAATAACAGTATGGAACCAGAAGTAAGAACAGACAGACACATTTACTTACCTAGGATGCATAATAACACCTGACGGCGGAACAAGCAAAGACATTAACAACAGAATGAATAAAGCGAGAACAGCCTTTGCTATTCTCAACAACATTTGGAAGTCTTCCCAGTACAGCACTGTTAAGTACTTTTGCGCGTGGGAGTTAAGTGTTTGAGACTTTCACATGCCAGTCTAGTTTTGATAGACGCACATGTGAGCGCATCTGATATAGATGTACTTTGTTTAAATAGTTATGGGTACTTTTCTGCATCATCATTGAATGCAGATGACGCACTTTTGTTGCGTCGATTTGTTGCTATTCAAATCATACCCTTGAGGCATTGTAATATTTCGGTAGTCGTTGATGGACACATATTTTCTGGTGTCTGTCTCTAATGTAAAGAGAAGACCCATACCTACGAATATATTGAAGTACTCAAGAGTTTTATTCCTGATGGATTGTTCCAGGAATTCGTTTACATTAATAATTATTGCCAGTTAACGGCACATTTCAAGGTCTCTTGCCTCAAAGACCCAGAGCCCTATTTGTCAAGGCAGGACTTCCATTGTATCTGTCACGATCAATGGCTAGTGCGTCCCTCTGAACATTAGGAGTGAGTATACATATTAAAATAAGCTGCAATTCGATGAAGTTTTCCGGAATTGGTCAGGACGTTGACCGTATGTTTATAATGACCGGCATTCTCAGTCAGAGGTCATATCAACGCCCATATTAACTATGTTTGATGCCAACTGCCTGATTGATATATGTAATGTACCTGCTATGCTGTCATTGATGCCACTTCGTCCATACTTGATGTCATGCTGTTTGACCGTCGTTTTCTGTATTCAAGTAAATAAATATTGACGACGTACCACATGGGTCCAGCTTGTTTAATCTCCTTTATGGTCAACCACAAGACCCAGTCGTTGAAGTTACATTAACATTTGGCCTATCCTTTTCGGCCCACAGACATATCATTCGCGTTGTCTAACAATAGGTCGGCTACCACTATAAGCCCGACGCGTCAGGCAACAACCTTGTCAGACAAAGATCAAGTTAAACCACACCACCAGCATAACAAGCACAAACACCAAATTAAGACTGTATGAGAGCTGTGTACTTTCTGTGCTTCTCTATGGTGCGGAATGTTGGAGAGTAACAGAGAAGGAAATGTCGAAACTGACCTCGTTCCACACAATCTGCCTAAGGAAAATTCTCCGAATCTTTAGGCCAAACACCATCAGCAACCAAGAACTACTTATTCGGAGTAATCAGGAGGACATGCACACCATCGTAGCTGGCAGACGCTGGAGTTGGGTTGGCCATGTCCTCAGAAGGGACCCTGATACCATTACAGGAACAGCTATGCTATGGACCCCGAGGAAAAGCGAAAGAGAGGCCGATAAAAAACAACTTGGCGGAGAACTGTGGAAGCCGAGATGCAAAGAATGAACCAGAGTTGGGGCACTGTACGAAGGATGGCCGCCGACCGAGCAAGGTGGAATCAATTTGTTGCTGCCCTACAGGACGCCACCAGGCGTGATGGCCGCTGACTGCTTTGAAAATTTTCGGTTATGGATCAAAGAAGAAGAAGATATACTGTTTTACTATACGGTGCATTTCTCTTTGGTATATCTGTTATCAACACCTGTTCCACAGTTATGGATTAATTCTCTGCTGTGGGTTAGGTTCCCGACAAGTCTTTTTGGAGTGATTTTGGTTTCCTCGCTACTTCTATTTTACCAGTGTGTTACCGTGCCTCACAAGATGAGCAAAGAATTATAACACTGTAACCTTTCATTAATGTCGTAGGAGATCACTGTAGAGAGCTGGGTATGTGGCCAGCTATTTCATCCTGTACAAGCGTTAAGCCACAAATAACTTCAACAAAACAAACATGGACAAGTCAGGTAAAGAAAATCATTTAATTCAGTCTTTCAAGACAGAAGGTTCTCTGATAACGAGGCTCATGGAGCCATCCAGAGAAAGCTGAAGGAGTCAGGGTTATTGACTGACGTTTTTGTTTCCTTCTAGAAAGAGAACATGGACAGACGTTGAACTAATGGCATAGTACTAGAGAACTTGGCATACGTTTGTTTAAGGCCTGTGTTCCTTGTGGAGCTCAAGGATGGTGATTAGCTCAATTTCTCTTCTCTATACTTGTTGCGTGTCTTTTTTCTTAATAATGTTATTATTATATGACAGGATGGTTCCTGTAGGACAGGTTCACGTCTAGGGTAGCAACCACATCAGACCCCGCAACCAGCCGACATCAAACAACCTTACTTGAGCTACAATGAACGACGTGGACAGTATACATATTTATTGCGATGCTCCAAATTTAGATACATTTCATTTCCACATGCAAATGGCATATTCGATGCAGTCGTCGATAGAACTCTGTACAGTCTGTTCATATCTAGAACGCTGTCTTTTCAATTTCAACATTATTTATTAATATCCATGCATTCTCGACATTGAGAATCCATACTCACTTTAAATGAAGATACTAAATACACCTCACAGAAGATCTTGATGTACTAGTGATGGAATAACATAGGGATGTACATTAATTCTATAATTTTCAGGAGCTAAAACACATGCGTCCACTCGCCATGACACACAATCGTAGAAGTCATTGCAGACGATCTCTGCACTTCTGCGTTCTTAGTTTCGTGTCTGCCATGATCACCATAAATTTGGCTCCACCACACTTATGACAATACAAGCACAATTCCACAACATATATTACATCTAATAACTGAAGTGTAGCAAGATTAGATGAACAAATTTACAAACAATAATAGAGAATAAACTAAATATAATACAATCAACTTGATTACAATCGCAAAATTACAGAACTTTCACAACTAGACAAATAATGAATCTGGTTAATTCACTCAAGGCAGTAACACACTGCTATGTTCGCCGGCCCCTTAAGTTGAAAAAATCAGATGCGAAAACTAGAAACGCCTACAAATTCACGACCGTTAATGAGGTATAATGAATTCATAGGTCCCACCAACCGACTCGCCTATAACAAAACATGTAGATACAGCAATACATAGCCTATACCATAAAAAAGAAAGAACTCTGGCAAAAGAGATTCTTCCAGCCACACACTGCATGTATCAATAAATTTACTTATCTGTTCTTTCTTGCAAAATAAATCCTCCTGGCATCCGCCTCCGCCTCAGGAAACGACGTTTCAAATACAGTGTGTTGACCAGGGTTAGGTTTAGAATAACAGCCTGCAGCCGATTGACACCGCCATTTTGAACAATTTTCTGTACATTCAGAAAATGTAGTCCACCGACTTGAAAAATGTTCCTGACATCACTGGACGATATTTAGTTCAGGATCCCGGCTTGCGGCCCATATTTGAGCTGTTGCGTGTCTTTTTCTTTATAATGTTATTATTATATGACAGGATGGTTCCTGTAAGACAAGTTCATGTCTAGGGTAGCAACCACCAGGGGCGTATCCTGGTAATGCGAGCTAGGCGTGCTGCTACTTAAAATGAATATGTACGCATACTATTTAACCCCTTCCCCTCTTAATTTAAAAACCAACTATGTTCAATTACGCAACGATAGTTATTCGGCTGGAAGAAAAACATTAACTAAATAATACATATTTTTACTTACAGGTTTCACTTGAAGATCAGATCTATTTCTTGTTTCCCTTTGCAGAAATTTCTCTGTTACAGCATCGTAAAATGTATTCTTCATTCTAACCTTGCTCAAAAGTTCATTTTCAACGGACAATAGGCTGAGACTGGAGAGTCGATCTGGACCTTGTGTAGATCATTGGTAACTGTGGATTCGCTTTAAAGCTGAAAACGATCTTTCTACAGAAGCAGTAGTTGCTGGAATTGTCATTATCAATTCTGCCAGTTTGAACACTTCTTTAAAGCCTGAACTGAGATCATTTTCAACTAAGAACTGCAGTAACTCATGAACTGACTTGTTGCAGAACTCAAGTACAACAAGTTCATTCTTCAATCTTACATAGTCGAACATTTCTCCATAAACATCTTTTAATTTTTTTATGAGGTCCTCTGGAAAAGTTTTCTTGAAACTGGTATACTTTTGCTCATAAAGAAGGTGGAAATACTCAAGTTTCTTTAAAGCTGCAAACCGTGTTTCTGTGTGAACACTAATGTTATCAATGATTTCAAAATACATTTGGCAACATGCATCTTTTCCTATACAACCACGGCGTCGTTTATTTGTAGGTGATTCAAATTCTTCTCCCCTCCTTCCCAATGCCCCATACCAAATCTCATTAAAGGCAGTATCCCTTGCTCGTCGAAGTTCATTTTTGATCTCTTCCATTTTCTTGCAGCAGTACAAAGTATCAAAATTTCTTGTTTGAAGTAAATTGTATAAAACATCTGTATATGCAAATAATCTTGAAAATACTTGAAGTAGGAAAATTGTATTTAGGCTCCTCAAGAAAGACAAAAAGCCTTGCGATTTAACCACTGTGTCAGCATCCCATTCTAAAGAACAATCAATGATATTTTCAAAAAAGTCAATAAGCTCTAACCAATGATCGTTCACTGTATGTACTAATCTGGAATTGAAGTTCCACCTGGTAGGTGCTACAGTTGGTAACTTCTTAGAAAGAAATTCTTGAAGAGCTATTGTTCTCTTAGACGATTTTGAGAAAAATGCAGAAAGACCATTGAGAGTTATAAAAAAATATTGCAGTCTTTGATATTCACCAAACTTTGTTGCAAGACGAGGTTCAATGCATGGGCATAGCAATGAGAAAAGAGTGCTTTTGGGTAAACATCAATAACCTTTTTTTTGTAAGCCATCCAAATGACCTGCCATCACAGACGCTCCATCATAAGTTTGCCCAACTAACTTATCTTTAAGTTTGTATTCTTGTACCGTGCTAACTACATGTTTAAACAAACCTTCTGAGGTTCTATCCTGACTAACTTCGGTAAGGCCGACAAACCTTTCATAAAAAAACACCATCTAATACATATCTTAAGACGGTTGACAGCTGTGATTTGCACGTGCTATCACAACTCTCATCCAGAAGTATAGCTGCAAAGTTTGAAACGTAGACTACCTTCTAGATTTCATCAATGATGACTTCAGAGATAGCCTGAATAAGAACATTTTGCACAGCCGGAGAGGTTCCGCGGAAAACTGTAGAGCTCTGTAGGTGATGTTCCAAAAGAGGGGCATATTGCTGAAGTGCATCCAGAAACTCTAAATAGTTGAGTTAAGTCATATTTTAATTAAGGTGAGTTAAGTGTTTAAGACTCGTATGTACGGGTCGGATTTTTATACACGCACTTTTTGAACACAGCTCTTTTGACTAGCTGTTAGTTTGCTTTTTAAAAATAGGATAAAGAAACTGTCGAACGTACTATGAATTAGTTTTGGGGGGAAAGGCGGATGAATTCTGCTCACATCTCAAGCTGCGAGTCTGCGCTTGAATGAATTGGGTACTGAGCTGTTTTAAGCAGCGGATTTTTCGTGACAGTACGTTTGCTGGCAGAGCTGGGGAATGGACGTGTTCCATTCCGCTAGTGTGTTCCAGGATATATATTTTTGTGAAATGAATATTTGATAATTGCAGAATGTACTTTATTGAAGATATTATGAGACCACGGATTGTACAGGCCATTATTCCATATCCATATTCTGTGATGAACGTTTTTACAGTTAGATAGTGTGTTGAAGAGAATGTTGTTTTCTCCCAGGGAACTTGTTATTCAAAGCCACGGATCTCGTTGGCTTGTTAATGCATTGTATTCATATTGAGAACTAGAATGATATTTTTGCTGTACTATTATGAGATGAAATATGTGCTGCTATGTCCTGCAGCCTATTCACCTATTTGCTGATTCATGTTTCCTGATGGATATTTTGTGCTTAATGCCCATGATTTGCTCTGGTGGTTTATGCAACCGTTGTTATGGACTCACTTACATGGTGCTTCATGAGTATGCTGTGAATTGTCTTGCTATGATGTCTATGTGACCGCCTCGTCATTAAACTGTATAACGTTACCAGGAGTTACAACATTTCCTGACTTCTTTGCTGTGGTGTGAGTGACTGTATCATAGACACACTTAAAGAACCTATACACATTGGCGTATGTTATATTTCCATAGTCACACACCTGTCGGCCATCTGTAAGCCCGACTTATGCTGATCGTCTTTTATATGCGAAACTGTATATTAACTTTGTCCAGCCATCCCACCTGCGGAAGTGTTACACTAATACAACATTGTAACAGAAGTGGTCGCCAGTGATTTGGGGTATAAACAGTCCATAAGTTTACTGTGATGTCAATTCAGCTGGATTTACAGTGTTGTCAGTACTGACCTTTATGCACAAGTGATTTAAGTCAAGAGTTGCAGTGTTCCAGTCCTTCTTCTTGTGCGCCAACTTAGGATTTCAGCACCCGATGTCAGGAATTTCATTCGAAAGCCGCTATCACTTTGGAGTTCCAGTACCGATCACCATTGGATTTATTCAGACTGTGTGATAGCTGATTTACATCATTGTTGTTGCTGCGGAGGCTGGAATTTTTTTCCTTTTGAAGATAAGTGGTTTGTTTGTAAACTAAACCACTGTTCGGTGTAACATTGAGCCTTCCTCAGAACTTAAATTATTTATTATATGTCATATTCTATATTATATGTTTCGTGTTTATGTGGGCGGTTGGAGCGGTGACTTATGAAGGGAATATCCCAGGTCACACAGGGCCTTCATGGGTGTTCTATAGGGTTGAGATTGTGAGTCTCAATTGAGCGGTAATTCCGGTTTAAGGCTAAAAACCTTGCCGAGGTTCAGACCGTTACTTGTCCCTCACGACAGTAATTGTTTAGGTGTGGCGAAACGTCTCAGTGTTGTTGTCACTATATTTTTCTCTGTACGTTAGTTTTTGATTAATTTGTTTGTGAGTGTCTTCCTCCTCTTACTATCTTTTATTTAAAAAACTTTTTCGTTTATACACTGTATTGTCGCTTGTATTGTCTTACTTTTCGCAGAGTCATTGCATTTTTGCAATATTTTTCTTTGGTTTTGCTTTCAGATTTAGTTGATTCTGCGAACGTGGTCATTTGTGCTTTATATCTTGTCTTTGTCACTTTTGTTTGTACTATCTATTTTGTCATGCACTCTCAATATTATAATGCATAATATATATATAGGTAATTAATAACATTATTTATAGTTAAAAAGGTAATTGTACAAGTTCTTAAGCAAGGACTTGTCACCCACGAAGTTGGGATAGAGTGAATGTCTCCTGGATATTTACATTACTTACATATCTTGTAAAATACAGCAGAATGTCTAGTTTGGATTATTTCATTACACAAGGGAAATCCCTTGGTATGACTACTGAGGAAGTAAAAGAATTCGCACTTGCCGAATATGCCAAGGCGCAGAAGTCAGAAGAAAAGAAACAGAAATTAGAGGTTGAAAAACAGAAATTAGAGGCTGAAGATAGAAAAAATCAACAGCAAATGGAGGCTGAAAAACAGAAAATTGAGGCTGAAGATAGAAGATTGCAAATGCAAATGCAAATGCAAATGGAAGAAAGAAAGCTCCAGATGCAGGCAGAAGAGAGAAAACTTCAGTTGGAAAATGAAAGACAGAAATTAGAGGCTGAGGATAAAAAAATGCAAATGCAAATGGAAGAAAGAAAGCTCCAGATGCAGGCTGACGAAAACCAAAGACTACACGAGGAAAGTATCTTATCTATGGAATTGGAGAAAATAAAGGTAGTGAATATTAGTAATACACAAAATGAGACAAACAATCAAACAACTTCTAATAAGGCAAATACTAATTCTTTCAAAATCAGATTGCCTGTTTTCAACTCTGCATATGACGATATTTCATTCTATCTGAATAAGTTTGAACTTTCATGCGAATCTCATAAGATAGACAAGTCGGAATATTGTGCACGACTTATGGAAATACTCAAGGGTGAAGCTATGAACACTATAAGTATGTTGGAGGGCCCTGACAAGAATAACTATAATATTGTCAGGGCGGTCTTGTTAAAAAATACCAACTGGATGAAGACGGTTATCGCCTACGCTTTAAGTCTCTATTGCCAGAGACTGGGACAGATTTTTCAGACTTTATAGCAAATATTCGCCTTACTTTTTCACGTTGGGTGGAACTTTCAAAAACTGAACATACATACGAAGCCCTCATGGACTTATTGCTTCGTGACAAAGTCATGTCGTCTGTAAATGCTTCTTTTCTTTCTTTTTTACATGAGCGAAAACCTACAAACTTAAAAGATATGGAACAATACTGTCGCCAATACGTCACTGCACACCCAAATGTGACTGTTAGCCACTCTGAAGTCAGAGAAGGTTTACCCGTGGCTTCAGCAATACCATATGGTCCTAATTTGCGCCGTAGATCTCTAAGTGCGGATCGCAATTTTGGTAGGAGAGATAATCGTGATTTTGGACAGTACCAAGGGGGTCCATCACGTAGTAATTCTCCTTCTTCAAGGAACTGGAGACAATTTAACGGTCCTCAACATTTTGATTCCAACAATTATGGAAATTTTGGAAGGGGTAACTACAATAGAGATTATCAACAATACAATAATTTTTCTCGAAGACAACAAAATCCATCGAATAGATATTTTGATCAAAGGGGAAATAGTAATCGCAACAATGCTAACTGGGGTTCAAATCAGAACAATAGTTTCAATATAGCAAATAACAATGCTCCTATTAGAGATAATAGTCGCGATAGATCGCGATATGACGGTAGATCTCCAAATAATAATAGATCGCATCGCCATGCTAACTCTGCTCAACAAGAGTCCCAGTTTATTAATGATCAAGGTAACAATGATAATAGTGTCTCTAATGCTACTGCTTGCTCTGCTTTCGATTTCGAGAGAGCATCTCAGTGCCCGGAGTACACAACTTTGTTCCAACCTACAGCTAGAACTACCTTGAGTTGCGGTCATCCTCTTCCGACTACTCTTCCTGCCTTGTCTGCACACGACGGAAGAGGGTCTCTTACCCTACATAAAGGATTTGTGAATAATAATCCTGTCTCAGTACTTTTTTATTCTGGATGCACGACTGTTGGGATTAGACAGTCTCTAGTCCATCCATCTTGCGCTACAGGTAATATGGTGAAATGTGTGACATTTGGTGGGACAGTTGAGACTTTTCCGACTGCCATAGTGCACATTGCCATACCATTTTTCACTGGTCATATACACGCATGTTTGCTCAGAGCGCCTATCGCCGACGTTACTGTCGGACAGATACATGGTATAAAGGTGTGTACACCGGTACAAATTGCTGCTTGGGAACGGCAACATATTCTTACTGCCGCCACTATGCCAGGGTCTTATCACCAGGTGCATTCAGCTAATTTGGGAAAATCTTGCATTATGGATAATATTATTGTTCATCATGCTAATTTTGGTGCTTCTTTTAGCCCAGTTCGACATACCTCAGTACGTCGCAACCCTAACTTTGATTCTTCTTTAACTACTATTATAGAAGAAGATCCTTCTGTTTTGTCTGACACACACATTAACTTTAGCGCTACGACTGAATATATATCCAGTCACGTTGATTGCAACTTCTTTGCTGCAATGACTAGCGTTTTCTTTGCCACATGTACGGACTTAGTTGTTTGTACATATATGTACCTTATGAGTTTCTTTAGCTTTTTTGCTGGACCGGTTAGCTCGGTATCTTCGTCTTTTACGACTTTTTGTCGCACTCACTGCGCTCCTTTTAAACTTCGACGTAGGTCCAAGTTTACTACTGTATGCTTTTACATCTTTATTATATCTTTCCTACTTTTTTCTTTGCCCAGTACACAGGCTATGACTTCAGTTCAGCCTTTAAGATGTACGCCCTTGTCTTCTGCATTTCCTTTGTCTTGCGCAAAATCTCAGATTGTCAGCCATCATGACACTATTAGTCATCACTGTCATGAAATATTCTAATCCACATATATAAATTATTAGGTAAATATAAAGCCTAACAAATAAAATTAATAAAGAGAAGAGCAATGGGAAAATGACAGTGCTGTCACAAAGAATGTACTCGAAATCCCCCTTGTTTTCTGCTTCGTCTGCAAATTGTAACGCTTTCACGTTGATAGTAAAGCTTACTGTATTATTACCCGCCTTCTTCAATGAAACGTGTGCTGTAATTCTTGGAAAAACATTGAGACGTACTGCGTAATGACCTAAATTAACCCTAACATTAATTATACTGCGTTACCAAAACGAACGAACAGATGGACTAAAGGGATAAAAAGAGAAGGGAGAGGCAGAAAGCCGAACACTAAACCCGCTTCGCGCGATACACAATTACCACCATCACGCGTGTAAGTCTACATGCACTAATTTTTTTTCAGACGGACAGTGATAAAATACACTACCCTTTCCCAGAGTTAGGTTTATAAATCATAACAGACTCTTATTAGAAAAGACAACATTATATGGGTTTACGTTTGAACACATAACAGTACCCAGACAGCACATCTTCTAAACAGGAGATAGAAGAAATTGCATATTTTGAACGCAGCCACGTAGCTCCTTTAAATTAGTATTTTTGGGTTCCTTAGGGTTTGCTGACAAATAATATGTAAAACGTTACGCAAATAGTCCAGGAATTAATAAATTATACCCAAAATAAAATATTGGGGGTGCCTGACAGCATAAAATCATTTCTGCTCATAAAATTTTTTTTATAACGTGTTTGAAAAAACCTTACGTTACATAAATAGCCTACCATGTAAACTCCAAATTGATTGGAGCGCAACAAATGAAAGCCTAACCACGATTGGTCGGGTTATAAATACTATCTTGGTTGTTGGGGGAGACGGGAAAAGATAACATTTTTTTCAAACACTTGTCGAAACGTGGCTCATTGGCCAGTCTCGCTGATATACACACTTGGGAGCGTTAGTTCGAGACCACTAATTCAAATAAGCTTGATAAAGCGACAGTACGTTGAAGCTAGCTCACATTTTTGCTAAAATAAAAGCCTGGAACATAGGCAGAACGGAATTTGTGCCAGTTTGTGCCAGAATTCATTGCTAATCAACGTATCTGTGTTTATTTCCATGAAATTGTGGGACAGTGGTCTTGATGGTAGTGAGCAGCATCTGGTCAGAGATTTGCTGAATCCAGAGTCGGACAGCATACTCCTTGGTCTTTTTAGCTATCAGTGAGGTGTCTCCTGAGCCCAGAGGAGAATTCGAGCAGAGGAGTCCTTTCCTGCCGCCATCACGCCAGATAAGCGAATTGGCCAGCTGAGCTCAACATTATGTCCCCTCATCTTGAAATAACTTTATAAAATTAACATTAAGAGGGGAATTTACTTGTCTTAAAATCAGGAACTGTGAACATCTACAATAATGGTCCCTAAAGACAAACTATTGAAGTCATGATGACAAATACCAACAGAGCTTGAACAAAACAAAACCAGTATTACCTCATTTTACCACTACACAATTGACACACATAGAACATTGGTAATAATATATGTCACTACAATATTCATATTAAATACATTCTGTACATAACTTGTAATTTAAATTGATTGTGATTCCTGGTTCCCTTGTAGTTGAATCAGGACACATATTCATTCATGCTAGTAATGAATACATATTGTTATTTGAACCGTTACGAGTGACTTTTTTAAGCTATTCTCATAGAGTGTTATATGTATGTGAGTGTCACAGTGTTGTTAAGAGTAGTGGATTAAATTAAATTGTTTATCTGTCTGTTGTTGTGACTTACACTTCACCATACACATACCCTAGACACATAACGTAGCATCACACTATTCCAGAATAATTCTGACTGAGATATATAGATATGTGGTAGCAAGTAAGGTTATCTAAAATACATTACTCTTAATAGATATAGATACCTTCACAGCTGATCTCAGTCAGTACACTAAGTTCCCTATAAGTATTTATAACATCCCACTTCACCACATATATTGGGGTCTCGCTCTTGGGATTTTGAATCTTTCACTATTAAAAATATTGGGGGTAATTCACTTCAGGGAATATAAGAATTAAAAGGTATCCTTGGGTGGAATTAAATAAGGTTGAGCTCACGGTGCCTGTGTTGTCCATTAGAGATTGAATTGTTGGTTAGACATTGTATAAATTTACATAATAGACAATGGCGGACCTGGCCAAATTTCGATCTGCTGCGGTTCAGACTGCAAAAGAGTTAGGATTAGATGGGCAAGTTATGGTTGCCTATGTCACAACGGAATGTGACAAATTTATTGAACGCGAAGAAAGAAGGTTTGAAGCCGAAAGAAAGTTAGAGGCTGACAGGGAAATTAAGAAGTTACAATTTGAAGCTGAGGCTGAGACTAAGAGGTTGCAAGCTGAGGCTGAGACTAAGAGGTTGCAGATTGAGGCTGACAAAGAGGCTAAGAAATGGGAGGCAGAAAGAAATTGGAGGCAGAAAGAGGAAGACAAACGATTGGCTGCAGAAAGGGAAGAGAGGAAATTAGCTGCAGAAAGGGAAGCAGAAGATAAAAGATTACAAAGGGAACATGAGTTACGACTAAGGGAGTTTGAGTTTCAAGGCCATGCTCCTGAAAATGGTGCCAGTCCCTTTGCCTCTGATGCTACGGTTACTCAAGGAGCCTCAATCTCAGCTATGAATTTTCATTTAGATCATTTTGTTGAGAAAGACGATGATATTGAGAGCTATATAAATAGGTACGAACTATTAGCTACCACGTATGGGTTAGAGAGAGAAAGGTGGAGCTTAAAGTTATCTCAGGGACTTCGTGGGGCAGCTTATGAAGTTTTTGCAAAAATGAGCAGAGGTGATCAGGAAAATTATGACATGCTAAAGCAGGCTCTTTTGTTAAGGTATGAAAAGAATGCAGAGTTTTACAGGAAAAAATTTAGGAATGCTAAACTACTGTCAGGTGAAACCTATCACCAGTTCTCTGCACGCATAGAGACATACTTGGAGAAATGGACTTCTCTGGGGAAAACCCAAGATCTTAAGGAAATGGTCCTTATAGAGCAACTAAGAGAGTCCATGGCTCCAGACCTGAGAAAGTTTCTCATGGAACAAGGTGCAGAGAGGCTGGGTGAGTTGCTAAATGTTGCTGAAAGGTATCAAGCAGCTCAAGCAGAGGTAACAGGTAATAAAAAGAAACAGGTGGACAACTTTAGGGCACCACAGAATTTTAATAAATTTGATCCTAAGGATCAAAATAAAGGTAAGCACCAATTTGATAGGCCACGGTATGAAAATAAAAATAAAGTCCCACAATTCGATGAAAGGAAATATGATGAAAGAAAATCTTTCAACCAAGGAAAAAGGTGGTGTAAAAATTGTCAGATGGACAATCATGACACTGACCGTTGCAGAAGGAAACCTGTGTATATGGCAACCCTTCAGGTCAGGTCGACCTCAAGACAGGAGGAGGATATTATGTTAGATACCACTCCAGAAGAGATGAGGAAGGCACAGGCTGGGGATAAAACACTCAAGCCTTGTTTCAGAAAATTGTCAACTTGTCATACAACTCCAGGCAAGGGAGATTTTTACATGAAAAACAAGTTGATGTATAGGAAGACTGGAACTAGATCCAATGGTCACGGACAGCTGGTTCTTCCAAAAAGATACAGGACAGAATTAATAAGGAGTCTACATGTGAAACCAGATGGGGACCATGAGAAGATAGGTACCATCATTCAAAAGGTGGCTCACAATTATTATTGGCCCAAAGCAAGATGGGACATTGAAAATTTTGTAGAAAGGTGTAGCATAGCACATGAGGGAACACCCACAAGTGGGAACATGGATCAGGACCTGGACACGCCATGGGGCAAAATCAGGCCTGACAATAAAAGGAAAATAGATTTGATAAGGTGGACCAAATGGAATGGGAAGCCCCTTTTCACGGACAAGCTTCACTTAACTGTTTTACAATGGCCACTATGCGGAGAGTGCAAAAAGATGTCTTACCCCAGGATAAGCCGAAAATCCCTCAATCGGACTTAAACAAACTGGAGGAAGAGGATGTAGGGAGGAAATCTCTCATCAAGAATTTTAAGTGGGGAGAAAGCCCCAAAAGAAAAATTGGTAGCGGTCGTTTTGTGAATGATAATTCTGGGAGGAAAAATCATCACTATAAAGCTTCAAGTGGAAGAGACCATACCGGTGCATGGACAAATAGGTCCACACAATTAAAGGTCCATATGTAGCTTTGTTAAGAACGTGGACTGATGAAAAGGCAGAGGAAAACATTACATCTTCATACCAATATGTGAATGAGCTGACCACTCGGTTAAAAACTGGCTGGAAACTTGCCAATGAAAATTTGAAACAAGCCAGGAAGAACATGCTGCCTATTATAACAGGAAGGCGAAAGACAGAAATTTGGCTGTGGGAGAGAAGGTACTGCTTCTTTTGCCCGGGAGTCAGAATAAGTTACAAATTGGATGGCAGGGTCCATATACAGTTCTAGAGAAGGTGTCTAGAACAAATTATAAGATAGATAAGAAGGGGAAAGAAAAAATCTATCATGTGAATCTCCTGAAGAAATATTTGGAAAGAGAACATCAGGAAGAGACACACTTGTTGACCTTGTCCATCGCCATGGAGATGAAAAAGGAACCACTTTCATCATTTGAATATCCATTACACCCCTGTGAGACAGCAGCACAGGTGAAAATCAGTACACATTTAACGAAAACTCAGAAAGAGAGAGTGCAACAGGTTCTAAATAATCATGCAGAGGTGTTAACAGACCGACCAGGGCATACAAAACTATTGGAATATGATATGAAACTCATAGACTCCACACCTGTCTGTATGAAACCATATTCGATTCCGTTTGCTAAGGAAAAAGCTTTGAAGGAAGAGATAGACTATCTGTTGAAGGAAGGAATTATTTCGCACAGTGAGTCTTCGTATAGTTCCGGTGTTGTACTTTTAAGGAAGCCCTCTGGAGAACATAGACTCTGTATAGATTACAGGAGACTGAATGCTATTACAGAAGGACAGGTGGATCCATTGCCGGATACAAATCAGCTGTTTGCCAGACTAAATAAAGCTAAATATTTCTCAAAAGTGGATCTGAGTAAAGGATACTATCAGATTCCAGTAAAGCCTGAGGTTAGACCATACCTAGCTTTTAGTACCTCAGAAGGACACTATGAGTTTAATAGATTGCCATTTGGATTGAAGAATGCGCCTAGTGTCTTCTCTAGAATGATGAGAAAATTATTGGATCCTCTGAATAATCCCTGTATAACAAATTTTATGGATGATATCCTTATAGCAACAGAAACATTTGAGGAACACATTGACTCTCTGAACATGCTGTTTGATCGACTTAGGGAGGCAAATTTAACAGCCCGACCAACCAAATGTTGCGTTGGATGTAAAGAATTGGAATTTTTGGGACACACAGTTTATCAGGGAAACATGACCCCTGACCCAAAGAATTTAGAGAAACTACAGAAAGCCCCGAGACCACAAACCAAGAAGGACGTGAGATCCTTTGTCTCATTATGTGGTTTCTACCAGAAGTATATCAAAAACTTTAATTCCATATGTGCACCTTTAACGGAATTGACACGTAAAGGACTTCCAGATCGCATTACATGGACACCACAATGTGAAATGACTTACCAAGAATTGAAGGAAAAGCTCACAAGTAAACCCATTTTGAAATTACCTGACTTAAGTCAAGAATTCATAGTAAGGACGGATGCAAGTAATATTGGGCTAGGTGCAACTTTACTACAGAAATCAGATGCATTGGATGGGGAATTAAGCCCAGTGGCATATGCTAGCAGAAAGTTGAATAAAGCTGAAATCAACTACTCAACTAGCGAAAAAGAATGTCTTGCAGTAATATGGGCAATAAAGAAATTCAATATTTATCTATATGGGAAGGCATTTAAGTTGCAAACTGACCACAAACCTTTATCGTTTTTAGCACAGGCTAAGCATGAGAACTCTAGGTTACTCCGATGGTCTTTGCTTCTGGCTCCATATAATTTTAGCATTGAATATATATCTGGAAAAACCAATCTGGGAGCGGATTTTTTAAGCCGCCATCCGTGTGATGAGAATCACCGTAAACCCCAGAAATAATAATAAATTTCTCTATGTGTATATAGAATAAAGGACTGACATATAATGTCTGTTTTAAGAGGGGAAGTGTCATGAAATATTCTAATCCACATATATAAATTATTAGGTAAATATAAAGCCTAACAAATAAAATTAATAAAGAGAAGAGCAATGGGAAAATGACAGTGCTGTCACAAAGAATGTACTCGAAATCCCCCTTGTTTTCTGCTTCGTCTGCAAATTGTAACGCTTTCACGTTGATAGTAAAGCTTACTGTATTATTACCCGCCTTCTTCAATGAAACGTGTGCTGTAATTCTTGGAAAAACATTGAGACGTACTGCGTAATGACCTAAATTAACCCTAACATTAATTATACTGCGTTACCAAAACGAACGAACAGATGGACTAAAGGGATAAAAAGAGAAGGGAGAGGCAGAAAGCCGAACACTAAACCCGCTTCGCGCGATACACAATTACCACCATCACGCGTGTAAGTCTACATGCACTAATTTTTTTTCAGACGGACAGTGATAAAATACACTACCCTTTCCCAGAGTTAGGTTTATAAATCATAACAGACTCTTATTAGAAAAGACAACATTATATGGGTTTACGTTTGAACACATAACAGTACCCAGACAGCACATCTTCTAAACAGGAGATAGAAGAAATTGCATATTTTGAACGCAGCCACGTAGCTCCTTTAAATTAGTATTTTTGGGTTCCTTAGGGTTTGCTGACAAATAATATGTAAAACGTTACGCAAATAGTCCAGGAATTAATAAATTATACCCAAAATAAAATATTGGGGGTGCCTGACAGCATAAAATCATTTCTGCTCATAAAATTTTTTTTTATAACGTGTTTGAAAAAAAAACCTTACGTTACATAAATAGCCTACCATGTAAACTCCAAATTGATTGGAGCGCAACAAATGAAAGCCTAACCACGATTGGTCGGGTTATAAATACTATCTTGGTTGTTGGGGGAGACGGGAAAAGATAACATTTTTTTCAAACACTTGTCGAAACGTGGCTCATTGGCCAGTCTCGCTGATATACACACTTGGGAGCGTTAGTTCGAGACCACTAATTCAAATAAGCTTGATAAAGCGACAGTACGTTGAAGCTAGCTCACATTTTTGCTAAAATAAAAGCCTGGAACATAGGCAGAACGGAATTTGTGCCAGTTTGTGCCAGAATTCATTGCTAATCAACGTATCTGTGTTTATTTCCATGAAATTGTGGGACAGTGGTCTTGATGGTAGTGAGCAGCATCTGGTCAGAGATTTGCTGAATCCAGAGTCGGACAGCATACTCCTTGGTCTTTTTAGCTATCAGTGAGGTGTCTCCTGAGCCCAGAGGAGAATTCGAGCAGAGGAGTCCTTTCCTGCCGCCATCACGCCAGATAAGCGAATTGGCCAGCTGAGCTCAACATTATGTCCCCTCATCTTGAACTGATTTTTTAAAATTAACATTAAGAGGGGAATTTACTTGTCTTAAAATCAGGAACTGTGAACATCTACAATAATGGTCCCTAAAGACAAACTATTGAAGTCATGATGACAAATACCAACAGAGCTTGAACAAAACAAAACCAGTATTACCTCATTTTACCACTACACAATTGACACACATAGAACATTGGTAATAATATATGTCACTACAATATTCATATTAAATACATTCTGTACATAACTTGTAATTTAAATTGATTGTGATTCCTGGTTCCCTTGTAGTTGAATCAGGACACATATTCATTCATGCTAGTAATGAATACATATTGTTATTTGAACCGTTACGAGTGACTTTTTTAAGCTATTCTCATAGAGTGTTATATGTATGTGAGTGTCACAGTGTTGTTAAGAGTAGTGGATTAAATTAAATTGTTTATCTGTCTGTTGTTGTGACTTACACTTCACCATACACATACCCTAGACACATAACGTAGCATCACACTATTCCAGAATAATTCTGACTGAGATATATAGATATGTGGTAGCAAGTAAGGTTATCTAAAATACATTACTCTTAATAGATATAGATACCTTCACAGCTGATCTCAGTCAGTACACTAAGTTCCCTATAAATATTTATAACATCCCACTTCACCACAATCACTACCATCTTCTAGATTTCCTTTTAGATTTCGGGGTTACTTATATACCCACGACTCTATTATACATTAACGCACACTGGTAGAACACTTTTATGACCCTGTTTAATTCATGATTCTAAGTTTGTCGGTGTTACTTTCTCGGTTACCCTTTCTTGTGTAACGGAGGAAGGTTTGATTAACATCGTACAGGGGTCGGAAGTTTACACGGCCACATTTGATAGATTAAAATTAAAATTGACTGTTGTATTTCATAAAATCCTACCTTCACCAAACAGAGATTTTCATTTGTGTTTTTTCACAGCGACGGCTTTGCCATGAGCGTCAGAGCTGCTATATTGATTAAGTAGGCTGTGGTATTGATCGTTAGATTTGCGGTTCCAGTGAAACCAGTCGGCAGTTTGACGCCACACTAGATGTTTTTGGTATCTTCATATTCATAAATTTGTTCAAGACCACTGGAGATAGTAGATAGAATTGTATATTTGTATAGTATAGTATAGTATATTAGATAGTATTGTATTAGGATTAGTTAACTCCTTTGAGATAATGTGTTGGTTCATCTTTATGCACCATTTCATTACCATATTTTTTTTATACGTGACTGTGTTCTGATAATGCTCCATTTCATTACCATGTTGTTCTTATGATACTGTGTTTTGATAAACGTTGAGAATATGACAATTGTAATGATGATGATACTATTTTGATTTAACTTATCATTATATTTCGGAATTGTACATTTTTTTTTTTGAAAAAAATGAAGACAAGAAAAAAAGTTGTTTTTTCTGACATTGTTGTATTTTTTCTTTGCCCAGCGCTTAATTGTACGCTAGGGGTAACTACGCATAGCGATATTGTTAATTGATGTCTATAATGAGTTCATCATTTGTACTTTATAAGTTTATTAACTTGGTTATCATGCACATTATTTTTTGATAAATGGTAACAAGTTATGTATCTTTTGGTATAAATATGCATTGTGTAACTTATTGTTTACCATGATATATAATTGTCTGCTCATTCTTCTTGTACTTCATCTGCACTTTTCACTTTTCAGGTATGATGGCATAGCTAGTCTATACTTGATATACTTCATATTTCTTTTAATTTGTTGATCTTCGTATCCATATCTCATTATCTTTCTATACTTCATTTTCTTTTACTTTACACTTACTTCTATCCCTCTTTTGTTCTTTATTGGTAACATGACTTAACATAGGGTAATCCTTATGTGTAGATATTATGATTGCATCGAAATCAATTTTTTTTTGTTCGATGCAATTTTTTCAATAACAAAAAATGATCATATCATTTTTTCCCCGGGGGTCGGTGTAGTCTGTTAAGTCATATTTTAATTAAGGGGAGTTAAGTGTTTAAGACTCGTATGTACGGGTCGGATTTTTATACACACACTTTTTGAACACAGCTCTTTTGACTAGCTGTTAGTTTGCTTTTTAAAAATAGGATAAAGAAACTGTCGAACGTACTATGAATTAGTTTTGGGGGAAAGGCAGATGAATTCTGCTCACATCTCAAGCTGCGAGTTTGCGCTTGAATGAATTGGGTACTGAGCTGTTTTAAGCAGCGGATTTTTCGTGACAGTATGTTTGCTGGCAGAGCTGGGGAATGGACGTGTTCCATTCCGCTAGTGTGTTCCAGGATATATATTTTTGTGAAATGAATATTTGATAATTGCAGAATGTACTTTATTGAAGATATTATGAGGCCACGAATTGTACAGGCCATTATTCCATATCTATATTCTGTGATGGATTGTTTTTGCAGTAAGAAAGTGTGTTGAAGAGAATGTTGTTTTCTCCCAGGGAACTTGTTATTCAAAGCCACGGATCTCGTTGGCTTGTTAATGCATTGTATTCATATTGAGAACTGGAATGATATTTTTGCTGTACTATTATGAGATGAAATATGTGCTGCTGTGTCCTGCAGCCTATTCACCTATTTGCTGATTCATGTTTCCTGATGGATATTTTGTGCTTAATGCCCATGATTTGCTGTGGTGGTTTATGCAACCGTTTTTATGGATTCACTTACATGTTGCTTCATGAGTATGCTGTGAATTGTCTTGCTATGATGTCTACGTGACCGTCTCGTCATTAAACTTATAACGTTACCAGGAGTTACAACATTTCCTGACTTCTACGTTGCTGTGGTGTGAGTGACTGTATCATAGACACACTTAAAGAACCTATACACATTGGCGTATGTTATATTTCCATAGTCACACACCTGTCGGCCATCTGTAAGTCCGACTTATGCTGATCGTCTTTTATCAGTGAAACTGTATGTTAACTTTGTCCAGCCATCCCGCCAGCGGAAGGTGTTACAGTAATACAACATTGTAACAAGTTGCCTCTGTTGAAAGAGTCATTACATTCGTCATGTCGTCGGAAAGGAAGCTCCTGTTTACCAAGGAGGCATACCGCATCAATCAGACGTTTCAAGATATCTCGATTCTTTTTACAAGTTCATTATGTTGGCTGATACTTTTATCGAGCTGATCATTAAGCAAGACGTCCACTCTTTGTCGGCCAAACATTTTCAGCTGAAAAAACATTGGACATGTCTTTTTGTATTTTCGTGTCTCTGTGCAGCTGTACTTAAGTGGTTAAGATCATCAAAACCATTTCTACTCCATACGTTGCCGTCTGAAGAAAATAAAAAAACAAGGCCAATAGAACAATTTATTCCTCTTTTCACAACTTAACCAATCCACCGACTTGTAATGAGCTGTTGAAAAATGGCGTGTGTATAATTCTGTCTTAGTTTTATGTACTGTTTTTAAGAGTGGTAACTCAGGACATGGTTTACCGTTACTCACAATTGATAGTTTTTCACTAAAACTTAGTGAACAAAACTTCTTTTTAGCGATGTCGTTGTTGCGTGCATATTTTGACGCACATATTACAAAAATCGATATGGCTATTTAATATGAAAAAAATATAGACATTCATTCATTTGTGTATGAAAATGCTGTCTATGGTAAAAGCGAGAGAATCCATGTTTGATTCACACTTTTGATTATAGGAGTAATCGTTCTGGATATTGATCTGGCGCAAGGATATTGCGCTTACGTTTGTACTTATTTTTTAGGGCCAGAAAATATATTAATTTGCTTATTGTGTTTATGGCCTGAATTCATATGTATTACATATTATTAGTACAAGTAGAATCAGTCCTATATTGTATATTTTGGATGGGTAGGAGGGACTAGATTCTTATTATTCCGGTCTAGCGGAAGTATGAGTTGTCTTGACAAGTCGTGATGAGTTCCGATGTACCGTGATAATGGCTGGTACGCACTTTTCAAAGGGCTGGTAGATTGTTAAGGAAATATAATTCAGGAAGTGGTTTTCTTCTAAAGGAGATGGTATCTCTACTATAGTTTATGTTAGAGACTCTCCTAAGGTACGGTCATCATGTGACGTATTCTTTCCAGAACGTTGTCTCCATTACAGCTGCTCTGAACGCATCACGATTCTGGGCAAGTCGACCTGCATCAGCCAAAGACAAGTTCAGACTCTCTGTGATGTCCTGGGTCCACCGTCGTCTAGGTCGACCCCTTCCCCTTTTTCCAGGGACCATGCCTTTCATCACTGTTTTTTCCAGACTATTATGTCTTTTTATATGACCGAAAAATTTCAGCTTCCTTATTGCGATGGTATTTAGGAGCCAATGTTCCTGTACGTTTAGTGAGTGCAGTACTTCTCTGTTGGTCTTTTTTTCTGTCCAGGGTATTCTCAACATCCTTCTGTAGCATTTCATTTAGAATGATGTAATCTTTTTTGCAACTGTTTTATTGAGTGTCCAAGTCTCGCAGCCGTATGTTGCTACTGGGAATATACATGCTCTGATCAGTTGTAACTTTGTTTCTTTGCTTGTGCCTTGCCATAGGTTTTTCATCTGTATTAGCTTATGTGAAGCAATTGCAAGTCTTCTTTTAATTTCTACTGCACAGTCGCCAGAGCTGTTAATGATTGATCCTAAGTATTCGAATTCATTGACACTTTCCAGTTCTTCGTTATCAATTTCAATTTCTGGTTTGGTCTTTACTTTGTCTGTTGTCAATACTTTGGTCTTCTTGGTGTTTAGGTATAGATTCTGGGCCTCGCTGTGTTTTTTGGTGGACAGAAGTAATTGTTCAAGCTGAGGGCGCACCATGGACTGTAATGGTAAGCGGCCAGAACCATCCAGAAAGCAATGGCAAACTACTGGATGTACAATGCCAAGAAATCCATAAAGGTACGGTACAATGTATAATTCGGACTCCATGTACTGCCAGACCCTATTTTGATGATCTCATGTCGGTTCGACCTAGATGGAACATTGTGCTTCGTATCGCTAGGGTCGTGTTTTGTATCGACAAAGATGACAGACTTTCCTACAGCGGTTATGGCTACGTGAATTAACCTGATCATCGTAGAGCTGGGAACATTTATGAAATCATTTATATACCCATTATAAATTAACTCTGGCTTATATTCTCCTGCCTATGAATGAGTGAACGACAACTCAGGGAGGCGGCCATGTTAGATTTCGGTCATCATATGTTTTGATCACTGCCAAGAGAACAGATTATTTATCCTATTATCGGACAGTGACAGGGAGATCTCAATCTTGCTAGAAACCCCCTCTTTCGTGGTTTCATAATATATGCTACAAACTATGGACGTCAAATAACTTTAGTTATTTACCGATCTGCCTTCACTGACGCGTTTAGTCAGATAGGGGGATGCGGCCATAATATATCATGACATTGAACTTTTGATGTACTGCCCATTATTTCTGAATGTGTCATGACTTCAGATCTGCTATGTATACCTACAAATTGATATGTCAACATACCATGATGTACTCGTATGTCCCAGTGTGTACGTCTGAATAAATTGAGTAAACAAAGATTCCAGCAGTCTGCATTGGTGCCTTGTAGACACATGTGTATGAGTGGTTATATTGGTCAGCACACGAACAGTACACCATTCGCGGTAATCACACTCTACACTACTACTTCATACATACACCATCCTGCGTCGGTTGGAGTGACCAAGTTTAGGGCCTGCTTCCCCTGGAGCCTTTGCCTTCCCTAACTCAGGACTAGGGTGAGTTACCCATTTACAGCTGGGTAGACTGGGGGCATGCCTGATCTCAACAACACACCACTCTTCCTTACAGAGCATACAGACTGACAATTTACAGAGTGGAAAGAAGAAAAGAAACTTTACAGTGGTGAGCCAGATTCCTGGGTCCAGCTTACGCAGTTTTGTGTTGAGAATCACAGTTTACAGCTGAAAGAACATTTGTTTGAACACATCAACACCAGTAGGACAGCTATACAGTCGATGTCAGCTTGACCTGTATTACCGATAGGATGCTGTATCTAGGTCAGCGCTTGTTGACAGTTTTTCGCTGTACAGACAGTATTACACAGGACAGTGGTATCAAGTGTAGAAAATATCTGGAGCAGTATTGTTGACATTTCTCAACGTACAGAAGAATCACAGTGTTGTTGAACATAAAGTGCATAGTTCATCGTTGGATATTCATATGCTCAACAGAGAAAAATTGACAGTGTAATAGTTTAAAATTAAATCTATTACTGAATAAAGTGGCAAGTTATTAGTATTAAAATAAACTGTGCCTGCTTTACAACACTATACCTGCAACACATTCCATTCATGACATAAATTATATTGTATGCTATATGCTATTTATGCTTACATGTTATTTGTTATGTATTAAATTAGTTTATGTTCTGTGTGACTAGTACAAGGTATGCCGAGTGACATTGGTCTGGACTAGTATTCTATAGGTACACATTTTCTTAATTGGAAATTTGTTAGCAACAATTTGCTGCTATTTCTGTTAGTTGTGATGAGGTGTTCTTTTCTTCGTTGTTTTTGTTAATAATTTTGTGTTCCTTAGTTTTGTTTGATTTGTTTGTATAATTGTAGGTCTCATCTTTCCTTTCATTTCAGTTTTTTTACACCCTTATGTTTATACACTGTGGCGTTATTTGTCTTGTCATTTTATTATTGCAGTTATCATCACGGTTTCTGTGATCATTTTTTTCATTTCTCCTATTTAATTTAATTTGATCTCTGCAAATGTGTTCATATTGTCTTTTCTTGTTTGTCCTTTGTAATGTCTTTAGTTGACATATAACGTATAGTGGTATACACTGATAGTATAGTACAGATCAGTACTTTATGATTGTTATTGTTATAAAACAAAATGTACAAGACCTTTGTAAGGCTTGTCTCCCAAAGTGATTGGTAAAGGGAAATATTTTTTCCACAGGTACTCAAGTGATCTTTGATTACATTGAGGTATACAAGACCTTTGTAAGGCTTGTCTCCCACAGTATTTGAGATACAGTTATTGTGTCCATAGGTACTCAAGTTATCATTGGTTATTATAAACCATACAAGTTTGGACTAAGACTAAGTCTATGGTATAGACTTGTCTCTCATTAACGTGAAAGAGGGTAATTTATTTACTTTTTCAGGTTTCTGATTTAAGAAGACAATATGTCTACATTAGATTATTTCATTGCACAAGGAAAATCTCTTGATAAGACTGGAAAAGACTTAGAACAATGGGCTGTTGCTCAATATGACAAAGCATTAGCTGCAGAAGAGAAAAAAACTGCTGCTGCTGTTGAAGAAAGAAAAGCTGCTGCTGAGGAAAAAAAAGCTGCGGCTGAGGAGAGAAAACTTCAAATAGAAGAAAAAAAAAGCTCTGGCTGAAGAAAAAAGATTAGAAAGAGAAGCTGCTGCTGAAGAAAAAAAAAGCTCTGGCTGAAGAAAAAAGATTAGAAAAAGAAGCTGATACTGCTGCTGAACTTAAGAAATTGCAGATGCAAGTGGAGGAAAGAAGATTTGAGGCAGAACAGAAGAAATTAGAAGCTGATGCAGAGCAGAAAAAAATTAGAAGTTGCTGCTGCTGCAGAACAGAAAAAATTAGAAGCTGCTGCTGCTGCAGAACAGAAAAGATTAGATAGAGAAGCTGAAGAGAGAAAAGCAATAAGAGAACATGAGTTTGAATTAGAGAAATTAAAATTGACATGTATGAGTAATGTTAATCAGGCATCAGGTAGTAATGGTAAACCCTTTGTGTACAAGGTCAAGGTACCAGCGTTTAACCCTACCAGTGATGACATAACATTTTGGCTTTCTAGATTTGAACGGGCTTGTCGATCTCATAATGTTGACAAATCACAGTATGTGAATCAGTTGTCTGAAAATCTAAAAGGGGAGTCTCTGAGTAAGTTATATTTTGTTGAAGAGGCCGACAAAGATAATTATGATGCTGTTAGGGCAGCTTTGATAAAGAGATATCAGCTGTCTGAGGAAGGTTACCGTCTTTTGTTTAAAACAATGAGACCTGAGGTAGGTGTAGAATTCTCAGATTTCATCTCAAAAGCACGAATTACACTTTCACGATGGATTGAATTATCCAAAACAGAGAAAACATTTGATGGTCTTACGGATTTATTGCTAAGAGACAAGGTCATGTCTTCTGTAAATAAATCATTCCTAGAGTTCTTACATGAGCGTAAACCTGGTACAATAAAGCAAATGGAAGAGAATATTGTGACCAGTATGCCACGGCACACCCTGACATGATTCTTAGTAACTCTAACATTAAAGAGAGTATGCCAGTTGCTTCGGCAACAGAATATAATCAGAATTACTCACACAAATTCCAAGGAGCTAAAAATAAATTTGATAAAAAGGTTAATTGGAATAAGTATCAAAATCAAGATAACCACTCAAATCAGGGTTCTTCTTCGAAGAACTGGAATCGGGCTGATAGTCCTCGACACGCGAGGGGTACCCATAATGTTAGAAATTCTCGGAAAGGGAGTAGCTATAGGAACTACCCAAGTGCTTCATGGAGACAAAAGAAACAATATTACAGGGATACTCAATATAACGAGCATGATGATTATGATCATGAATATTATGATTCAAACCCAAATAGGGGTTATAACAGAGGCAATAATAATTATAGAGACAATTATAACCGAGGTAGATCACAACACAAAAGACATGGTAAATCTTATTACCAGGCTAACTCTGCACAACAGGAGTTCCACGACACCGATAATCAGAATAATGATAAAAAAGACTCCAACAGTGTAGCAAATTCCGCTTTCGATTTTGCTAGAGCATCTGAGTGTTCGCAATGCAAAACATTATTCGATCCAACCACAGTGTTTACTTTAAGCTGCGGTCACCCGCTTCCCGTTCTCCATGCGTCAATTGCGAATAATGGAAGGGGTGCTCTTGTCTTTAATAGGGGCCTAATAGATGGTACTCTGGTATCAATTCTTTTCGATTCGGGGTGCACTACCATTGGAGTGAGGCAATCACTCGTAAATCCTTCTCGAGCTACAGGCAATATAGTCAAATGTGTAACATTTGGTGGCACATTGGAGAAGTACTCCACTGCCATTATCAATATTGCTACGCCTTTCTTTACAGGAGAGGTGCAAGCATGTCTCTTGCCGAATCCGATCGCTGATCTTATCATCGGTCGCATTCATGGAGTGAAAGAATGCACTCCACAGCAAATTTCTAATTGGGAAAATGTTAATATGCAATCTGCTAATGCAGTAATCACTAGGGCTCAAGCTCTTAATATGCCACAATCTTCACATTCTGAAGATAATGATGCGCAGATCCAAGACGATCCCTTGGAGATTTCCCACGATTCCTTTATCAAACAGCAGGAAGATGATCCTACTCTAAAGAAATTCTTTACTCTGGCAACAAAAGGTGATCCGAATAAGGATACTAATCGTAAATCTTGGATTACGATGAAGAATGGCGTACTTGTACGTATGGTACAAGA
Organism: Oreohelix idahoensis; assembly: GCA_024509875.1. NCBI lineage: Eukaryota > Metazoa > Mollusca > Gastropoda > Stylommatophora > Oreohelicidae > Oreohelix > Oreohelix idahoensis. Next base: position 248,085 of record JAMPIV010020914.1, read on the forward strand.
CTCCGCTAAGTCCATTCATTCTCAAATCCTTGTGCCTAAAAATATGAGAGTTAAAATCTTACAGCACGCTCATGATTCGCAGTGTGCTGGACATATGGGTTTTTCCCGTACTAAAGCTAGAGTTCTTCAATCTTTCTTTTGGCCTGCTGTGAATAAGGACATACGAATCTATTGTCGATCTTGTAAAGTATGTCAAGAGATTAAATCCAGAGGTCCACGCCATGATGCACCTATTCAGGCTGCAGACATTCCCATTCGGCCATTTCAAAAAATGGCGATAGACATCATTGGTCCATTTAAGATAAAGTCTGCTAGAGGACACCAATTTATTTTGACGTGTGTTGATATGTGCACACGTTGGCCGGAGGCTGTTCCTCTAAAGAGCATAACTACTGCTGATGTCGCAGATGCTCTTTGGTTAATATTTTCTCGTCTGGGATTTCCAGCAGAAATATTATCCGACCATGGTACCCAACTCATATCGGATACCATGTCTCAAGTAATGTCGACTCTGAAGATAGAGAGATCGCTGAGTAGTATTTATCATCCTATGTCCAATGGGATGGTGGAACGTTTGAATAAAACTCTGAAAAACCTACTAGGTAAGATAACAGAAGATCATCCTCAGGATTGGGATAGGGTTTTACCCGCGGCTCTCTTTGCATATAGAGAGGTCGCCAACGAACATACAGGATTTTCTCCCTTTGAACTTGTCTTTGGCGCGAAACCGCGAGGTCCTATGTCCTTACTTCATGATCTTATAACTGCTGATAATATTGTCGATGACACAAAATCCTCTTATGAATATGTCATCGCACTTAGACACAAGATTATTGAAGCATGCAAATTGGCAACTGCTTCTTCTGAATTTGCGAAACAGAAGGCAAGGGAATTTGCCAATAAAAAGAGATGTTTGCGACAACTTTGTCCAGGTGACAAAGCATTTGTCTTGCTACCTTGTAGGGAAAATAGACTTCTCATTTCTTGGAAAGGTCCGTACGATATAATATCAAAAGTTTCCGATGTTGACTATATCGTCGATATTGACGGGAAGCGTAAAACCTTCCACATCAACATGCTCACGGAATTCCATGAACGTCCTGATTATTTACAACCTGTTTTCCAGGCAACGGACGATTTTCCAGTCCAACATGGACAGTACTCATCTCTGTCAGTAATACAGGATGAGGAAACGAGTTTCTCGGATGTAAATTTACCTTTTCCAATGATTCCTCTTCGCTCTAATGAATCATGGAAGGATGTTGCAATTTCTCCAGAATTATCTCCAGGAGAGCAGAAACAAGTTTCTACTATGTTAGAACAATTTCAGGATGTCCTTACTGACATTCCTGGTCAAACTGATGTCATTCAACATGACATTATTCTTACTGACCATAGTCCTATAAGAGTCAGACCGTATCCTATCCCGATACATTTTCAAGCACAGGTAGAGAAAGAGTTAGATGAGATGATAGAGTTAAAAATTATTGAACCATCCACATCAGCATATTCTTCGCCGATGGTTATAGTACGGAAAAAAGACAATAATATACGTCTTTGCGTGGATTATCGCAAATTGAGTCAAGTGACTAAATTCGATGCTGAACCTATGCCTTTACTAGAAGAGCTACTTACGAGACTATCGAATTCTCACTTCTTTACTAAACTCGATTTGTCTAAGGGATATTGGCAAGTTCCACTATCCGAACACGCCAAACCGTTTACTGCTTTTTCGACGCCTAGGGGTCTATTCCAATGGAATTTCATGCCTTTCGGTCTTATGAACGCCCCTGCAACATTTGTACGCATGATGCGTCGAATCCTATCTCATCGCTCAGATGTCATTGCGTATCTTGATGACATCTGTCTTTTCAGTGATACTTGGAACGATCACTATAATGGTATAAATGAACTATTGTCTATCTTACGCGAGCATAACCTGACAGCGAAACCATCGAAAGCATGTATTGGTTTTAGCGAAATATCTTTCTTAGGACACCGTGTTGGTCATGGGTTCCTAAAAACAGAAGACCATAATACAAGTAAGATACTTAACATTTCTATTCCTAAGACTAAAAAGCAAGTACGAAGTCTCTTAGGTCTAATACAATTTTATGGGCGATTCATCCCGAATCTGTCCTCCATTATGTCACCTCTTTCTTCCTTGCTAAAGAAAGGGTCTCCTAATGTAGTCCATTGGACTCAAGAATGTCAATCCTCTTTGGATAAGGTTAAAACTATGTTTTCTACTTCACCTATCCTAGTATTGCCTTCTAAGGATAAGACATTTATTCTTCGTAGTGACGCTTCATCCACCGGGATTGGAGCTGCACTAATGCAAGAGTACTCTGGAACTCTGCATCCTGTGATGTATATTTCTCGGAAATTAAATGCCGCAGAGAAGAATTACTCGGTCCTAGACCGTGAATTATTGGCTATGGTTTGGTCAATCCTTAAACTGCAAAGATTTCTTCTGGGCGCGCATTTCATTGTGGAAACTGACCAGAAAGCTCTTACGGCTATTCAGAGTAAAAATCTGAAGAGCGCGAGATCAACGCGATACGCGATTGCTCTACAGCCATTTCATTTTTCGGTGCGAGCTATCCGTGGGTCAGAAAATGTGATGGCAGATATTTTGTCTAGATGCCCACATGATTCATAACTGTTATACAACTTTGATACAGTTGTTTCTATGTTGAAATGTGTACACATATGTAATATATCATATATTGATTGTAACACTACTTAGCGGTTCATTGATATTTATTCACCGCTGATCTTTCAGTGTTTTTCGTCTTTGATGATCATGATGTTAAGATATCTTAGATGAAATTTATGTATAAACTAATGTGGAAATTGTGTCATTGCTAATATTGTAGTATGCGTTGGTGACACCTCTCTGGAAATATTTATACTTAGAGAAGTACTTTCTCTAAGGTCATAAAACTTATGCTTATCATCTGCGCATTGTATTGGTGCGTTGTGAGCCTATTGTATGTTGCTCCTAGATGGATTTCAAAAAAAAAATGTACCATTTTTTTTTTCCCGAGGGGTGTGGTAATCTGTTGCGTGCATATTTTGACACACATATTACAAAAATCGATATGGCTATTTAATATGAAAAAAATATAGACATTCATTCATTTGTGTATGAAAATGCTGTCTATGGTAAAAGCGAGAGAATCCATGTTTGATTCACACTTTTGATTATGGGAGTAATCGTTCTGGATATTGATCCGGCGCAAGGATATTGCGCTTACGTTTGTACTTATTTTTTAGGGCCAGAAAATATATTAATTTGCTTATTGTGTTTATGGCCTGAATTCATATGTATTACATATTATTAGTACAAGTAGAATCAGTCCTATATTGTATATTTTGGATGGGTAGGAGGGACTAGATTCTTATTATTCCGGTCTAGCGGAAGTATGAGTTGTCTTGACAAGCCGTGATGAGTTCCGATGTACCGTGATAATGGCTGGTACGCACTTTTCAAAGGGCTGGTAGATTGTTAAGGAAATATAATTCAGGAAGTGGTTTTCTTCTAAAGAAGATGGTATCTCTACTATAGTTTATGTTAGAGACTCTCCTAAGGTACGGTACAATGTATAATTCGGACTCCATGTACTGCCAGACCCTATTTTGATGATCTCATGTCGGTTCGACCTAGATGGAACATTGTGCTTCGTATCGCTAGGGTCGTGTATTGTATCGACAAAGATGACAGACTTTCCTACAGCGGTTATGGCTACGTGAATTAACCTGATCATCGTAGAGCTGTATGGGAACATTTATGAAATCATTTATATACCCATTATAAATTAACTCTGGCTTATATTCTCCTGCCTATGAATGAGTGAACGACAACTCAGGGAGGCGGCCATGTTAGATTTCGGTCATCATATGTTTTGATCACTGCCAAGAGAACAGATTATTTATCCTATTATCGGACAGTGACAGGGAGATCTCAATCTTGCTAGAAACCCCCTCTTTCGTGGTTTCATAATATATGCTACAAACTATGGACGTCAAATAACTTTAGTTATTTACCGATCTGCCTTCACTGACGCGTTTAGTCAGATAGGGGGATGCGGCCATAATATATCATGACATTGAACTTTTGATGTACTGCCCATTATTTCTGAATGTGTCATGACTTCAGATCTGCTATGTATACCTACAAATTGATATGTCAACATACCATGATGTACTCGTATGTCCCAGTGTGTACGTCTGAATAAATTGAGTAAACAAAGATTCCAGCAGTCTGCATTGGTGCCTTGTAGACACATGTGTATGAGTGGTTATATTGGTCAGCACACGAACAGTACACCATTCGCGGTAATCACACTCTACACTTCTACTTCATACATACACCATCCTGCGTCGGTTGGAGTGACCAAGTTTAGGGCCTGCTTCCCCTGGAGCCTTTGCCTTCCCTAACTCAGGACTAGGGTGAGTTACCCATTTACAGCTGGGTAGACTGGGGGCATGCCTGATCTCAACAACACACCACTCTTCCTTACAGAGCATACAGACTGACACTTTACAGAGTGGAAAGAAGAAAAGAAACTTTACAGTCGTCCAACACTTGCATTTTGGGTATATGTCAATTATCTCCGAAATACTAATTAGCTTACAACTTGAAACTCACTGTAACTGTAATAATCTGCACTCCCAGCAACTACCAAAAATTAATCACAAAAAACACTGGACTTGGACACAGCCGATTTTTACAACTCGAGAGCTGCAAGACGACCGCACGCATGTTCGTATTGTATTGATGTATCTGGCCATGACACAGATCCACACAAACCAGTCTTCAAACGTGAAACCGAAAGGTACAGCACGCATTGTGACGGAATTACACGAGAGACTTCGGGCGATTGCTACCAACCAATAAAAACTGCACTATAAAACGCGTCTGGAAAACTGAAACTAGATATACTCGTAGATTCTATGCGGGAAAATCCGTTATCCTGATGCGTGCGGTCTGAAAGCAGAACATTAGAAGAGAAATATTTTATAGAATAATACATTAAATTTTTATTTTCCTTCGGGCATAGATGTGCGCAGCATGCACAGCACACATAGAGAATACGCCACTGGCAACCACATCAGACCCCGCAACCAGCTATGTTGCCGGGTCCTTAAGTTGAAAAAATCAGATGCAATAGGTAAAGAACGCCTACGAGTTCACGATCGTCAATGAGGTATAATGAATTCACAGGTCCCACCAACCGACTCGCCTATAACAAAAGATGTAGATACAGCAATACATAGCCTATACCATGAAAATGAAAGAACTCTGGCAAAAGAGATTCTTCCAGCCACACACTGCATGTATCAATAAATTTACTTATCTGTTTTTTCTTGCAAAATAAATCCTCCTGGCATCCGCCTCCGCCTCAGGAAATGTCGTTTCAAATGCAGTGTGTTGACCAGGGTTAGACTTAGAATATCAATCTGCAGCCGAATAACACCGCCATCTTGAAAAAATTTCTATACATTCAGAAAATGTAGTCCACCTGCTTGGCGAATTTTCCTGACATCACGGGACGATATTTAGTTCAGCATCCCGGCTTGAGGCCCACATTTGAGCTGTTGCATGTCTTTTTTCTTAATAATGTTATTATTATATGACAGGATGGTTCCTGTAGGACAGGTTCACGTCTACGGTAGCAACCACATCAAACCCCGCAATCAGCCGACATCAAGCAACCTTACTTGAGCCACAATGGACGACGTGGACAGTATACATATTTATTACGATGTTCCAAATTTAGATACATTTCATTTCCACATGCAAATGGCATATTTGATGCTGTCGTCGATAAAATTTTGTACAGTCTGTTCATATCTATTACGCTGTCTTTTCAATTTCAACATTATTTATTAATATCCATGCATACTCGACATTGGGAATCCATACTCACTTTAAATGAAGATACTAGATACACTTCACAGAAGGTCTTGATGTACTAGTGATGGAATAACATAGGGGTGTACATTATTTCTATATTTTCAGGAGCTCAAACACATACGTCCACTCGCCATGACACACAATGGTAGATGTCCTTGCAGACTATCACTGCACTTCTGCGTTCTTAGTTTCGCGTCTGCCAAGATCACCATAAATTTGGCTCCACCACACTTATGAAAATACAAGCACAATTTCACAACATATATTACATCTAATAACTGAGGTGTGGCAAGATTGGATGAACAAATTTACAAACAATAATAGAGAATAAACTAAATATAATACAATCAACGTGACCACAAAATTACAAAATTACAGAACCTTCACAACTAGACACATAATGAATCTGGTTAATTCACTCAAGGCAGTAACACAGCTATCTTTGCCGGCCCCTTAAGTTGAAAAAATCAGATGCGAAAACTAGGAACGCCTACAAATTCACGACCGTCAATGAGGTATAATGAATTCATAGGTCCCACCAACCGAATCGCCTATAACAAAACATGTAGATACAGCAATACATAGCGTATACAATGAAAAAGAAAGAGCTCTGGCAAAAGAGATTCTTCAAGTCACACACTGCATGTATCAATAAATTTACTTATCTGTTTTTTCTTGCAAAATAAATCCTCCTGGCATCACCCTCCGCCTCAGGAAACGACGATTCAAATAGAGTATGTTGGCCATGGTTCGGTTTAGAATAACAGCCTGCAGCCGATTAACACCTCCATCTTGTAAAATTTTCTGTACATTCAGAAAATGCAGTCCACGGACTTGAAACATTTTCCTGACATCACTGGACGATATTTAGTTCAGGATCCCGGCTTGAGGCCAACATTTGAGCTGTCACGTGTCTTTTTTTCTTAATAACGTTATTATTATATGACAGGATGGTTCCTGTAGGACAAGTTCACGTTTAGGGTAGCAACCACATCAGACCCCGCAACCAGCCGACATCAAACAACCTTACTTGAGCAACAATGGACGACGTGGACAGTATACATATTTATTACGATGCTCCAAATTTAGATACATTTCATTTCCACATGCAAATGGCATATTCGATGCAGTCGTCGATAAAACTTTGTACAGTCTGTTCATATCTAGAGCGCTGTCTTTTTAATTTCAACATTATTTATTAATATCCATGCATACTCGACATTGAGAGTCCATACTGCCTTTAAATGAAGATACTAGATACACCTCACAGAAGATCTTGATGTACTAGTGATGGAATAACATAGAGATGTACATTAATTCTATATTTTCAGGAGCTCATACACATGCGTCCACTCGCGATGACACACAATCGTAGAAGTCCTTGCAGACGACCTCTGCACTTTTGCGTTCTTAATTTTGCGTCTGCCAAGATCACCATAGAAGCATGACGTCACTGACTGTATTAATAAATGACTCTGTATAAAATAAACAATCAAGGAGCCTTGTCAAGCTACCTAATGATTTTGACACAATCGTTATGAATTTTAATCATAACAATAATGAATATTTACTTACAATACTTTTTCCTTCCACTATTGCCGGGAAGCGTAGCAAGGAGCTAAAGTTTGCGTTCCCGGGCCAAGTGTGTCACCTTGGCTGCTGTGGAATCGTGATGTTGTAGGATATATGTGATGTTGTCTATCCACTGCCTCTTGTTCTTCCCCGTGCCCTGAACCCAGATCTTCTAGTATTGAAGGCGAGTAGTAGTATTTTATCGGGCTCCATTTTCATGAGATGGACAAACTACTTGATGTTCTGTTTCTTTAAATACTGTATGCGGGTTGTAGTTCCTACAATTTTCTCATGTCATAATTTCGTCATAATGACGCTCATTGTGAGCAACCCTGAGCCCATATCAGTAAGGAATCAGCAACGGGTACAGACAGACACCTTCACATACCTAGGATGCATAGTAACACCAGACGGCGGGGCAGGCAAAGACATCAACATCAGAATGAATAAGGCAAGAACAGCCTTTTTTAGCCTAAACAGCATCTGGAAGTCCTCTCAATACAGCACAAGCACAAAATTAAGATTATATCAGAGCTGTGTGCATTCTGTGCTTCTCTATGGTGCGGAATGCTGGAGAGTTACAGGGAAGGAAATGTCGAAATTGTCCTCTTTACACACAACATGCCTAAGAAAAATTCACCGAATCTTTTGGCCGAATACCATCACCAACCAAGATCTGCTTACTCAGAGCAAGCAAGAGGACATGCACACCATCATAGCTGGCAGACGCTGGAGCTGGGTTGGCCATGTCCTCAGAAGAGACCCCGATACCATCACAAGAACAGCTATGCTTTGGACCCCTGAAGGAAAACGAAAGAGAGGCCGACCAAAAACAACTTGGCGGAGGACTGTGGAGGCTGAGATGCAAAGAATGAACCAGAGTTGGGGCACTGTACGAAGGATGGCCGCCGACCGAGCAAAATGGAATCAATTTGTTGTTGCCCTACAAGACGCCACTAGGCATGATGGCCACTGACTGCTTTGACGGTCGGCGGCTAAGGATCAAAGAAGAAGAAAGAAGAAGATAATTTCGTATTCTGCATCTCCTGGTAACAAAAAAAAATTTTCTTAAACATCCGATCTTACAGACTTGATTTTCCCCTCCTGTTTTTTTTTTTTTTTTCTGTACCGAATAAAGGTAGTAAAGGATGGTAAGAATGCACTTAAGGAAACATCATTAAAATAAGGAAAGAGATACATATGATGCTGGCAAGAATAAAGTCAGAGATTGAGGATCGGATACTGATATCAAAGAAAACATGTGTAGGCTGTCAAGGAATTGCCTCCCCTGCTTTGAAGTAGTGGTCCAACAGTGGCAAAAACTCATGAGTATCTAATATGGGTCTTCAAAGGTGCTTACCTTTGCACATGATTACTCTTGGCAGAGTTTTAGATAGAAGGATAATGATGCTTCTATCTTATATCTTCATAAGATATTTCAGAAGTCAAGAACAATGGGTAGGGCAATTGTTAACTTACATCTGATCCACCGCCTTTTATGAAGAATTAAGCAATTATTAATTTCAGCTCATTCAAGCTCCCACCCAGATTTACTCAGTGGAACTCTTATTATCCTGGTATAGCTCTGCTTAGAGTGTATTTAGTAAATTGACTGAGACAAACATGCAGTATATCCAAATTGATTAAACCGACGTTAAATTTGTATATTTACAAATAACAGGTTTAATAATCAGCTACTTTTTAACAGTTTAAACAATTTGAATAATCTTTAACAGAAAATACTCATCGTCGTGCGATAGTAGTGTTTAATGAAAGAAAGTCACTTGGCAGCCTTTACGTTTGACTTAGCTGCAAATGGTAGATTTTGCTCCCGCTCGGTTTTTGTGTTCTGTGCAGATAGGTAACTGGAGTTCTCGCGCTCTAGTCAAAATTAAAGGCGCAGCACGTTCCAAGTAAGATCAGGGAGTAACTGCAAAGCTGGTCCCGTTTCTATAACACCCTCTGATGATGGTGACTAGCTCGACGTCAGTCCCCTTCTACCCTCACTTTGTTCCAGAGATTAGTACCCGCACTGGTACTACCAAGCCAATCTTGGCTCACAGACTGTTTGCTCAGAGGAATAAAGGCACTGGAATAGGCCTCTTACACGAGTTCTTACGGGCCATTATTTTAACAATGTATTCCCACTTTGACTCTGTGCTTTAGATTCCTCATATTCCCGGTGTCCTTGTTAAATGGTAGAGTTTATTCTGGGCTCTGAAGTCCTTAAAATGCTCAAACAATGATTCGGTTCCGATATAAGAATCTTGATTCTAGGCTCTGGCATGGGCTGGTTGTCGTCTTGGCAAGCGATTCTCACAGTGAACTAAACTTGCAAAAAGCGTCAGATTATATTCACTGTCTTCCGCATTTGTTTGTTACGATGCTAAGCAGGGCTCCAATCGTTTCACACATGCGTGTTTAGGTGGAGTAATTCAAAATATTTCCAGGTACAAAAAATGCTGTGCGTAATGCAGAGGTCACCTCTCCCATATATGGCAATAAACATACGACTGCCTTCTCTGCAAATGCCAACAATTACATCTTACTTTCCTCAAGGTGTGCAGGAAACGATTATGTCACTCCTGTGCGCTAATAAATAAGTTATCTTTTTCCTAGTGGCTATCAAATTGTCAGCGTATTACCACGTTAGCGAAGAACGCACACTGGCCTTATCAACGATTAAACAACTGCGCTTGGCGATTTTAGTGCTAATCTGTAGTCTGATGTCGGCCACACCCGAGATTAACCAACATGGTTATCGGTTAATATTGCATCACCTGTCTACTCTCTTAGCAGGAATGGTGAGGTAAACAGACAAGACGAATTATTACTGAAAGGAGTGAACGAATGTTTGAAAATACAAAATATCTGCTACATAGCAGAGAAAAGAAAGAGGTGCCGACCATTTAGAAGCATGTAATTAGTCAGTACAAAAAATGTAACTGATTACTGCCGTAGTGAAGCAGAGATCGACCCAAATAGTTTCACAAAGGTAACAGGGGTTTTCACTACATTTGGACATATTGAATCAATCATTACCCCTTAGCTCCACAGTGAGCTTAATTCTTCAACAAAACACAATTCCAAGTCTTCCTGTCCTGTGCCATCAGCTCAATTTCTTTCTTCTTCTATCTAGGACGATTGTATAGACTTATAGCGTGTATTTCAAGAGGTAAAGGCAGTCCCATAGCAGATACAGCCGTAGGGGAGTGAAGTGTTAGAGACTTCGCCGTAGTAGGTCCAGCAGCGAGAGTTGGTGTGACCAGTTACCTTCCTCGTTGATTTTTCCTTCCCTAACTCAAAGAGTAGAGTCATGAACCCATTTACAGCTGGGTAGATTGGAGCGTGTCGGTACTGTGATTCGAAACCGGCACCTATGCCGCGACAGACCAGTGTTCTGACCACTCTGCCAATCTGGCGTTATTTAGCCTGTCCATATTGTTTCTTAAAGTTTTTGTGGTTTAGAGTTTTTAAAGGAATGGGGTAGCCGGCCCCACGCTCAACCTACTGTATATCGCTTTTAAAGACATGCCTGGTAGCTTACATATTTACTATTCTTTGCTCCCCTTCTGCGCCCCCATTAATACACGGGTAATTGGGGCATATATGTATTCGGAAATAATTTTTTTTTAAATTAAAAAATATATTAAGCCTGACATAAAAATAAACCAAACAAAACAATCAGATGTGAAGGTAGTTATGTTGTGTGGCTGTAAAACATGGAGAATAGAAAAAAAAAATTTAAGACGTTTTCGGCATAGGGTGCTTGAGCGGAATAGAAGATTAAATTGGTATGACAATATTACCAATGTGTAACTGATATAAAGAACCAGACAACTACCAGCTGAACAAGAAATGTGGGAAAGCCTCACGTGGTGGAAAGCGCCCACATTGAGGTAACCAGCAGAAAGCATTGCAAGGCAGATCTGTTCCGGAATCCCACATTGTAAAAGAGACTGGTGAAGACGCGAAATACATACAGAGATAAGATCATGAGTCAGGTATAAATGCGAGAGAGAAGAAGAAAGAAAGAATTTTTAAGGAATCGCCAAATACACAGGTGGCTGCTGTGAACTCAGTAAATGTTTCAACACTGAGAACTGAGCGGTATAAATCTCACTTTGTACTAATTACGTTAGCGGTAATGTCTTGTCACCTGTTTTCCCACACAAACTTGCAACCTTCTCATGCCACATTCCGGCCTGGGAACTAAATTGAGCGCCTATTGAAACAAATCGCATTTCCTCCCAATATTCTTCATTTGCGGGAGGTTTTCTTTAATATATCTGATCTCAGTTGCTTTTCGGTGACTCAGTTTCTAGAATCTTCCTCACTTATATGTGTTAGTTCGGGTAAGTATGATATACTTTGTATGTGTCTCCATCATATTTATATATTTAGCCATTGATGCCTCATTGCTCATCATGGATGAAGCTTCTATGCTTTCGTCCACTATCTAAAGTTAGAAAGTTCTATGACAATTATTGGTCAAGCAATGCCTGTTTATGAATACTGAAGGTCAAGGCGAAAGCACGTGACTGAAGCAGGCTAAGGCTTTGATAATGAGGATATCAATAATGAATTTAATGCGGCAGTTGATTTTAAAAGCACCGTAAACTAAAAATCGTTTTATGACCACTATAAACTTAAACATTCACATTTAATTGCCAGTAAGATTGAATTACCACTAATAACAGCAGTGCTAATTACGAGATCTGGATAGACATAATATAAGTGAGCGAGTACTGGTCAGTGTGTGTTCGTAGCTCTTAAGGGTGAGTAGACATACATACATACACACATACACACATACATACATAGATACAAGCACACATACACACATATGCACATGCATCCACACATACATACATAGATACATACACACATACATATGCACATACATACACATACATTCATTGATACATACACACATACATAAATATGCACAGACATACATATACACATACATACATATGCACATAAATACACACATACATACATATGCACATACATATATACACACATAATACATACACACATATTAGAATCTTTATTCTCCAGAAAATACATTAATATGTACTCTTCTTCTTCTTCTTTGATCCATAACCGCCAACCGTCAAAGCAGTCAGCGGCCATCACGCCTGGTGGCGTCCTGTATGGCAGCAACAAATTGATTCCACCTTGCTCGGTCGGCGGCCATTCTTCGTACAGTGCCCCAACTCTGGTTCATTCTTTACATTTCGGCTTCCACAGTTCTCCGCCAAGTTGTTTTTGGTCGGCCTCTCTTTCGCTTTCCCTCGGGGGTCCATAGCATAGCTGTTCTTGTGATGGTATCAGGGTCCCTTCTGAGGACATGGCCAACCCAACTCCAGCGTCTGCCAGCAATGATGGTGTGCATGTCTTCCTGGTTACTCCGAATAAGTAGTTCTTGGTTGCTGATGGTGTTTGGCCAAAAGATTCGGAGAATTTTTCTTAGGCAGATTGTGTGGAAGGAGGACAGTTTCGACATTTCCTTCTCTGTTACTCTCCAACATTCCACAACATAGAGAAGCAAAGAAAGTACGCAGCTCTCATACAGTCTTAATTTGGTGTTTGTGCTGTACTGGGAAGACTTCCAAATGTTGTTGAGAATAGCAAAGGCTGTTCTCGCTTTATTCATTCTGTTGTTAATGTCTTTGCTTGTTCCGCCATCAGGTGTTACTATGCACCCTAGGTAATTAAATGTGTCTGTCTGTTCTAACTTTTGGCTCCTTACTGTTATTGGCTCAGGATTGCCCACATTTAGTGTCATGACCTCTGTCTTCTTCAAATTGATGTTCAGGCCAACCTGCTGGCCATACTTATTCAGTCTATCGGTTTTGTCTTGAATGTGTTGATGTGAATGCGCGAGTAGTGCAATGTCATCTGCATATTCCAGGTCTTCCAGTATATAAAATGTTGTCCATCTAATTCCTCTTGGACTGTTCTCTGATGTCTGGCGCATCACCCATTCTATGACTGTCAAAAATAATGTTGTAGATAATGAGCATCCCTGTCGTACTCCTGTTTTCACTTCGAAAGTTACATTACTCAATCCGACACTGCACGTAAAGTTAGAATATAGGCTTTTTATGATGGAAACAATGCGGCTGGGAATTCCATAAGCCATCAGTATTTTCCATAGGCTGTTCCTGTGTATGCTGTCGAAATCCTTTTCAAAATCAACAAAGTTAATGTACAGCTGTCTCTGCCATTCTGAGCACTAGAGATATATGATCTGCACATCTTCTGTTCTTTCTAAAGTCCGCTTGTTCTTTCCTCAGTTTATGGTCAACTGCTTTTGAAATTCTCTGGATGATTATCCTGCCTAGTATTTTGCTGGGACTGAGAGGAGAGTAATTTCTCTCCAGTTGTTGCAGTCTGCAAGGTCACCCTTCTTGGGCAATTTGATAATTATTCCTTTACTCCACTCTGTTGGTGTTGTCTCAGTTTCCCAGACTTGTGCAAATAGTGGTTCTAATAGTTCTGCTGCTAGTTCAGGGTCTGTCTTGAATAGCTCAGCATTTAGATTGTCGTGACCAGGCGCTTTTCCATTTTTTAACCCTTTGATAGCTGTGATGATTTCTTCTTTTCGTGGGATGACTGTATTTACGTCTAAGTCACTTTCAGCCTCAGGAACATTCAGCTGAGTCTCTGGTGGTTCCTTATTCAGTGTTTCTCTGAAGTGCTCTGCCCATCTTGCTTCCTGCCCCTGTGCTGTGGAGATGAGATTTCCTTGCTTCTCTTACTAACGTTATGTTGTTTGCACCTCGTTTTCCACTGATAGTTTTAGTTATTTTATAAACTGTGCTTTGTTCATTTCTCAGTGCTGCCTTTTCTGCCTGTCTTGCAAGGTCATCCAGAAATGTCCTTTTGTTAGCACGGGTTTGACGTTTTACTTCCTTGTCCAGTTGACTGTACTGTTCACTATATATTGCCTTTAACCTGGGAGATTTAACTTCTGTTTTCTTTCTTTTCATTTCCTTTCTCTTCGCTACGGTGTTTAGCGTTTCTGGTGTTATCCAGTCTTGGCTCTTTCTTTCCTGGAATCCCAAGCATGACTTACTGCTTTCCTTGTATATTGTTGAGATGGTGTTGAATTTTTGGTTGACATCATCGGTCTCTGTTCTTTCCTGGCTTTTGGTAATCTGATATCGTCTCTTTACGTCGACCACGAAAGCTTTTCTGGTGAGGGGGTCCTTAAGTTTTGTGATGTTATATCTTTTCTCTTTGACTGCAACTGGTCGAGAAGTTCTGATTTTCATCTTCAGTCTTGCTACTACTAGGTGATGATCACTTCCCACATCTGCGCCTCTTCTTACTTTCCCGTCTTGTAGTGCATGTCTCCATCTGCCATTGATCATTATGTGATCTATCTGGTTTCTGTCTCTTCCGTTTCGTGATTCCCATGTTAACTTGTGCACTTCTTTGTGTGGAAAAAGTGTTCCTCCAATGACCAGGTTGATAATACTGCAGAAGCTTATTAACTTGTCCCCATTCTCATTTGCTGTTCCACTGCCGCATTTCCCCATTACTCTTTCGTTAAAATTATTGTGTGTTCCAACTTTCGCATTTAGGTCTCCCATTACTATAATAAGATCGTAGCTGGGTGCAGTTTCTATTTTCTTTTGTACCAGTTGATAGAACTCGTCCTTGATCTCTTCATCGCTGTCGCTTGTTGGTGCATAGCATTGTATAATTGTGGTGTTTGTGAATCTCCCTCTCAGTCTTGCTCTTATGAGTCTGTTGTTGATGGGTTTCCATTCCAGTACAGACCTTTCCATTCCTTTCTTCAGGATAATGGCTACACCTTCGTTGTGCTTGTAGCGAGATTTGGTAAACACTTGCTTGGTTGTAGCGCGACACGCCCACGCGACACCCACACACACCAGCGCAAGGTCAGCGCTGCGGTCTTTCTTTGAAGTTGGTAGACAGCGGAAATGTGACTTACGGTTAAAAGCCATACAGTATTACTGAAGAATGAGGAAATAGCTATATAGGAATGTATGGCCGACTTTAAAAGTTTGCATTTACTGGACATTAAATTATTCACTACAGGAGAACGCATGGTTGGAATAATATTAAATAAATATAACTCAACAAAGGAGATAGGCTAGGAATTATATCCAAAAGGATATTATTCAAATATAAATAGTTTTAAAGATAATTAATATTTTTCACCTTCATCACATCGGCTAAAAGTTAGCTAATAATCTTTAAAAATTTATTACACTAACAAGCCTCAACGGAATTGTATAAAACTTATATGTAATGAAAGCCCCATATGGGGAAAAGGAAATGATATATAGGAAGGAAGGAAGGAGATAAGTGTGTGAGTGACAGAAGAGAAAAACGAGTACAGGAAAAGCACAGATTGTTTCAAATAGCTTCAAAACAGGAGATGAAACTAAAATCTTTTGGGGAATTTGGGAGCTGCTTTCTCGTACGCGCGAGAGACTGAAATATAAGGACAGAGCGGCGCATTGTAAATCACACACCAAATCCAGAAGCCAGAGTGAGAAACTGGAGGACAGCCTCTGCAAGAAAAGTTCTATTTTCACGCTGCATGCATGGCAGATTAAGTTAAGCCAATACAGTCTCACCGTGAGCTTATTAATCCTAAGAGGGTATGTAAGTTTAT
Organism: Oreohelix idahoensis; assembly: GCA_024509875.1. Lineage (NCBI taxonomy): Eukaryota > Metazoa > Mollusca > Gastropoda > Stylommatophora > Oreohelicidae > Oreohelix > Oreohelix idahoensis. The sequence goes on from JAMPIV010020914.1 coordinate 264,242, forward strand.
TAAAAATATATGTATTACTAATATCATTTTATTTCAGATTTTATTTCTGATTGATTGTAGCAGATATAATAAAAAAGGGAATGACGCTAACCAGAGATAACCTTCACCGGCATTGTCAGGAAGCATAACCATTAATTGGTTAGCCAAATATATTATGGCTAATTCTTGCCTGGAAGCTTACGACATACCAGCAAGTACATAAGTGACTTGACATCCATAAGTGGAAGGCAAAGGTTATATCGTACCCATGTATCATAACATGTGATTTATTCATGTATATTGTTAATTCTGCACCTTATACATTATCTTATCATGCTATCTCTGTAATATACTACCATGATTCATTCATTTACATACAAACACTGAAGACATGGTCGCATCATGAACAGCAGAGGGTGGTGAGATTGTTAGAACAATGGCCACCTATTACTTCTTGTTCCAGGTTTTTATGATCAATGTTTATGATCATTCCTGATCGAGAAACTAAAGACTTGAAGAAGTTGATCCAGCTCACTGAAGCCTAGAGGTCAACCAAACTTCAACACCTTAGTCCCCCGTAGTTATAGGGCGGGCTGAAGGAAAGTCTTCCGTACTCCAGTGTGTCGGAGGAACCTCGAGCAGACGTGGATAAAGTTGAGTTTATATATTTCCATCCAACAAATCCTGTGAGCAGTTCTAAAACGACTTTCTAATGATGAAAACTAGATGGCAAGAGATAATGTGACAAACTTGTTTTATAAATTCAGTGGAAGATAAATCCAAGACTTTTTCTATTAGTTATTTTAATTTGTAACTGTAAATAATCATACATTTTACCATCTTCCAACACCCATTTATCATTACAAGAATATATAGATGTACATAATAAATTGGATAATTGTACTCATTTGACTTGTTAAATTTTTAACTGTTAAATTTTGAGTTACTTTTTCTAATTTAATTATAATATCACATAGGGTTACGATAGCGAAGTAGCATCTTATACTTCTGAAGCCTAAATCTATTGTCCAGCTCAGAGTATTCACAGCTGTAACTCACTTGTGATACCAGTGTACTTCTCGGGCACTGGAACTTCATACTTTCTGGAGAGAGATTCTACTTCTGCTCTACCACTACTATCATACTAGGAAAACCTTTCGCTACATTGGGGGCTCTTTCGCGGGATATTATTTTGTATCCTGGGCCACTATCTATGTATTCTTCTATCTTGAGCCACAAATAGTTTGTAAAAATAATTTTTTTTTTTTTTTTTTTTTTTTGGAAAAAATTCTAAAAACTTAGAAATTTGTTTGTAATAGTAGTACCATTGAGTACGAAGTAAATAGGAAACGCTCACAAGGTTTTAAGGATTTGTCTTGTTCAAAGTAATTAATTGATTTTAATTAAGTTAGTTTGTTAGTGAAGATAAAATTATATACCCTCTGGTAAGTAAGCATCATGGCTGAATTGGTGAAGTTTAGAGCTGCGATTATGCAGGAAGGAAAAGACTTGGGTATGACAGGAGATGCTCTAATTCGATATATCACAACTGAAGTGGATAAATATTTAGATAGAGAGACCAAAAGAATGGAAGTTGAGGCTGAAGCTAAGAAATTAGAGGCAGAAAGAGAGACCAAAAGAATGGAAGTTGAGGCTGAAGCTAAGAAATTAGAGGCAGAAAGAGAGACTAAAAGAATGGAAGTTGAGACTGAAGCTAAGAAATTAGAAGCAGAGAGAGAAGCCAAAAGACTGAAAGAGAAGAAAAGAGACTAATTTTGGAAGCTGAAGAAAGAAGGTTACAAAGAGCGCATGAGTTAAGTTTAAAGGAACTTGAACTCCAGGGAGCAGCTAGCAATCATGGTGCTAGCTCACCTCACTCTGAGAGTAGCTCCAACCATAGCGCGGCAAATGGAGCCATGAGTTTCCACCTGGATCCATTTATTGAAAAAGAGGACGCCATTGAGTCGTACCTGGATAGATATGAGAGACTGGCCTCTACCTATGGATTGGAAAAGGAAAAATGGAGCCTTAAGCTATCTCAGGGGTTGAGGGGAGTTTCATACGATGTTTATTTAAAACTCTCAAAAGAAGACCAGGAAGATTATGAAATCTTAAAACAAGCTTTACTGGTCAGGTACGAAAAGAATTCTGAATCTTATAGAAAGAGATTCCGAACTGCTAAGCTACTTCCAGGAGAAAACTATCACCAGTTTTCTGCCAGATTGGAAACTTATCTGACAAAATGGATTAGCTTAGGAAAGTGTCAAGATATAAAAGAAATGGTCATGATGGAGCAACTGAGAGAATCCATGCCTCAAGAAATGAGAAAATTTCTTATGGAACAAGGAGCTGAGAGATTGGAAGATATTTTAACCATGGCTGAAAGATATCAAGCAGCTCAGTCAGAAGTATCAGGAAATAAGAAGAAGCAAGGTGAGAACTTCAAACCTTCACAAAACTTTACCAACTATGAACACAGGGACAATTCCAACAAGAACAAACACAGAACTGATTATAAAGACAAAAACCCTCTAGGATCAGAAAAGAAACCTCCAAGAAAGGAAGGAAAGTGGTGTAAATCTTGCCAAATGAGTAACCACAATACTGCGGAATGCAGACGGAAAAACCCTCCTCATCACGCTGCATGCCTTACAACAGAGAACAAGGGAAGGAAGGACCTGGCAGATAGTCAGAATGACCTCCATCATCCCCCTGTCTGTGAGGAAGTGACCTTGAATGGCACCCAAGTACTGTGCTTATATGATACAGGCTTGGACTTTGACTCAGTAGTGTGCTCTTCTCTGGTGAGTCCGGAACAGATAACCACAGAAACAGTGGAAATCAGAGGACCAGTCAAGGGAGCAGGAACCATGACACTGCCCATAGCCCGAATCAACATAAGATCTCGCTATGTGGAAGGAGAGATCAAAGCAGCAGTGATGGACAACCCTATCTACCCATTAATACTGGGATGTAGATATGTCTTTCTAGGAGAACCTATAAGACCCATAGTGATGGCAACAGTCCAGACCAGGGCAAGCTCTAAGAAAGAGGAGGACACTATCATCAATACTCATCCAGAAGAGATGAGAAAGGCTCAAACTGCTGACAGTACATTGAAGCCTTGCTTTGGCAAATTACCTAAAAGCCATAACCCTCCAGAGAAAGGAGACTTATATATGAAAAAAGGCCTACTATATAGAAAAGCTGGAACAGGACCAAAAGGACATGGACAGCTTGTAGTGCCAAAATCATACAGGGAGCAGGTTATGAAGCTAGGACATGCTATACCCTTCAGTGGACATATGGGAATAGGGGCCACTGGACAACGGATAGCCTGTCACTACTTTTGGCCAGGGATCACAGAGGACATAAAGAGGTATGTGAGATCCTGTCCAGAATGCCAAAGAGTAGCTCCTAAACATAGGACTGCACCAGCAACACTGGGAGAAATGCCCATCATGGGAACGCCCTTCGAACGTGTTGCCGTGGATATTGTTGGACCCCTCAGTAGGACCAAGAAGAGAAATGCATATATCTTAACCTTGGTCGATACTTGCTCTATGTGGGGAGAGGCAGTAGCAATGTCATCGATAGATTCGAAACATGTGGCAGAGGCACTGTTAACAATATTCACCCGATTAGGTTTCCCACATCAAATATTGACTGACAATGGTTCTCAGTTTAGGGGAAAGCTAACACAAGAAGTATTCAGGTTATTTCAAGCTAGACATTATCACTGTAGCCCGTACCACGCCCAAGGGAATGGTCAAGTAGAGCGGTTCAATGGCACGCTCATTTCAATCCTTAGAAAGTTGGCTAGTGAGAAACCTGAAACTTGGGACACATACTTACCCTCAGCACTATTTGCCTATAGGGAAGTCCCACATAACTCCACAGGATTGGCTCCAGCTACATTGTTGTTTGGACGACCAATCAAAGGTCCACTGGAAGCATTGTTGCGGACATGGACTGATGAAAAAGCAGAAGAAACCGTGACTTCTTCATACCAATACGTCAACGAGTTGACATCTCGATTGAAAACAAGTTGGAAACTGGCAAATGATAACTTGAGACAGGCCAGGAGGAAGCAGGCTGCTTACTACAATAAAACAGCAAAAGATAGGGAACTTGAGGTGGGAGAAAAGGTTCTGTTACTGTTGCCCAGCAGCAATAATAAATTGCAAATTGGATGGCAGGGACCCTACGTCATATTGGAAAAACTTTCCCGGACCAACTATAAGATTGACAAGAAAGGAAAGGAGAAGGTGTATCATGTCAACCTTCTTAAAAAGTATTATGACAGGGAAGCATCAGAAGTTGCCCATATCATGACCCTGGCCATTGCAACAGAAATGCAGGATGAACCAATTTCCTCCATGGAATACCCCCTATCAACTACGGAAAGCTATGCTCAGGTTAATGTGAGTGAACATTTAACTCTTGAGCAGAGGAAAAAGGTTCAGGAGGTGTTAGAAATCCATGCTGATGTACTCACAGATAAGCCGGGGTGTACTAATCTGTTAGAGTATGACATGACGATTACTGACCCTACACCAGTTTGTATGCGGACATACCCTATACCTTATGCTAAAGGACAGGCACTCAAGGATGAGATTGATTATCTCTTAAAAGAGAAAATTATTTCAAAGTCTGAATCTCCCTACAGCTCAAGTGTGGTGCTATTAAGGAAGCCTAGTGGTGAACACAGGTTATGCATTGATTATAGGAAACTAAATGCTATCACTGAATCTCAGGTAGACCCATTACCTGACACCAATCAGTTGTTTGCTACATTGAGTAAGGCTCGGTATTTTTCAAAAGTAGATCTAAGCAAGGGATACTACCAAATACCAGTGAAACCAGAAGTTAGGAAACTGTTAGCCTTTAGTACACCGGATGGACATTACGAGTTCAATGTACTCCCATTTGGTTTAAAGAATGCTCCAAGTATCTTCACCAGAATGATGAGGAAATTGTTGGAACCATTACAAAATCCTCATATCACCAACTTCATGGATGATATTCTGATTGCTACCACTACATTCGAGGAACACGTAGTAGCACTCTCCATGTTGTTAGGTAGATTAAGAGAAACGGGATTGACAGCACGCCCAACTAAGTGTCATATTGGATGTGAGACATTGGAATTTTTAGGTCACACTATCTCTACAGGGCAAATGTCTCCGGACCCAAAGAATGTAGAGAAAATGAGAAAAGCACCAAGACCACAAACTAAGAAGGATGTAAGATCCTTTGTGTCACTGTGCGGGTTTTATCAGAAATATATACCCCATTTTAACTCATTGTGCGCGCCATTAACCGACTTAACCAAAAAAGGTCAGCCGGATAAAATACAATGGACTGTGGAGTGTGAACAGGCTTATACAGAGTTGAAAAATAAGCTGACAAATAAACCTATCCTTGCCCTTCCCGATCTCACACAAGAATTCGTACTAAGAACGGATGCTAGCAATGTAGGCATCGGAGCAACATTACTACAGCGGGCAGACACACCGCCACATATGCTATTACCAGTAGCTTTTGCCAGTAGAAAGTTAAATACAGCTGAGAGAAATTATTCTACCGTTGAACGTGAATGCCTCGCTTTGGTCTGGTCGATCAACAAATTCGCCCCTTTTCTTTACGGGAAACACTTCATTGTGGAAAGTGATCACCAGCCTTTGATGTTTTTAGCAGTGTCTAAAAAATTAAATTCACGACTTTTAAGGTGGAGTTTACTGTTATCTCCATATTCGTTCAATGTGAGATACATACCAGGACGGGACAATCTTGGACCCGATTTTTTAAGTAGGCATCCTATCAAAGGAGATATAGAGAAACAGAAAATTAAGGAGGAACTGCAGCATGTGTTACCAAAAAGTTAACCGTGCAGGCACTGTTTTAAAGAAGAGGGCTCTGTAGCGAGATTTGGTAAACACTTGCTTGGTTGTAGCGCGACACGCCCACGCGACACCCACACACACCAGCGCAAGGTCAGCGCTGCGGTCTTTCTTTGAAGTTGGTAGACAGCGGAAATGTGACTTACGGTTAAAAGCCATACAGTATTACTGAAGAATGAGGAAATAGCTATATAGGAATGTATGGCCGACTTTAAAAGTTTGCATTTACTGGACATTAAATTATTCACTACAGGAGAACGCATGGTTGGAATAATATTAAATAAATATAACTCAACAAAGGAGATAGGCTAGGAATTATATCCAAAAGGATATTATTCAAATATAAATAGTTTTAAAGATAATTAATATTTTTCACCTTCATCACATCGGCTAAAAGTTAGCTAATAATCTTTAAAAATTTATTACACTAACAAGCCTCAACGGAATTGTATAAAACTTATATGTAATGAAAGCCCCATATGGGGAAAAGGAAATGATATATAGGAAGGAAGGAAGGAGATAAGTGTGTGAGTGACAGAAGAGAAAAACGAGTACAGGAAAAGCACAGATTGTTTCAAATAGCTTCAAAACAGGAGATGAAACTAAAATCTTTTGGGGAATTTGGGAGCTGCTTTCTCGTACGCGCGAGAGACTGAAATATAAGGACAGAGCGGCGCATTGTAAATCACACACCAAATCCAGAAGCCAGAGTGAGAAACTGGAGGACAGCCTCTGCAAGAAAAGTTCTATTTTCACGCTGCATGCAGGGCAGATTAAGTTAAGCCAATACAGTCTCACCGTGAGCTTATTAATCCTAAGAGGGTATGTAAGTTTATTAAAAATATATGTATTACTAATATCATTTTATTTCAGATTTTATTTCTGATTGATTGTAGCAGATATAATAAAAAAGGGAATGACGCTAACCAGAGATAACCTTCACCGGCATTGTCAGGAAGCATAACCATTAATTGGTTAGCCAAATATATTATGGCTAATTCTTGCCTGGAAGCTTACGACATACCAGCAAGTACATAAGTGACTTGACATCCATAAGTGGAAGGCAAAGGTTATATCGTACCCATGTATCATAACATGTGATTTATTCATGTATATTGTTAATTCTGCACCTTATACATTATCTTATCATGCTATCTCTGTAATATACTACCATGATTCATTCATTTACATACAAACACTGAAGACATGGTCGCATCATGAACAGCAGAGGGTGGTGAGATTGTTAGAACAATGGCCACCTATTACTTCTTGTTCCAGGTTTTTATGATCAATGTTTATGATCATTCCTGATCGAGAAACTAAAGACTTGAAGAAGTTGATCCAGCTCACTGAAGCCTAGAGGTCAACCAAACTTCAACACCTTAGTCCCCCGTAGTTATAGGGCGGGCTGAAGGAAAGTCTTCCGTACTCCAGTGTGTCGGAGGAACCTCGAGCAGACGTGGATAAAGTTGAGTTTATATATTTCCATCCAACAAATCCTGTGAGCAGTTCTAAAACGACTTTCTAATGATGAAAACTAGATGGCAAGAGATAATGTGACAAACTTGTTTTATAAATTCAGTGGAAGATAAATCCAAGACTTTTTCTATTAGTTATTTTAATTTGTAACTGTAAATAATCATACATTTTACCATCTTCCAACACCCATTTATCATTACAAGAATATATAGATGTACATAATAAATTGGATAATTGTACTCATTTGACTTGTTAAATTTTTAACTGTTAAATTTTGAGTTACTTTTTCTAATTTAATTATAATATCACATAGGGTTACGATAGCGAAGTAGCATCTTATACTTCTGAAGCCTAAATCTATTGTCCAGCTCAGAGTATTCACAGCTGTAACTCACTTGTGATACCAGTGTACTTCTCGGGCACTGGAACTTCATACTTTCTGGAGAGAGATTCTACTTCTGCTCTACCACTACTATCATACTAGGAAAACCTTTCGCTACAGTGCTGACTATCCTGTCTACTAGAATAAAGTACTGTTTCCCCTGTAGCTGTTTTTATTCTCCCCATCCCTGTCCATCTGCTCTCGCTTACTCCCAGGAATTTGTAGTTCTTCATCTCTGCTGTGATTTGTCTCAGCTTTCCTGCCTCATTCATAGTTCTGACGTTCCGAAAACCAATTCTGGTTTCGTGTTTTGCGGTCAGGGCATCCTTTTTCATGCCAATGGCTTCCTTTCGGCTTTCACAACTGTCAGTCATACGAGCCTGAGACTCCGGATGTCCGTCCCGCATCAAAGTTTTTTCATCAGTTGCTTTCTCCGTAACATATTTGATTTTTTACATAGACAGGGGTGTCGGCCCTGTGCTAAAACCCCCATCCTGAAGGACCAGGGTACCAGCTTTTGTCTGACCCCTACCCGCGCAGACCAGTCCAGCTTGGTTGAACCTACCAGGAGTAAATCTCTCACTGGCATAGCTCTGGGGATTGTCAGGGTACACAAGCTGCCATACCGCTACAAGGTATAGGTACCATTGATGGCAGTGATATGTACTGACATGATATAATACAATACAACATGGCAAATAGGAGAATCATTAGAATGTACATAAAGTAAATTTACATAAATTCATACAGCGTTAATGAGGGATGTTACCACATACATACACACATACATACATACACACATATGTGACGGTATTGCCTCCCCTGCTTACCAGTAGTGGTCCAACAGTGGCCAAAACTCAAGAGTATCTAATATGGGCCTTCAAATGTGTCTACCTTCTCACAAAGATTACTCTTGGCAGAGTTGTAGATAGAAGGGAAATGACGCTTCTATCCCACCGGAGTTTTCACAAGATATTCAGAAAAGCAAAAACAATGCTGCATTGGCTGAGCATGTTAATTCTATAATCTGCCGACAACTTTTGTGAAGGATTAAGCAATTATTAGTTTCAGCTCGTTTTGCTCAGTGGAATTCTTATTATTCTGGTATAGCTCTGTTTAGAGTGTGTTTAGTAAATTGACTGAGACAAACATGCAGTACATTTAAAATGATTAAATCGAAGTTAAATTTGTATATTAACAAATAACAGATTTAATAATCATTTAGTTTTAACAAGAGTTAAAATAATTGAATAGTCTAAAAGACAATGTTCAGCATTGAATGATAGCTGGTTTTATGAAAAAAAGTTCACTTTTACAGTTTATAGGTTTCGCTAAGCTGCCAATAGTAGTTTCTGCTCCCGCTGATGGGTTATGTGCAGATAGGTCACTGGAGTTCCCACGTCTCTGGTTAAGCTTAAAGGTGCAGCACGTTCCCAGAACAATCAAGGAGTAACTGCCAAGCTGGTGCCGCGTTTCTACGTCAGTCCACTTCTACCCTCACTTTGTTCCAGAGATTAATACTTTCACTGGTACCACCACCAACAACTATGGTAAAAGAATAGAAACGAAACGCTTTCCTGAGTATTGCGTTTCCGGACACATACGTATGTGTCCCCTTTCTCCTATTCTACCATCCCATCTATCTCAGAATTTACCCTCGGCGAGAATTAAATGTAGTCCGTCGAGAGAAACTTTCTTTACATTTAAATTGAATAGCTTTATCCTTATTTTTACATTTAAATGAAAAGGTTAATAGTACAGATAAAATGTGTTTACATTTACATCTCCACTGTTTGAAAAGTGTTCACAATATAAACTGAATCTGTTTTCATTTACATTTACACTGATTGAAAAGTTTGAAACTTTCATTAACTTTAAAGTGAATATGGTTGCATAGACATTCACACTAAGTTGAAACTGTAAGTATTATACTTAGAATGTACATCATTTCTTTCATCTTTCCCTCCCTGCTTCATATGGAACTTGGGACTACTTAGCTTTTAGTTCTCTTTAAGGAACTAACAATAAAGCAGTCACCAGACCTTGCAGTGGTGGTTCATGAAATCATCATTCTATTTCATAAGGTTGCCAGCCTCAAATAACGTGGAATCCACTAGCGATTTTACCATATTAGTATTCACATGGTAATATATACATATTTCACATGTTAGTAATGAAAAATATAGAATGTAATATGACAACTTACACAGGCTCACAGACTTTTTGCTCAGATGAATGAAGTTAAGGCCCTTGACCAAGGCCTCTTGCACGTGTTCTTGGGGTCGTTACTTTTATAAGATAATTCCCTCTACGACTCCGTGTGTTTCAGTTTCCTCAGATATTCCGGTTTTCCTTATTTAAAACGAGAGATTTCCTGGACTGTTTTGTAAGTCTTTCCGAAATACTTCAATAAAATGTCCGGTCTGATCAAATGGAAATTCTGAATTCTATCTTCTCACAAGTCTGGTTGTGCATTCTCAAGCGTGAATCTCACAGTGTCTTAACACTGAAACGTGTCAGGTTATATTTCTGTCCTTCCCCCGCATATGTTTGCAACGAAGCTAAGAAAGCGCCAATCGTTTCAAACATTGAATAATTTTGTGCGTGATGCAAAGGTCACCTCTCCCTTATATTGTATGAAAACATCCCATGCCTTGTGCACGAACTCGCAAAAACATCGGTAAACTCTCTGCAGTGTGTGAAAGATGTAACAAATTATTACTTCATCTAAAGTAATTTTGTCAGTCATGTCTGTCCATAAGGTGTCTCCCCGTCTTACCAGCTTTGCGGAGAGCGCAGTCTGGCCTTATTAGCAATTAAGCAAATAAGCTGAGCGATATAGTGTTAAGCTCATGTCTGATGTCGGCCGCTGCTGATATTAACCAAAATGGTGGTCGATAATATTGTTTCTGCCGCTCCTTGCAAAGCTTTATGGAAGGGTCGGGTAACAAACAGACGTGATTCCTTATGTCTGAGAGGGGTGTAAGAATGAAAATACCAAATATCTGCTACACATAGCAGAGAAAGAAAGAAAGTGCGGCAATCGCAATAAAAATCAGTACAAAAATGTAACTGATATTGCCGTAGTGAAAGGAGATTGAGAAGGTTCGCCCCATTCTGTAACAACATACATACATACATACAGACATACATATGTGATGATTTGTCCATCGTATTTGGTGAGGACCATCGTCATCTCTCGTAATATAGTTTGTTCTATGATGTTAAGTGGGTGCGCATATGGCTGATCAAGCCAATGCGGGCAAGAAATGTTCTGTTACATGACCGACATACAAGACCCTAAGACAATACAGGCTGCACATCCAAGCTTGACTTTCGGGCTGCACGTATTTTCTGGGCTGCCCTCACACGGTTGGCCTCGCTGAATGCAACACCTATTTTGATAGCGCCTCTCCAGGCTGTGCGATCGTGTGCCAGATGCTCCCATGAGGTATATTAATCTGGCAGCTCTTCATTGACTTCCTCAGGCTGTCTTTGAAACGCTTCTTTGGTCGTCCTCTAGTACGCTTTCCCTCCCTCAACTCGCCATACGGCAGCCTCTTTGTGAGGCGTTCATTTGGCATACGAACCAGATGTCCGGTCCATCGTAACTGTGCTTTCTGAATCAGTGTGTAGACACTGGGCATATTTGCTCTTGATACAACCTCGGTATCTGGGATCTTATCCTGCCATCGAATGTGTAGCACGCGACGCAGGCAGGTTGTGTGGAAGTGATTTAGTTTGTGTGCATGTCTAGCATAAACGATCCCACTCTCACTGGCGTAGAGGATGGTGGGGAGGATGACGGTACGATACATCTTCAGTTTGATCTTGACGCTAATACCTCTGCGTTTGGCCTGAGTCGCCTTTGTGCAGGTCTGCGGCTACAGCTTCCAGTGTGTCCTCACCTGCTGTTTCGTCGCTCGCCCGTCGCCATAAGACTTTTGAGATGATATGGTGAGATGATGTCGTGACTTGCGCGGGAATTGGATTAAAGTGAGGGAGATTAGCGCAGAGTCAGCCTCACCCTCTTGTCCATGCCCGACATGGTCTAGTGGCAGGATAATGTCAAGACGACTAGTGAAGGGTCTGTATGCAGCAGATGACCAAGGCTTCTTCAGTGTCTCGCCATGCTCTTAACCTTCTGCAAGGCCTGCTGGTATCGCCTTTTTGGCCGTTGGACACAACAGTGGTATCTTTTGCCCAATCCACCAGGACCAGTCTTCATTTGCTTGGGAAGACAGACCCGTGTTCACCGAAGGAGAACCTCCGGCTACCCTCACCTGGTTTAGCCCGCCAGTCGAAGCGGAGTACCGTGGTGTGGTCGCTGCGCATGATACAGTTACTTGGAGCCACAGGTGAGAGCTGAGTGACAGGTGGGGACCAATGATGACAGACCTACCTCCTCGGAGGCACGACATGCCCCCTCATCAGAGGTACTTCCCCTCCCTGACCACCCCATACACCCCCATGCACATACATACACGCATACATACATATGTACATACATACGCACATACATCAGAATCTTTATTCTCCAGAATATACATTGATATGTACTGACATGATATAATAAAATACAAGATGGCATATAGGAGAATCATTAGAATTTACATAAAGTAAATTTACATAAATTCATACAGCGTTAATGAGGGCTGTTACCACACATACCATACATACACATATACATACATACATGCATACATATATACATATCAGAATCTTTATTCTCCAGAAAATACATTAATGTGTACTGACATGATATAATAAAATACAACATGGCATATAGGAGAATCATTAGAATTTACATAAAGTGTGGAAGACGTCTCAAGTAGTTCTTTGTGGGTGTTTTTACATCGAATGTTTGTGTTACACAAATATAACAATCTTTAAGCTTCCTAAAAGACATTGGCATGTAATGATATGGTACAACATACAAAAAGTAGTAAGATTAAAATTTACAAAATTTATGTAGAATACCTTTCAAGTAGTTCAATATGGGAATTTTTTACATGGGGGTATTATCAGAATCTTTGTTCGCCATAAAATACATTGACAGCTAGTGGAGTGAAATATTAAATATAGAATCGAATGCAATAGTAATTTGGTATATTAAACAGAGCACAATTGAGATTAGACTTAACAAAAGGGCGAAAAACATCTCCATCAATTTAAAATGGGTGTTTCTTACATAAATGTTTCCATATTCTGTAAGAACCTATAATTGCACTGATACTGAGATATTTGCATACAACCTTTGCTTCAAAGTTCCGCAACCTCAGCGACAGTAATCCACTCACACACTTTGCCTACACATGTCCTAAATTACCAATTATTAGTAAGATAACATGTGTACGATAGCCTAATTTGTTAATTTCCGCAGTCAGTGGATAGTATTTATCAAATTTATGTTGGTAACATTTATCTAAATGTGCATCATATGGTATTTCTACTTCTATTATAAAAGCTGTTTTGCTCTGTTGATTGATTATTGTTAAATAAGGTTTTACGGCACGTGATTTAAATGAAATATCACTGCTGCCGAAAAGAGATGGTTTAACCATTATTTCTTTATTTATTGTTATGTCACTATTATTACTGTTTGAGGACGTCACTTTCTCATAAAAAATGTCTACAACTCTATTGTGCCTTTGCTGGTATAAGGTTTGAAATTTGATACATCCATTTAATAAATGTGACACCATATGGTTGGTTAAATATTTTGCACTTTTTCGTGTATGATTGTGGGTAATATACATGTAAAAGACTTTCACTGAAGTAACTAATCTCGATCTCCCAGCAAATGAAAGTATTTTATCACTTAGTTTAACGTTAGATAGAAAGCTAGGTGACAATACATATCAGAATCTTTCAGATCTTTATTCTCCACTAAATAATTAATATGTACTGACATGATATAATAACATACAACATAGCATATAGGAAAATCATTAGAACATACATAAAGTAAATTTAAATAAATTCATACAGCGTTAATGAGGGCTGTTACCACACGTACATACATACATTCATACATACATACATGCTTACATTCATACATGCTTACATTCATACATATTTAGATACATACATTCATACATACATGCTTACATTCATACATGCTTACATTCATACGTATATACATACATGCATACATGCATACATGCATACATGCATACATGCATACATGCATACATGCATACATGCATACATACATACATACATACATACATACATACATACATACATACATACATACATACATACATACATACATACATACATACATACATACATACATACATACATACATACATACATACACACACACACACACACACACACATACATACATACATACATACATACATACATACATACATACATACATACATACATACATACATACATACATACATACATACATACATACATACATACATACATACATACATACATACATACATACATACATACATACATACATACATACATACATACATACATACATACATACATACATACATACATACATACATATCAGAATCTTTATTGTCCATAAATACATTAATATGCACAGACATGATATAATAGATACAACATGGCATATAGGAGAATCATTAGAATTCACATAAAGTGTTGAAGACGTCTCAAGTAGTTATATGTGGGTGTTTTTACATCGAACCTTTGTGTTACACATACATAAAATTTTTTAAGCTTTCTAAAAGACATTGGCATATAATGATATGATATAACCTGCCAAAAAATGAGAATTATTGAAATATACAAAATGTGTGTGGAATACCATTCAAGTAGAGCAATATGGTTGTTTTTACATGGGGGTTTTATCAGAATTTCTGTTTGCCATAAAAAACTTTGACAGCTAGTAGAGTGAGATATTAAATATAGCATCAAATACAACAGTCGTTTGGTATAGTAGACAGAGCACAATTGAGATTAGACGGTGGGGAAAACATTTCAGCAATTTAACATGGGTGTTTTTTACATCGAAGTTTCCATATTCTGTAAGAACCTATAATTGCACTAATACTGACATATTTACATAAAACCTTTGCTTCAAATTTCCGCAACCCTTGCGACATTAATCCACTCACACACTTTGCATGCACATGACCCAAACTACCAATTATCAGTACGATTACATGCGTACGATAGCCTAGTTCGTTAATTTCTGCAGTCAATGGATAGTACTTATCAAATTTATGTTGGTAACACTTATCTAAATGGGCGTCATATGGTATTGCTGCCTCTACTATAAAAGCTGTTTTGTTCTGTCGATTGATTATCGTTAAATCAGGTTTTATGGCATGTGTCTTAAATGAGGTGTTACTGCTGCCGAAAAGTGATGGTTTAACTATTATCTCTTTATTTATTGTTATGTCACTCTTATTATTGTATGGGGATTTCAGTTTCTCATAAATAATGTCTACAGCTCTATTGTGCCTTTGTTGGTATAATGTTTGAAATTTGGTACATCCATTCAATAAATGTGACACTGTTTCGTATGGGAGGTTACATATTTTGCACATTTTCGTGTATGTCTGTGGGTAGTATAGATGTAAAAGACATTCGCATTCCAGCAACTGTAACCTCGATCTCACAGCAAATGAAAGTATTTTATCACTTAATTTAACATTAGATAGAAAACTTGATGACAATGAATGGTTTACACATTTCATTTCGCGCACTATTCTCCCTTGTGACGATTTACTTTTTAGTTCACTTAGAATTAGGTTAAGTTTATGTGATTTAAATCCAGAATAAAAAGCATTTGCTGACTTGTATGTTAGACTCACATCTTCATCTACATCTAAATGTACAGTGTAATGGCCACTGTCATCCATTTTCACACTCACTCCTTCACGCGCGCATTCTTCATTCAGTTCTATACAAAATGATCTTGGCCAATTCACCTTCGATCTTTTAGCTAGGTGGTTTGTTTCATTTAATTCGTAACTTGCTAAGTTATTCCTATCATCATCTACTTGGTCTATTTCACGTTTTTTCATATGTTTATCTAACGAGCTTATCGCTGCAGTTTTTACAAGACTATCATCACAATTGAGCATACTGACAAGGAATGAAATATGTCGAGAGTGGTATAATATGAAGGGGTTTGGTATGCCAAGGCCACCCTTCGACCTAGGACAAAAGAAATAGCTACATACATACATACATACATACATACATACATACATACATACATACATACATACATACATACATACATACATACATACATACATACATACATACATACATACATACATACATACATACATACATACATACATACATACATACATACATACATACATACATACATACATACATACATACATACATACATACATACATACATACGTACGTACGTACATACATACGTACGTACGTACGTACGTACGTACATACGTACGTACATACGTACATACGTACGTACATACATACATACATACATACATACATACATACATACATACATACATACATACATACATACATACATACATACATACATACATACATACATACATACATACATACATACATACATACATACATACATACATACATACATACATACATACATACATACATACATACATACATACATACATACATACATACATACATATCAGAATCTTTATTCTCCATAAAATACTTTAATATGTACAGACATGATATAATAGATACAACATGGCATATAGGAGAATCATTACAGTTTACGTAAAGTGTTGAAGACGTCTCAAGTAGTTATATGTAGGTGTTTTTACATCGAACCTTTGTGTTACACATACATAAAAATTTTTTAAGCTTTCTAAAAGACATTGGCATATAATGATATGATATAACCTGCCAAAAATGAGAATTATTGAAATTTACAAAATGTGTGTGGAATACCATTCAAGTAGAGCAATATGGTTGTTTTTACATGGGGGTTTTATCAGAATTTTTGTTTGCCATAAAAAAACTTTGACAGCTAGTAGAGTAAGATATTAAATATAGCATCAAATACAGTAGTCGTTTGGTATAGTAGACAGAGCACAATTGAGATTAGACGGTGGGGAAAACATCCTAGCAATTTAAAATGGGTGTTTTTTACATCGAAGTTTCCATATTCTGTAAGAACCTATAATTGCACTAATACTGACATATTTACATAAAACCTTTGCTTCAAATTTCCGCAACCCTTGCGACATTAATCCACTCACACACTTTGCATGCACATGACCCAAACTACCAATTATCAGTACGATTACATGCGTACGATAGCCTAGTTCGTTAATTTCTGCAGTCAATGGATAGTACTTATCAAATTTATGTTGGTAACACTTATCTAAATGGGCGTCATATGGTATTGCTGCCTCTACTATAAAAGCTGTTTTGTTCTGTCGATTGATTATCGTTAAATCAGGTTTTATGGCATGTGTCTTAAATGAGGTGTTACTGCTGCCGAAAAGTGATGGTTTAACTATTATCTCTTTATTTATTGTTATGTCACTCTTATTATTGTATGGGGATTTCAGTTTCTCATAAATAATGTCTACAGCTCTATTGTGCCTTTGTTGGTATAATGTTTGAAATTTGGTACATCCATTCAATAAATGTGACACTGTTTCGTATGGGAGGTTACATATTTTGCACATTTTCGTGTATGTCTGTGGGTAGTATAGATGTAAAAGACTTTCGCATTCCAGCAACTGTAACCTCGATCTCACAGCAAATGAAAGTATTTTATCACTTAATTTAAAATTAGATAGAAAACTTGATGACAATGAATGGTTTACACATTTCATTTCGCGCACTATTCTCCCTTGTGACGATTTACGTTTTAGTTCACTTAGAATTAGGTTAAGTTTATGTGATTTAAATCCAGAATAAAAAGCATTTGCTGACTTGTATGTTAGACTCACATCTTTATCTACATCTAAATGTACAGTGTAATGGCCACTGTCATCCATTTTCACACTCACTCCTTCACGCGCGCATTCTTCATTCAGTTCTATACAAAATGATCTTGGCCAATTCACCTTCGATCTTTTAGCTAGGTGGTTTGTTTCATTTAATTCGTAACTTGCAAAGTTATTCCTATCATCATCTACTTGGTCTATTTCACGTTTTTTCATATGTTTATCTAACGAGTTTATCGCTGCAGTTTTTACAAGACTATCATCACAATTGAGCATACTGACAAGGAATGAAATATGTCGAGAGTGGTATAATATGAAGGGGTTTGGTATGCCAAGGCCACCCTTCGACCTAGGACAAAAGAAATAGCTACATACATACATACATACATACATACATACATACATACATACATACATACATACATACATACATACATACATACATACATACATACATACATACATACATACATACATACATACATACATACATACATACATACATACATATCAGAATCTTTATTCTCCATAAAATACATTAATATGTACAGACATGATATAATAGATACAACATGGCAAATAGGAGAACCATTAGAATTTACATAAAGTGTTGAAGACGTCTCAAGTAGTTATATGTGGGTGTTTTTACATCGAACCTTCGTTTTACACATACATTAAAAAAAATTTTAAGCTTTCTAAAAGACATTGGCATATAATGATATGGTATAACATGCGTACGGTAGCCTAGTTCGTTAATTTCTGCAGTCAATGGATAGTACTTATCAAATTTATGTTGGTAACATTTATCTAAATGGGCATCATATGGTATTGCTGCCTCCACTATAAAAGCTGTTTTGTTCTGTCGATTGATTATTGTTAAATCAGGTTTTACGGCATGAGTCTTAAATGAGGGGTTGCTGCTGCCGAAAAGTGATGGTTTAACTATTATCTCTTTGTTTATTGTTATGTCACCTTTATTATTGTATGCAGATTTCAGCTTCTCATAAATAATGTCTACAGCTCTATTGTGCCTTTGTTGGTACATACATACATACATACACACATGCATGCATGCATGCATGCATGCATGCATGCATGCATGCATGCATACATACATACATACATACATACATCCATACATACATACATACATACATACATACATACATACATACATACATACATACATACATACATACATACATACATACATACATACATACATACATACATACATACATACATACATACATACATATCAGAATCTTTATTCTCCATAAAATACATTAATATGTACAGACATGATATAATAGATACAACATGGCATATAGGAGAATCATTACAGTTTACGTAAAGTGTTGAAGACGTCTCAAGTAGTTATATGTAGGTGTTTTTACATCGAACCTTTGTGTTACACATACATAAAAATTTTTTAAGCTTTCTAAAAGACATTGGCATATAATGATATGATATAACCTGCCAAAAATGAGAATTATTGAAATTTACAAAATGTGTGTGGAATACCATTCAAGTAGAGCAATATGGTTGTTTTTACATGGGGGTTTTATTAGAATTTTTGTTTGCCATAAAAAAACTTTGACAGCTAGTAGAGTAAGATATTAAATATAGCATCAAATACAGTAGTCGTTTGGTATAGTAGACAGAGCACAATTGAGATTAGACGGTGGGGAAAACATCCTAGCAATTTAAAATGGGTGTTTTTTACATCGAAGTTTCCATATTCTGTAAGAACCTATAATTGCACTAATACTGACATATTTACATAAAACCTTTGCTTCAAATTTCCGCAACCCTAGCGACATTAATCCACTCACACACTTTGCATGCACATGACCCAAACTACCAATTATCTGTACGATTACATGCGTACGATAGCCTAGTTCGTTAATTTCTGCAGTCAATGGATAGTACTTATCAAATTTATGTTGGTAACATTTATCTAAATGGGCGTCATATGGTATTGCTGCCTCTACTATAAAAGCTGTTTTGTTCTGTCGATTGATTATCGTTAAATCAGGTTTTATGGCATGTGTCTTAAATGAGGTGTTACTGCTGCCGAAAAGTGATGGTTTAACTATTATCTCTTTATTTATTGTTATGTCACTCTTATTATTGTTTGAGGATTTCAGTTTCTCATAAATAATGTCTACAGCTTTATTGTGCCTTTGTTGGTATGTTTGAAATTTGGTACATCCATTCAATAAATGTGACACTGTTTCGTATGGGAGGTTACATATTTTGCACTTTTTCGTGTATGTCTGTGGGTAGTATAGATGTAACCTCGATCTAACAGCAAGTGAAAGTATTTTATCACTTAATTTAACATTAGATAGAAAACTAGATGACAATGAATGGTTCACACATTTCATTTCGCGCACTATTCTCCCTTGTGACGATTTACTTTTTAGTTCACTTAGAATTAGGTTAAGTTTATGTGATTTAAATCCTGAATAAAAAGCATTTGCTGACTTGTATGTTAGACTCACATCTTCATCTACGTCTAAATGTACAATGTAATGGCAACTGTCATCCACTTTCACACTCACTCCTTCACGCGCGCATTCTTCATTCAGTTCTACCCAAAATGATCTTGGCCAATTCACCTTCGATCTTTTAGCTAGATGGTTTGTTTCGTTTAACTCGTAACTTGCAAAGTTATTCCTATCTTCATCTACTTGGTCTATTTTGCGTTTTTTCATGTCTACCTAACGAGTTTATTGCTGCAGTTTTTACAAGACTATCATCACAATTGAGCATACTGATAAGGAACATACATACATACATATACATATGGACATACATACATACATACATACATACATACATACGTAAACACACATACATACAAAAGCAGCATATCATGCAGAAGATTTATTACAACTGACAGCAGCCTATGCTTTTTTAAGTAAACCAGTATTTTACATACGAAATTATCCAATACCATAATTCTCGCGGTAAGTACTTGGTCGGTCGGTCTGTCAGTCACATTTTGCACACCGTCATTTGCGCACTCTTTTCTATTTTCGAGGAAGTGCATTAACTTTCAACCACAGCTTAGGGAGTGCAACTGTGTTTGAAAGTTAGACAATAATTGTATTGTTTCCCCTTATATGTACTCTCGCGAAAATAGAAAAAGTGCCCAAAATGACGGTGTGCGTGAACAGTTTGATTATGGAAAGAAGCCAACAACACAATTGATAAACAGTACATGAACTGGAGTTTCGTCAAACTTCAAACGCTGTTCTCGGAGGCAGTAAGTCGACTATGGCTTCTCAGAGGCAGTATGTCGACCAGGGCAAGATTTTAAAAGATGCACGAACAATTAAACGAGACATGTTGTCATAAAAGAAATGTTTGTTATTTAGTAAATTTACGGTACATTAGATCATTATCACTGCTCCACGTGTCATTTAGGTAAGGTTACTCCATGTCTTCATATTTAATAAATCCATATAATTTTCACTACAAATATCTAATGACGGTCGCCTGCAACGAAATTACCACAGTAGTGATAGTACCGTCTGTAATACAAGCAACAGAAACAACACGTAATTAATAACCTGTCAATTTTGACGGGTTATTGTTAGTATTTTATCATTTCAATGATACTTACACGTAAAAATAATAATTCGCTTCGAGGAAATAGTCCCGCCTCTGTGTGTCCAGAAACCATTGCTTTGAGTAACCCATAATGAAGTGTTTGAGAAGTTAAATCATTTACTTCCATAATTAAAGTGCCACCCAATGACTTTTCAAAGTTTTTTTTTTTTTATTTATTTTTTTTTTTTTTTGGCTTTAACATTAGGTTAAACTACAGACAGAGGCTTGAATTTATTTATTTTTTTAATACAAATAATCATCACAGGCAGTAATATAGGCTGTCGAGTTCTCGTTCCAAACATCAATCTAAAGACAAGCGATGCAAACCTTCCTGTCATCTAGAGACGTCGTAGTTTCGTATGTTTTAAGCATGTGACACGACAATCAGCAAAGCATAGGGCAATAATTTGATCATTGAAGTATATACCTACCTACGTGCATCAAATGCTGAAAGTTTAAGATGTTGGCTTTATTTCTACTCCCTTAATTGTCTGACCAGTATACCTCTTCGTATTTGTCGTACAGATAGATTGTGAGTTATTTTGGCCCGTCTGAGTGGAGTGGATGGTGATAGATACGTGAGAAAGGTGTGAGAAATAGATTTCAATGGTGGTAGCTTATAGAAAACGATATGTCTCTGGAATGAGTAAGTTTCTCTATTCCAGCCTATCTATACGACTATAACTTAGTACAAGACAACCTTGCCCTCCTAATACAAATAAATTTAAGTTTAACTACACACACACACAGCTATGTGACCACAAGACACACAAACGTGAAAAACTACGGTTACTTGGGTATGGGTCTGACCAACACACAAAGGTGAGTTTGTTTGTTGTTTATTATCATTAAACTTTACAACACCAATATCTAAAGAAAGATCAAATAAAATCAGATTTACATATATATGAAATAGCAGAATAAATGCGCCCTCCCCCTATGGAGAAAAGAGCCCAAAAGTTAAAAACCCAAAGGGCGAAGGTTAGCACAATCTTACAGAGTAGACAGTAAAGTAAACAAGTTCCTACTATATAATAATAATAATAATAAATTCTTTAAGCACCAAACACGGCGCATAAGGCAGAAACCAGTGCTCTCCAGGTTGTTCGTTGTGACGCCACTCCTCTTAGCTCTTGCACATTATTTAGGCCCAACGTTCTTCCTTCTCTTATTATTGTTCTTCTAAGTGTTTCTTTTGGTCTTCCTTTTTTCCTCTTACCCTCAGGAACCCAAGTGAGCGCCTGTAGTGGTATTCTGTTGTTTTGCATTCGTAGGACATGACCGATATATGACCATCGTCTTTTCCTTATATAGTCAGAGACATATTTCTGCCTAGAGTCTTCTCTTATTTGTCGATTAGTCTTGAATTCTTTCCAACTGATGTTCATGAGTTTTCTAAGACATTTGTTCTCTCGAATGTATTCAGCTTGTTCTCCAATGATTTTGTTATTTTCCAACTCTCACAGCCGTATGTTAACACTGAGATAACATTTGAATTAAACAGACGAAGCTTGGTATGTATATTCAATGATCGTAATTTCCAAATGTTAGATAATCTATTGAAGGCGCTAGCTGCCAAAGCAATTCTAGTATGGATTTCTCTTGTTGTGTCACCATCCTGAGTCATTTTACTGCCTAAATAATTGAAACTTTCAACTTTCTGTAGTTTTTCCCCGTTCAAGATGATATCAAAGGTCTCGTTAGAAAAGTTCATAGCTTTAGTTTTAGAGGCATTTATTTGGAGACCTATTTTAACCGAGAGATGACACAAATTATTTATTGCTTCTTGGGATTGTCTTGGTGTTGAACTTAAGAATGCTACATCATCTGCGAAATCCAGGTCCCCCAGGAATTTTCCATTTGTCCATTTTATACCCAATTGTTCATTGTGGGTATAGTTTCTCATAACCCAATCAATAGCTATTCCAAAAAGTAGTGGTGACATAATACAGCCTTGTTTCACCCCTGTTTTTCTACGTAAACCATTCTGTATTCCCTTTATTTGTTCTAACACAACATCTTGCATTGTCATATAGCGCTTTGATTATATTCACATATTTTGTTGGAAAACCATAGATTGTAAGTATCTTCCACAATGATGGGCGGTGTAGACTATCAAAGGCTTTTTGAAAATCGACGAAGGTGATAATAAGTGGCGATTGCCTTTCCACTGATTCTTCTATAATTGTTCTTAGTGTGAATATTTGATCAATACATGATCGTTTCGGCCTGAAACCCGCTTGTTCTTCTCTGATCTTTTCGTCAGCATGCAATTTAAGTCTTTCTAACATCATGCAACATAATAATTTTCCAGGTACCGATAATAGAGATATACCACGCCAGTTATTACAGTCTGATAGATCACCTTTCTTCGGTAACTTTACAATAATACTGTCTTTCCATTGTTTGTGGTGGTTGTTCTTCTCTCCATACTTCATTTATAATATCTAAAATTCTCAAGAGGTTGTTGTCATTAACTGCTTTAATCATTTCCCCTGAAATTTCGTCAACTCCAGCAGCTTTAAAATTTTTTAATCTTTTAACGGCTTGTTTGATCTCGTCCAGCGTGAATTCATCGCAAGTTATTGGCAAGGTGGTTGTGGGTGTTTCATTATTAAAATCAGGTGTTACTGTTGGTGGTGGTCTGTTTAGCACCTCCATGAAGTGCTCAGCCCATCTCTTCATTTGTTCTTTTTCTGTTGGTATTGAATTCCCTAATTTACCTTTAACAGGTGTTTCCATAGCAGTAGGCTGGTGACATAGTTGTTTTGTAATTTGATAAAGGCACCTACTATTACCAGTTCTTGCAGCATTTTCAGCTTCTACGGCCAGTTCATTGATGAAATGTCTTTTATCTCTTCGAGGTTTTGTCTTCACTTCTTTATTTAACAAGTTATAAGTTAGTTTGCAAGATTCAACTGCATTATGTGTACTTGCCGCTAGTAGTTTAAGTTTTGCTGTTTTCCTTTCTTGTATTTTATCCCAAGTATCTTCTCTCATCCATTTTTTCTTTTTATGTACTAGGTATCCGGTGGTCGCTACTGCTGCTTCTGTCATTGCTGTTCTCAGTTGTTCCCATTTAGTATCGATTGTCTTGGTGGTGATATCGTTGTCAATTTTGCCTAAGGCATCGAAATAGTTGTTCATTTTGACATTATATTCCTCCTTTATATCATTTGATTGCAGTCTGTGTACATCTATTCTTCTATTTTTATTCTGTTGGTATAACTTCTTCAGTTTAATTCTCAGTTTAGCTATGCAGAGGTTATGATCACTTCCGATCTCTGCACCTCTGTATGCTCTGACGTCTTGAACTGATGAGCGAAATTTAGCGCTTATGCAGAAGTGATCTATCTGGTTCTTAGTTCTGCCATCAGGTGAATTCCATGTTATCTTGTGGATATTCTTATGTGGAAAGATGGTGTCTGCCACAACGAGGTTTGATATTTCACAAAGTTCTAGAAGTCTTTCGCCATTTTGATTCATACAGCCTATGCCATGAGTACCGAGATATCTTTGTACTCCATCGTTGTTGTCACCTACTTTGGCGTTAAAATCACCCATGACTGCTATTATGTCATGCTTGGGTATTGTGTTGATGGTACTTAGAAGTGCTTCATAGAAGTCATCTTTTGTGGTATCAAGAGCGTCGTTAGTTGGTGCATAACATTGTACAATTGAGAGCTTGAAAAATCGTGTCTGAAATCTAGATAATATTAGCCTCTCATTGATAGGTGCCCAGCTGATAAGCGATGCTGCTGCTTTCTGTGTCATTAAGATGGCTACTCCCTCTGTGTGACGATTATCATTACTACCAGAGTATATAATTTCCTTTTTTTCTTCAGAAATATATTTTATGCCCTTCCCCGTCCATCTACACTCGCTGACACCCAATATGTCCAACTTATAATTATCCATTTCTTTAATTACTTCTTCCAATTTTCCGTCTTGATACATAGTTCTTACATTCCAGTATCCAATTTTAAAAATCTCCTTAGCCCCCAAGATATTAGAGTGAGTCATGTTTACTGTCGAGCCTGGTTCTGTTTCGGTAACAATAGCTTGTTTTACGATAGTGAATTGTTAACTCACTGATCAACCCTCCGATCCAACCGACCGATTCGAGGGTTTCGAGGTCAGTTATAGGAAAATATCTACACCAGTAGATACTCTGGTGTATCTTTTACTCTATAATTTAACATAACATGGTATTATCCATCGAAATATACACATTCCTGATGTTTTTCTTTCGGCGTCTAAGGTGAGAAACGAATTTCACCTCCATCTTGGAAGGGTAGATAACATTAATCCTACTATATGCTACCTAGTAAAGTAAACAAGTTTAAGCAAATCCAATGTTGGTAAATTTCCTGAAACAAAGAAAAATACTCACGCACTCTTTCATACAGTGGCCACTGAATCACTCTTACCTACTCTTGGTGATATCCCTTGGAAATACAATTATTCCTGAATATATATAATGTCAGGTTCACTTCCCAAATTGACCCCAGTCCATCCTCTAACAAAAAAAAGACTAGTAAGGTGGACGCCGAATCTGGTGTTTTGTTTTTTCCGGATGAACAAAATGTCACCACCAATAGTTTATGTAGGAACGTGCTCTTGGGGTTCACAGTTAAAAGAGGAAAATACTTCCAGTATTGGGAAACATCTGGTTGCAAAAAAAAGTTACCAATGATGATGATGATGATAATCCTATCGGACAACTCTATGTTAGAGCTCCGATTTTGCACAGCGTAAAATCTGGATAAATCTGCTTGAATACAAGTGCCAGGAGTCTGGAACATTAATGTTATTTTGTAAACCCCAGTGGGCTGGTAAAAATTGGACAAATTATCTGGGTTTGGTAAGTCCAGTTAAACTTATAAGTTAAAATGTTTCTCGTGTATCTTTGGCTAATACTCGCTCACAAAAGAAATTGGTGACGCACAAGCCAAGACAAAGAGACAACATTAACCAATCAGTTAAAAAAAGACCACTGGACGCCTTTGTGATCAGGTCTGCGAAGAATACAAAAAACAATATATATAAAAATTATGCTAATCAGATATGTACACACACGGACGGGGACAAGACGATCTCTCCTCCACTCCGTCAGTCCTGATTAAATTTAAAAAGCACCCGGTGTTTTCCTTTACGCCTACAAGGTCAGCCTTCGCTAGCGCCGAGTTTTAGGTCGGATGGAGTTATGCAACTCTCCCGCCCCTTGCTCATGCCGGCAGTCAGCGTACAGTGTTAATTGTTATTTAATTATTCAAATGCGCACTTACACAAAGTATCGCTTGTCGCTACTAGCTATAAATTTGTCGGCGTCTGTTAGTCATCGCATGATATTAAATAATAGGCACTTATACTAAATACGCACAATGAAATAAAACGTGAATTCTTTTCTGTCACTATCAGTCGCGCCAAGCATATAAACCAGTCTTCTAAAACCGTCTCTTCTTGTGTGAGAAAGCGTGTGGTGAATATTAACATTATAACTGAACATCTGGTAGGAAATAGCTACGCGTTACTTTATTTCACTAGTTTTAACAGCTAGAAAATCTAAGTGAATTATAATGGTAAAAGCTAACACTTTTAATTGGTAAAAGCTAACACTTTTAAACACGTAAGCACTAATTTCTATTACCAGAAAATCAGAACAACAAATCCCCACGAATGCTAATAACACATTTTTCCACAATAATGGTTCTAGAACTGCGTGCTTAGAGTATTGAAAAATTCTGAGTGACAACTGATAGCAGGTTTAAGAAAACACAGTTTATGTATCGTTATATTTCTCTGATCTATAGATGTTGTTAATTTTCGCGCTACTGTGTGTAACGGAGAATAAGAAACAGAGTTACAAGATAAAGGCTTACGGCCAGTCTTTCGTCGGCGTTTTCGACCGTCATAAAAAGACTTATTACGTGTAACGGGGTTCTACCCACGACTCGACATCAAAGCGTACTCGGGGAGTTTTGGATTTCCCTTCGTAGACTTCAAAAGATTCTGTGTTTTTCACGTGCGGTCTGTCATGTATCATATGATTGACAGATAAGCTCGCGTGAGAAGATGAGGTAAACAATTCTGATTCGCTACCTGTTATGGCGGGCAGGTCACGAAAGTTGGTAAACACTTCGTTTGCTTATGTTCAAAGAAAAGGGGCAGGACGAAAAAGTAGCTTGTGTGAGTAAACACAGGCAGAAAATGCATGGTTTTGCTATTAAATCATAGAGCGCTACGAGATTACAAAAACTGTCAGATTACTGTAGGCTCTTTTTCCATTATACGTCACAGTTTTACAAACAACACGTGTTTCCAAAATCTTAAGCCTTACTCGGATAATTGAATTTACACACTTTGTATGAATCACTCTATTTCTCTCTAACCCTCTTGATTACACAAAAACTACTGCCTTGTACTGATATCAGTTTACTGTATATATATCGCATTCAGCGTCAATGTTCGCATGGAGCAAAGGCCTTCAACAAACACATGACAGGTCCTCCTTTCACGTGCCATCACCTCAAGTTATTTCCTTGTCTTTCTCATTATTTTCACCTCTAGTCTCTAGCTCCATGTGTTTTTTTTTTGGTCTACCTTTCTTTCGCTGCGGATTCCAGAACAAGGACTACCTTGTAATGCTATCAAAAGGTTTCCTCAATATGTGTCTTACCCATCGCCAGCATCATCTCCTTATCGCTTGTTCCACTGGCACTTGTCTGGTTCCTGTCTTCAGTTTCACGTTGTTGAGCGTTTCATACCATTTCAATCCTTCTATTCTACACAAGCACCCATTTATGAATGTCTGTAGCTTTTTGCTTGCTTTTTAATCCTGTTGTCCATGTTTCATAGCCATATAATAGGATTGACATGACGTTTGAGTTAAAGTTTCAGGTTTTTCTGTTGCTCTTGATTTCTCTTGATCTCCTTATGTTTTCCAACGCAATGGAAGCTAATTTTGTTTTTGTATTTTTATGTTGATGTCATTGTCGATTCCTCCAACTTTGTCTTCATTGCTGCCAAGTTATGTGTCCGATTCTACATCTTGTCTTCTCATCCCATGTACAACGTATCTTTTCTGCTGTGGACTTTTCCATTCCACGATGTTAGACAGTAATCTTCTGTCTTTGTTATGACAAATCTCTTCTTCCTTAAACATTTAATAGTTTCACGATATGTTCCAGCTTTCTTTTTTTTTTTTTATAAAAGCCCAAAGAAATTGGATTGCTTCTGTCGACATACGGCAGTACCTTCTTTGTTAGCTGCTCTTTTTCAGGGCTACATCATTGTTCATTCTAACTGTCCTTGATATTCTTAAGGCTCATCTGCAAGACCACACCTTTATGACCGCCGCGGGAGCCGCGCAGGCGTAATGGTTACCACACTGCGCTGGCGATCGGGTTATCCAGGTTCGCGCCCTGGGGAGGACATTTGACAGAGAGTCTTCTACCAGGACTTGGACTGGATTAATTCGAGTCCTGGCGAAGAAATTTGAAGCAGTGCCTTCGACGATGTACTGGAATAACCTGGGCGGCTCCTGAGCACAAACCCTCTGTGAATGGGAAGCATCGAAGCTCCTGACCGGGTTGGAAGGAAAGTCCATTGGCTCCCCAGCCTCGCAATGCCATGACATTTGTTTCTTGTCATTCGGCAGAAGGGCTGAAAGCCCGAGTGCCGCTGGTTAGGGAAAAGAAATATATGACCGCCATGAATGTTCTTGTTTGTTTACTGCCAGTTCATAGCTTCAATTATATATGACAATATATACCATATATTTCACTGAAGTACTTTCTTTCTTATTTCCATAGTTATTGTTGCACATAGTACGCATCATTTTTATGGAACTCTGCTTTTGTGCAAAATATTTTATATTCATTTCGTAGATGCATTTTCTTTACTATGTTGACAGCGTTTTCCAGGAAAGTCCTTTTTGTTGAGACAATCATCGCGTTTGTCTTTTTTGCTCCTTGGCTTTACTCCTTCACTGTCGCAGTTTCAATGAGGATACTAAATTTTTGTCTCCTGGTACATCTTTTCATATTTTTGTTGTAATAAAATCTAATTTTACTGTATAATATAATAATACTCTGTTTTAATAAGAACTGGAAATGAACAACTATCAAATAGACATTAGCATACTACAAAACCACCTCATTAATTTTTCGGTAATTTACGTTATATATATATATATCTGTGTGAGTGTGCGTGTGTGTGTGTGCGTGCGTGTGTGCGTGCGTGCGTGTGTGTGTGTGTTTGTGTGTGTGCGTGTGTGTGTGTGCGTGCGTGCGCGTGCGTGTGCGTGTGCGTGTGCGTGTGCGTGCGTGCGTGCGTGCGTGCGCGCGCGCGCGCGTGCGTGCGTGCGTGCGTGCGTGCGTGCGTGCGTGCGTGCGTGCGTGTGTGTGTGTGTGTGTGTGTGTGTGTGTGTGTGTGTGTGTGTGTGTGTGTGTGTGTGTGTGTGTGTGTGTGTGTGTGTGTGTGTGTGTGTGTGTGTGTGTGTGTGTGTGTGTGTGTGTGTGTGTGTGTGTGGACAGAAGGATTTAATTTTAGACTAAGTAATTAATTTTCCATCTGGTCTACGGTGTATTTTTGTGCTCATGTTGGCATTTTCCCTAAGCTGCATAATTTATATCGACATAAATGTAATGAATTTTAATCATGTAATCGGAGATGACCATCGATTATAGCCAACTTGGCGCTATCTGGCATGAGTGGAATACATCTTGGTTGAGTAGGAAACTGTGAGAAGTGTGATACAGATAACATGTGGCAAAGAGTATCTAGTGTTATTCAAGTCGGGCATAAAACACGCGATTTGCTCCTCAGAGAGGGGTGTGCGTAGCTTGCCAGACAAATGACGTGGCTATTATAAGGCGCATGGAAGATTTATACTAAAACAGTGGAAGGCTCCAGTCAGAGTTCAGAAGGAGGCAGAATCGTCTTCTTGTGTGAAATGCATACTCGTATGATACGCCAGTGAGGTTGGAGGATTTGATATCGCATATGTTGTGTCTGTGCTAAGTGAACTATCGACATTGAGGTATGCTTACCTATGAGTACATTTTATAATACTTAAGAATCAGTAATATTAGACGTTTCAGATTCAGGAGTTAATGCTGTTTAACGATGCTCAGAGTTTTTCTGCAGTTTGATAGAATTTGATTGGCGATTTATGTGTTTTCTAGTTTAATTTCACGTATATATCAGCTGTGTTAATTCAGCGATTTTCCTCTTCATATATATATATATATATATATATATATATATATATATATATATATATATATATATATATTATATATATATATATATATATATATATATATATATATATATATATATATATATATATATATATATATATATATATATAAAAGATATTCTGGCTCATACGTTTGCTTTCATACATATAAAAAACTGGAGAGACTATGATTGTTTAATTTTAAAACAACATGTAACAATTTTAATAATGAATTAGTCTTTAACAGTTAAAATAAATATGGAAAATTTTGTGAAATTTTATATTGGAATCAAATTTTCTCCTCACGGAGATTAAATAGAGGGTTTTATTAATGTCCGTTACTTTCGCCTGTTAATAAGCACTTAGCTCGTCTACGTGAGTCCTGCCGCCGTTGTATCGTCACTTTTCGGGTGATGTGGGCACTTCTTTGCCTAACTCGTCTTATGTATGTGGTTAGTGTTGATTCCCTGCTCTCACAACCAAGGCGTAGAAACGTCGGTCTTGCCACTTCGTCCTCGAACGGTCTCATAGCTTCGTTCCACAAACTGTTGGACAAAATAGAAAACAAATGAGTCTGCTAAGTACAGTTGTTTGAAGCACTCTGATAGGCCCACTCTTCCGTTGTCCACCCACCAACGTTAATCTCTACTAAGTACACTGAGTTGGAAGCTTAACAGGCGCATCCTCTCGTTGTCCACCCACCAATGTTAATCTCTCAGAAGAATTAAATTCTTGAGTACACAACGTAGCTCAAGAAAAATGATTAAAATTCACGAATGTTCCTCTGGGTATTAACTTGGAAAATGTGTCTGCATAGCGCGAATAATGATGTGTGCCTGAACTAACACTAACAAGCTGCATAAATCTCACAAAATGATATGCCACACTTGAGGCACATATGATGTAATCATCACTCATCACTGCTGCAGTCGGAGTCTGGGGTCACCTCTGCTGTCGGATTTTCCCGCACGACTAGCAAGAAACAATCACCAGCACTTGCTGTAGTGGTTCATGAATATATTCTTTTCATATGTTGAGGTTGCCAGCCTCGTTTATAACCACTAACAAGAAACATGTCAAATTTCACTTTTGTAAAATAAATGTTCACAACTTACCCCAAAGTATTGGTTCATACAATCTCCTTGTTCAGCTTTGGATGGACGCAGCTCTGTATTAGAAGCTTCGAAATCATTTTGGTCAGGGAAATTAGAGTTAATTCCTCTGACGGCGGGTGTTCTGCGAAATCACTTGGGAAAAACTGTGTTTAATTCCTTTATGACTTGTGATCCAATTCCTAGGTTTCCAATCTTGTTATTTTAAAGTCCTGGTCCTTTAAGTATCCAGTCTCGGTATTTATAAAGGCGGGCTTACTTTTTAAGGTTTTAATTTTCCCAAATACTTCGATCTGTTACTTATAAGTAAAGAATTCTTGGTCCGATCCTTTTCTTTCTGGCTTTTTGAAAGTTGCTCGTTTAAATTGCGAAGATGTCTGTTCTGTGTTTCTGAGTTCGCTAGATTATATTTCCCACTTCTCAGTTCAATCACAGATTGTATTTCCGCCGAATTTTCCAGTGGAATTCATTGTTTATTCCGGCATCTCAAATCAAACCAATCAAATCTCTCTAGCACTTGGTTGGGGTGTTTTAATTCAAAATATCCTCTACGTGTTTTAAATTTAATTATTCCACGCGTAACCTCTGTCTAATAAGTCGGTATACTTCCGGTGGCCTCTTCATACAACAAATCTGTGACTCATCCCTCGATACTACCTTCCGCCCAGAGTTACCTGTAATCTTGATACAGACAGGGGCCAGCGGAAGCGAATTACGTATTTATCACCTGTGTTTTTCGTCTGTCCACCAGACAAGGTCGCCGACAGACAATGTGGCTTTCTTAAAGTCTACGGTCACTCCCGTCTTGTGCAAACACAGGGATTGTCGCTATCCATCTGGGATCAAATGTTGGACCGTTACGTTCTTTGGGGTCAGCCGACTTATGTGAAAACGTGTAATCGACTGGCCGGTCTAATTACCTGGCGGAACGTGAACAAGTCTGAGTAGTGGTAAAGCAAAATGTAAGAGACAAAGATAGTCCCGTAGCAGATACTTCCGAAGAGGAGTTGAGTGTTAGAGACTTCACCCTACTAGATTCAGCATAGGGTGTAAAATAATGAATGAAAGTGCAAAATTTTTGCCAAATGAAAGGACAATGAAAGAGATAAATAAAGAAATGAAGCAATACTGCCGGAGTGAATGAGAGTTATAAAAAAGCACGACTGATTTCGTCGCAGGCCTCAAGCTTCTTTATGAGAAGCTGCCTGTCCTGTAGGTATAACGCCGAGTAGGTAAGGTAATCCACGCTGGGGAAACTAACAACACTGTTCCTCCTAATTTGATGTCCAAATGAAGTGGAGATATGCTCCCCTTTGAACAGCTGTTAAATAAATCCAATCGCACACCCACTTTCCAGGGCACGGGTGAAGGAGCCAAAACTAGTGCACATTAACTGCACCCACTGCTAAATCCAATAACACTGGCTAACAAAAAAAAATTTTTTTTTCTTTCTCTAACATTTCTATGTTTTTCTGGTCAATGTTAATGCGCTGTTTTTAAATCTGCAAACCGTTTTTCTCTATCAGGTCGGGATCTCTAGAAATACGCAATTGAAGTTTTTTAACAAAGCATCCAGTATTACAACATCATTTGTACAAGAAGTACAACAGTTATGTAGGCTTGAATTTCTTTGCAGTCGACTTTCGTCGGTGAATGGCATGTGGTACATCGCGATGAAGCATCCAACAATAATCGGCAAGCATGGTCACACTCCACCGTCTTTGATAACGTGACTCCATTACGGCGATATCTTGATGGAATCGTTCTCCATGTTCATCGCTGACTTCGCCAAGGTTGTCAGGGAAAAAGTCAAGATGCGAATCGAGCAAATGGATTTTGAGGGACATGTTACAGCCCATAATTCTGTATGCATCTATGCACTGCTTAACAATATGCACATAGTCGACAGATTTGTGATTTCCCAGAAAGTTATCGACGATCGATTTGAATGCCATCCATGCGCGAAGTTCACTACCATGTAACAAGTTCTCGAATTGTTTGTCTGCAATAACTTTCCTAATCTGAGGTCCTACAAAGATACCTTCCTTTATCTTTGCACCGCTAACTTGCGGAAACTTTTCTCGAAGATAAGTGAAAGCTTTGCTCGTTTTATCTAACGCTTTTACGAAATTCTTCATGAGCCCCAACTTTATATGTAACGGTGGTAAAATGATGCTGTCTTTGTTAACTAATGGCTCGTGTATTACATTTTTATGCCCGAGCTGCATACGATCCCTGATAGGCCACACCTTTCTTGCATAATGTTCTGTCTGTTGCGGCTGTCCCATTCACATAGGAAGCAACAAAATTTAGTATACCCAGTCTGCATGCCCGTGAGAATTGCAATGACCTTTAGGTCTCCACAAATCCGCCATTGGTAGTCATTGTACTTTATTTTTGCCAAAAGTATAGCCATATTGTCATAAGTTTCTTCCATATGAACAGAGTGGGCGACTGGAATTGATGAAAATAAATGTCCGTTATGCAATAACACGGCTTTTAGACTAGTCTTGGAAGAGTCGATGAAAAGTCGCCATTCGTTGACTATGTGCTCATGACCGAGGTGCACCATTAGACCGTTTACATCTTTGCAATAGCAATGTCATCATCCATCTCAAAGTATTGAACAAGTTCTCTGTGTCTATGACGAAATTTAGATATCGGAGTATTGGGCGCTAAAAGATTCCATTCTTTGAGTCGCGAACCGAGTAATTCCGCTTGTCCTTTGGTAAGAGCGATATCACGTATTAGATCTGAAAATTCTGAATGGTTAATTAAGTGAACACCATCATTCACCGGTATATAATCCGAGTCAGAATTAGTTTCTAAAGCAGGTAAACTATCACTTTCTGATGGTTCATTCACGTCCAAAGGATGTTGTTCTGGTGGAACTGGGATCGGACACGTGATTGGATCATGAGGCACTGGTTTCGAAACCGATTCAATATTTGGATAAACCACAGACTTTCTAGTTTTAAAAGTGAAACCATGGATATTTGTCAAGCAGAAGTAACAATCAGTAGCGTGATTTGTCGGTTTACGCCATATTACTGGCACTCTTAAAGGCATCGACTTATGCTTCGGCGATTTTCGTAACCAACCTGCCAATGTATTTGCACAAGTCAAACAAACAGCATTTGGCTTCTAAGATTTATTTGCATCATCAACTTTCGAATCGAAATAAAGTTCATATGCTTTCTTTAGTAATGGTGTAAAGTTTTTCTGGTGAACACGATCGGTAAAATATCCACACACGTAACAGAACAGATCAGCCGAATTTCTACAACTTCTAGAAGCCATATTTCGCTCAGAATTATTTCAAAATACAGTAACTATTTGAAACATATTGTAACATATGTCATGCATCTTTTAGCGGTATAAAAAGTAGAATTATTTTGCATTTTATTAATTTTTAATAAGTTATATAGTAAAAATGAAACGGAGCAAATAACGGTTTCCCAAAAATATATTTAATCACAAATATCTTAAGAACCCGACGTGATAGAGATAAACGGATTTCAGATTTGAAATCAGCGCAAGAAACTGACCTAAGAACACTTATTCTTATATAAGAAAGAAAAATGTTGTTTGTCAGTGTAATCAGAACACTGATAACCGCTACTGGAACAACGAATATTTATGAGGGCCCTAGGGATGCGCCTCTATTTGTTGGCTAAAAGTGACTTGGGCTTCAGGTAGGGGACTCTTGCTGGCAATGTGAGATTATCTGCCAAAATACTTCATATACTCCGGGTTTACTGGCTGTCAATGGGTCCGACAGTGTTGCCGACCCGACGGGATGGCAAAGATGTCAACCTGTCTGGCTGGAGACCTTATCCTGCCGAAGGCTCTGAGTATGTACTCCACGGTGACAGGACTTAAATGGGTCTGACGATATTGCCCCGAAGATTGGATGGCCACTGCAACAGCCCGTAGGCACTGGCGATATATATTAGCAGTAGATGTATTTAGGAGCTGACAATTGTCAAGCAAATGCCAGGTGGTCCCTTGACAACGTAAGGTGCCCAAAATCAGAGCCAGGGAGCACAAATTACAGGCTTGAGACCACACTCTGAAAAATATAAACATGTCAAAAAGAACGTTAACCGCTGTACAGACATCTCTAATGTTTACAAACAAATCCCCGTTACATTCTTTCGCTAAACTAAAACCCACCCATCTTCTTTATCTCGACCACAACACCCCACCATAAACCCCCTCAGCTCTGCTTCCTAACTATCCACACAGGTAAACTCAGCCATGCGTGACTCGCTCTCCAAGACGCGTGGCGCGGCGTTCAAAGGCTATATATTCATACCCATATAAATAAGAAACAAGATACTGAAATGAGAATAACTAGCAGGCCTGAGTGGTATTTACCAACATTAGAATTGCCACTGGTGAAATTACAAAATGGCTGCGCCCTCAATCTCACTATATATACGTATATATCATGCATCAACATCTTTTCAGAATTATTTATCCACATGTCCAAAATAGAAAACTTTGGTCACTAAAGTATACATCAGCTTACACTTCTGTCTCATGAACAATCTCCTTTAGGCGTTAACTCTTATCGGAGTTTAATTCGTAGCAGCTTAATAAAAATCAGAACTCCCGGTCACCAAAAATTTACTTTACTCACACACACACACACACACGCACACACACACACACACACACACACACACACATATATATATATATAGCTGATCTCGACTCTATATAATTATGCTAAAAAAGAAAAACCCAAAGAAATTAAATAAGTAAATGTAAGGAATCGAATTTCCGCACTACACTGATATAAGCTGCCAACTTATTAACACTGTGCTAGGCAGCAAGAATTCCTCTAGAGACAAATGGTTCACCATAGTGATAAGAACGCCGGGCTTAAATAGTAATGTAGAGTCTGCAGGTGTTCCAGTGTGGCTTCAGCACGTGCACGAGATGAAACAACTCCAGACGTAAGACTTACGAGAGAGAGTCCCAGGTCGCCTCGAAGAGACGGGGAAATAGACGTAACATTAGCACGCTTTTCCGTTATACCCGCGTCATGTGTTCGGGATGACAGACCAAGGACCGCATAAATAAAAGGCAGAGAGTTTCCCCCGCGCTCAGGGTACTCTGTAACTCAAAGAACACTGAAACTAGCCGCTTCCCCAAGAAATGGTTAAATAAAAGACTTTTGGCAAAATTGCCACTTCCCACGTAGAAAGGGGTGGACAATAGCTTGGCCCACGCACGAATGACGGGACCAAATACAGAATTAGAGCTATTAAGAGCAATAAGTCAGAAAAGTGGGTGTAGACAAGAAATAGAACGAAAAACAGGGCAGACCACTCAGATCAAAGTGTCAGACATTTCATCAAATCATGACACAAATTTAACAATCAATTATACAGGGTGTTTATAAAGTCGCTGTGCAGTGAAGTTTACGCCCGGGCGAGACTACGTCACCAGAAATGTGGTTTTCAATTGGGGCTTGTTGTGTAATGCTGCACACGGGATTGTGGAACACAGCATTGGAACACAGAATATCATGACGTAAATTTGCATCATTCGTGACGTAATTTCTAAAATATTTTTCACATTCACTGCACAGCGACTTTATAAACACCCTGTATTTACAAAGGTGAATAATTCTTTAACAAACAATAATCGTCATCGATTGATGTAATGGAGTTAAAAATTAGATAGTTCACTTGGCATCTTTTATGTTTCTACTTAGCTGCCATTGAGGTTCTGCTCATGCTGATATGTCGGACTTTGCAGATAGACGACTGAATCACACTCGTCACAGGTCAAGTTTGACAGTTGTAGCACGTTCCAAGAAGTGTCATGGAGTAACTACCAAGCTACTCCCGCGTTTCTGAGACCCGTCTGATGATGGTGTCTA
The DNA here is from genome assembly GCA_024509875.1 of Oreohelix idahoensis. Classification (NCBI taxonomy): domain Eukaryota; kingdom Metazoa; phylum Mollusca; class Gastropoda; order Stylommatophora; family Oreohelicidae; genus Oreohelix; species Oreohelix idahoensis. Next base: position 301,790 of record JAMPIV010020914.1, read on the forward strand.
GTGTTTACTTCAGGCCACGTATACCCTCACTTGTTCCAGAGATGGTACCCTCTCCTGGTACCACTAATTAGTATCACACAAAAAAGAGAACAAATACCCTCTTGAGTATTGTGTTTTCGTGACACACACTCATGCGCCCCCTCTTTTCATTTCATCATTCCATCTACCTCAGAACTTTTACCCGCGCTGAGAATTAATATTAATCCCATTGAGCGGAAAACGTTCATTACATTTAGGTTGAATAGATTTACATTTCCCTTTACATTGGTTGAAGAGGTTAATAATATAAATTGAACAATTTTCACTTTACATCTACCATGTTTGAAAATGTTAACAATATATGTTGATTATGATTACATTTACATCTACATTGATTGAATGTTAATAATATAGATTATGTGCATCATTTCTTTCATCATTCACTCCCTGCTCCATATGGAACTTAAGACTACCTCTGCTTTTGGTTCTCTGTAAGAAACTCGCAATAAAGCAGTCACCAGCCCTAGCAGTTGTGGTTCTTGAAATCATCATTCTATATGCTGAGGTTGCCAGCCTCAAATGACTTGAACATCCATCAGCAATTTTCACATATTAATATTCACATGTCAATATATACATATTAGTTCACATGTTAATAATGCAAATTATAGAATTTAAAATGTACAACTTACGCCAATCTTTAGGCTCACAGACTGCTGTCTCGGAGAAATAGTTTAAGACAGCTTGACGACGCCTCTTACACATGGTCTGATTTGTTGTTATTTTAACAATAGGTTCCCACTTTGACTTTGTGTTACAGTTTCCTTAGATTACGGTTTTCCGTGCTAATAATGGTAGAGTTTTCCTGGGCTTCTTAAGTCCTCAAGAAGCTCAAACAAGGTCCGGTCTGGTAAATGAAATTTGCTGCTATTCTTAACTCTGGCAAGGTCTGGTTGTTTTCTTGACGCGTGGTGAATGTTCAAAATGTTCTAAACTAACAAAAGTGTCATATTATATTACACTTCGCTCCGCCCGCAGTACTTTGTTGCGATTTAGGTACAGTCCAATCAGAAATTTTGTTCTTCCTATGTTTCGAATGCCCTCCAATCGTTACAAAACCTATGTGTTTTGGTGGTGTACTTCAAAATATTTCCACTAGGAAATTTACGAGCGTTAACGCAAAGGACATATCTTACAAATATGGAAGTGATGTTTCCGTACTATTCTCGTCAGTGATTACAAATAACGTGTACTTGTATCTCAAGTAATATGTTCGTAATAATTCTGCTGGAAGCTTATTACAACATTCCGTCTGTCAAGTGCATGTCTGAAATCTATCTGCAAGTGGATGATTTATCGACATGCACGCCTTAGGTAAATGCAACGATCGGCCAAAATACAAAAAACTGATCAGCACATCTGGGTTTTTTTCTTGAGCCTAATCTTAGAAAAGCCGAGAAACTTAAAGCAACATGATGAATTATAACCGAAGGGAGTGTACTAATGATTAGAAAATAGCTGATATATTCTTGATAGCAGAGAAAGAAATGTGCAGACCACGGATATCGCACGTACTCAGTACGCACAACAAATGTAACTGAATACGGTCAGAGAGGACAAGTTATCGACCCAAAAATTATGTAACAAATAGTTATGTTGCATACTTTTGAGCCGTAACTGTGGTTAATTTTACATCAGTGATTATTGTGAGAGACGTATTAGCGTACCCTCTAGCTCAGCGAGTAGCATTTGCTTATTACATTTTGTAAAAAACTAAGAATAGAATATATAATCGTATATATATATATATATATATATATATATATATATATATATATATATATATATATATATACGATTATATATTATATGCTTGTTCTTTAGAGCAGCTATGCCTCTCAAATGTTGATCAAATGTGGTCATTTAGACCAGCGCGAAGTGTGTAATATTTCATCATAGATAGAAGGGTTTACTTATACGTTTTCTCTCGCGTGATGATGTAGTTAGTTAGGATTTAGTAGAAACGTGAAAGCACTATTGTTGATTGAGATATGTTTATTGTTGATAACATGTATATACAAATCCCACACAACAGACATACACGCGAACACACATGGACATATAAGCGCGCGCACGCACATTTTCATACATGTATATGTATTATTACGTAGATGATGTTTGTCCATTGGTACCATGCTAGTTTATTTTGTTTCAATTTATTTGAGAGAAACCAGCAGTCTGTGCTGGGTACATAGCTGGGTTATACGGTGTTACATAGAGAATACCTACGTAATAAGTTAGCGAACCTTGTGGACAACATTGTTCGGTGTATGATTTTTTTTTTTTTTTTTAATAAAAATTTTGCTTCGTTCTGCGAGGCGCGTTCCGTTCAACCTAGTCGGTTACATTAGGGCGCATATCCAAATATAAAAGACCTTGAGGTCTTGAAAAATAACCTTTTTCTCCGGTGAATGATTTATATGCTACCTGATAGGGTTTCACGAATAAAAGTGGAACCTCTGTCATCAGAGTTTTTCTGTGACTGCGGAACGTGTGGCAATCTTATATGCCAGAGAGAGAGTGACAACAATATAACACTGATTCACTATGTATCTTCTTTTTCACATATCACCTTTCGTACTGTCGTATATATATATATATATATATATATATATATATATATATATATATGTATATATATATATATATATATATATATATATATATATATATATATATATATATATATATATATATATATATATATATATATATATATATATACGTATATATTTATTTCTTTACAGATGGCTGTATTCTGCTGTTTCATGTTGACAATTATTTCTGTCGTGGTAGCTGGTTATCAACCAGCGACACAAGGTAAAAGAAGATATCAGATCATTGCTTTGTTTTGTTTCGTTACTGCTCTTTTCAGTTTTTACAAACTGAATCAATTATTTTAGTAATCCGGTTATGTCTGACGCCACGTTAAGTTTAGACGTTGGATAATTTAGACACATGAATATGTTTACATTACACTGTGTAGTTCCCGGGAAAGGGGAGGGGGTCTTAAGACAGAGACAGAATAAGCCCACTTCTCTTTCAGGCAGTGGCGGATATACATTTTCGGGGCCCTCAAGCTGGAACTCTTAGAGGGGTCCCTTTTCTTAACATAAAAAAAACAAAATGTGTTGGAAGATGGAAAAATATTGTATTATAGAGAAAATTGGAAACTTCGTAAACAGACAAGCAACAAAAAGACAAACGAAATAAGCTGTTTATTATACCTATTCTAGGAAATGACTGACATTATTTGACTAACTTCACAAAATATGTTTTTTTCTTCAGAACTTTCTTTCATTTCGAAGAATGTTTGGGGCCACCACCGGCCCCCTTGGACTTGCGGGCCCTGAAGCTCAAGCTTCATTAGCTTTATAGTAGATCCACCTCTGCTCTCAGGCATTTTGCGTAAGGCGATTAAAATGAGGTTATGAATGGGACTAGCAACCTCATCATGTTAAACAAAATGTTACAGGAACCACGGCTCAAGAATCACGTAAACGCTTTATGTAGGCACGTAGAAGGGGCTAGCTGCAGTGGTGATGCCAAGCTTCATATGAACCGAAAATAAAAATAGTGATGATAATGATGAATCTATTTACATTAGGATATCTTGTACAAACCGCTGACATTCCCTACCAGATCTTTCTGTCGTAGTACGAGGGGCATTCAGAAAGTAATGCACCACATTGTTTTTCTCAGCTAATAATGAAGATAGAAGCATGAAATTTTGCACACTTCAAATATGGCATGTGCCAATTGTGTGCACCAAATTGCACCGCAACTGGCCAAATAATACGGCTGCCCTAAACCGTTGAAATGGAGCGTGTTAGCAACTTGCGTTATAAGCAGTGAATTGTGATAGAATTTCTCGTTGCTGAGAAGGAAACTGTTGTCAACATTCACAAGCGTCTATGTGATATGTATGGAAGTTTTGCAGTCGACAGGAGTACAGTCAGTCGCTGGGTTCAGAGAATCAAAGAATCAGGAAGTGGAGATACGGAGCTGCTTGATCGGCCGCGCTGTGGACGTCCTGCCACAGCCACCAACGCAGAAATGTTGAAATGTGCTGAGGGCATTAATCTTACTGATAGGTGAATCACTACTCAACAATTGGCTTTAAAACTGTCAGTCAGCATTGGTAGTGCAAATGCAGTTATAAAAACTCTCGGATTTTCTAAGGTTTGCGCAAGATGGGTTCCTCGAAGTTGTGGTGAAAAATACAGTGGTACAACGTTAAAATATCTCCAATTGTAAAGATAACGGGTAAGATAACATGTAGGGATAGAATTATACGTGGGATACGAGGATACATTCTCGCCTACGCCAGCGTTTTCTACCGCCATTCAAACTAACTAGTTGGAACATGCAGACTAAACGGTTTACCCTTTTAGACGGGAGGGAAACGGAGATAAAAGAAAAAGAAAAATATGACGATCGGAACACGTGTTTGAATCTAAAAAGGCAAAAAGACGCAATTTGTAGTTTAAAGAAAAAAATCACGCCACTAGTTGACACAATGTAAGGAATTGGTAGAAAAACGACCTTAGCTCTTATTAGAAACAGTCGTATCTTAGACGTTTTACCGTAATTAGTTGTTTTGTTTGAATACAGCGGCAAACGCTGTGGACGAAGGTTCAAAAACAAATTTCAAAAACTAACCTTGAGAAAAGTAGGGTTTTCTTTAATAATAAAGTTATGATAGCCCATCTTGAGCAGAGAAATAATATACTTTTAATTACACAGACGGACAGATAACACGGAAGATATTGACGAAAGACCGTATTGTTCCAATCAGACTAGCGAACAGTTTTTTGTGCATACTTTCACTAAAGTTACATTTTGGCGTCCTTGAGACTAAAAATGCAAAAATCAAACTGCAAATGAACTAGGGGGCAAAGTCGGAGGATAGTAGCTAAAAATAACTTAGTGGGGCAGTGTCGTAAATTTATTTTGAGAGAAAAGAGTCGTAGAAATAGTGGTCCGGTTTAGAGTGGAAAATGATGATGGAAAGCTCAGTGATAGAAAATGTAGAGATTTAATAGTTACTTCACAGCGTGCTGGAGGAGAGTAAAGACAGACTTATTTACGACAAATCGTGTCTCTCAATCTTCTCTTTCACTCTCCTGGTCAAACAATTATTTGCCAGTTTTCCAGACTCGCATCTGCGCGCTCACCGATTTGGTGTTTTCAAACACACACACGACGTTGATACAAACTATATTAAACGAATAGGGGAAAAGTTGGGCTTTGGGTATATCCAACACACAGAACTAAATGAGTTTAGGTGATTTTATTCACTTTAACATCAATCACTAAAAAATATCAGATATTACATAAATTATCATAAGTACACAAATGCAAATAACAAGTTTGGGAGGGGGTGAAGAAGATTGGTATCGACTAAGCCCTTCCCGCTCATTAGACAAAGACAAACCCAGTCCAGAGATAGATAATATCAGGAACACGGGTACGTTAACCTAACAGTAAAGTTAATTACTCTGAAAGAGGTGTTACCAAGTTAGGTATAAGTGATAGAAAAAAAAACCTGTTCTTCCCAGCTGTTCTTCCCTTTACTAAGCAAATGGAAAGGAGGTGGTTTTAAACAGAGTTAACAAATTATCAACTATCCCACTTAAAGGAACAATGTAGGGTATACAGAAAAGATATATGTTACCAGGTAAGCAAGTTAACAAAATGGTCACACAAAAGAATTAATTTCCTGTCATTCATACACGCGCTAGCAAAGGTCTTCACTCATCTTGCTCTCACTTACCGATTGTGAAAAAATCTTGCACTCCATAGAATAACACAACATCAGTTACACCTCAACTAAATGTATGAGTGTTTGTTCAAGTTCTAGCCCCAGATTATCGGGTAGGCGGTCAGCACATAAAAGGGTCCCGTAATCGCTGGAAAATGAATCTGTAGTTGTGTCTCTTTTCTTAATAACAGTTTCTATGGGAGGGCACGGTCTCTGATACCGGGGTGAGGATGGTGTGGTCTATTTGACTATGCCGCGGATAATAAAATTCTTACGCGTGCTGGTACACTTTATCCGTGAGGTATGGTTTAAGTCCAGTGAGAAAACTAGTCACATCACTGTTCAGGAAATTATGAATTATCTCTCTGTGTCAGTAAACTAACAAAGCTCGGGCCAGTGTTCTTCTTCCCGTTACGACTTAAGTTGTTTGATGGTGCGTTAAATTTGTCTTTGGGTGTGCTTTCTTTGCTATAAGTTAGATAGCGGAATTCCAAACATAGAATCGCCTCAAAGATTAAAAATTTACACAGTCTCAACAAGTTCTGCGTCAGGGGAACTCTACACACTGTTTATGCTTTGCTTAGCTTAGATTGATTTCTTTATTGCTTTCTTAATGCTGGGATCGCACAGGTTACGATCACTCTGTATGAAAGAAAAAAAAAGACATGTAATATACCGAAAACAAATAACCTTCTAAAGCGCGATGAATTTCCCGTTAAGCCTATTATATATATGCTCGCGTATTTAATTATGTATTTAATAAACACTGCGCGAATTCTAGTGGTTAAAAACACACATCTATAAAACTCGGACTTAACTGAATTTATTAATTATAAATTCCTTCGCGACTTTAAAAGTTAATTTAAGCATCTATTATCTTTTGAAATAATATAATAGATAGATCATTATATTTAAAACTGGAACTCTTGAGATGGTTTAATTAAATAGATTTAAATTAACACAGAATCCCTTTAAATAGAATGACTGAGCTAGACCACTGATCACTTTACACAATATATATATTACCGCTTTGCACAGAAATAGAAATCACTGCAAATATATATAAAATCCAGGGGAAAATCTATAACAAGATTTCAATAAAGCTAGTGCTTCTGTAAAGATCTGGCCAGCGAGTGATAACGTGTCTAGTTCTACATGGTCTATTTAGCTAAAATGAAATGTAAGTTGAGTGGGACATGATAAACTTGACAACTTATTTGATCTCACGAACTTTTGGGGATCTGACCGCCAAATCAAGAGATGAAGCCGCCCCCTGGTCTTCGTATCCGCTCGCTGCTGCCCGTTTCGCTTTTCCCCCGTTCGCTCGGTTCCTCGATTGACACCGAGACGCGAAATTAGCGGCAAGCAACTGCGTCTCGTATCAGGGAAAACTACTGTCTTTGATAGCGCCGATAGTCTCCCCTAAAATCCCTCGGTCTGTCTCTTTGATCTCGTCGCTGTATCCTACATGAGTCCCGGTGGAATGCGTTCTGGCAAACGAAAAGTTACAACAAATGTTCAGGGGTTCTAATGTTATGAAAAGCTAAAGGTCCCTTTAAATCATCCATCATATCAGGGAAAATTCACTAGTCAAACTAGACGTACGTCACAATCGTCCCCACTTTTAGACATGAAACCATTTTTCATGTTTTCATTTTTGACAATGGAGGTGACCTGATTGGTGATTTTAGGATGAGTGGTATCTTCAGTTTGCTCTTCTTCCTCTGTAGACCAGTTTCTACTCAGAAAATCAGCCCCGACATTCTGTCTTCCCGGAATATATTCCACTTTGAAAGAATAGACGCTTAGAAGGAGGGCCCAACGCATGATCCTAGCGTTAAATTCTTTATTGGCACCAAGAAATGCTAACGGAGCGTGGTCTGTTTGCACCGTGAACGATGTACCATAAAGAAACTCATGATGGCGTCTGATACCGTCAATCAGAGCAAGACATTCCCTTTCAACTACGCTGTAGTTCCGTTCCGCTTTATTTAATTTCCGACTGCCATAGGCAACTGGAAATAGCATGTTCAGGTCACTGTCATCGGCTTGAAGCAGTGTTGACCCGATGCCCTGACCTGACGCGTCGACTCTCAGTACAAAAGGTTTCTTGAGGTCAGGCAACCTCAAAATGGGGTATGCAGACAACTGTCCTTTCAAAGTGCTATACGCGTGTTCGCACTTTTGATCCCATATGACCTTATCAGGACAACCTTTCTTTGTGAGGTCAGTCAGAGGTGCCGTCAGTCCGTTGAAGTTCTGGATGTACTTCTGATAGTATGCACATAGCGATATGAAGGAACGTACGTCTTTCTTCGTTCGGGGTCTTTTTGCTGCCACTATTTTCTCCACGTTCTTCTTAATAGGCCAACTGCATCCGTGAGAAATAGTGTGCCCCAGGAAGTCTAACTGTTCAAACCCGATGAGACATTTGCTAGGTCTGGCTGTGAGACCCGTTTCCTGTAGTCTCCTGAGGAGCATAGCAACCGTAGCAATATGTTCTTCATAGGTTTCCGATGCAATTAAGATGTCATCCATGAAATTATGGATATGGGGACTTTGCAAAGGTTCTAGAAGCTTCCTCATCATCCTGGTGAACACTCCTGGTGCGTTATGCAAACCGAACGGCATCACGTTAAATGTGTAATGTCCTTCACTAGTGCTGAAAGCTAACAAAGGTTTAATTTCCTCCTTGACTGGTATTTGATAATAACCTTTACTGAGGTCAATCTTGGAGAAGATCTTAGCTTTGCTGAGCTTGGTGAACAACTCAGAAACAGTTTGGAGAGGTTCGGGCTGGAATTCCGTTACAGCGTTTAGCAACCTGTAATCAATGCACAGCCGAACTTCCTTATTGGGCTTCTGCAACAGCACTACGCTCGAGCTGTAAGGAGATGTAGACTCACTGATAATTCCTGCCTGACGCAGCTTGTCTATTTCTCCGCGAAGTGCATCAGCTTTAGCGTACGGGATGGGGTAAACTCTGGTTTGAACAGGGGTCTCGTTTGTTAATTTCATATCAAATTCAATGAGATTTGTTCGACCAGGTACATCCGTTAAGACTGCACTGTACTGTTTTAGTAGAGCCCTGGTTTCTGTTTGTTGTTCTGGTGAGAGATTGTCGCCGAACTTGACATCTTTAAAGGATTCTGTGGGTTGCAATGGATACTCCATGCAACCATCATCATCTTCCTCGTCTTCCGTTGCTATGGCGACAGCCAAGAGATGCTCGGAGGATGGCACCGGTCTTTCCAAATATTTCTTTAGCAGATTTATGTGGAAGACCTTCTCCTTTCCTTTGATGGAGATCTTGTAGTTGGTACGTGAGATCTTTTTAAGGACGGTAAACGGTCCTTGCCATCCGATGCGAAGTTTATTGCTTCCGGTTGGAAGTAGCAATAGGACTTTCTCCCCTGGTTGTAGTTCTCTCTCTTTTGCAGCTTTGTTGTATCTTTTAGTAATTTTAGCGCGGGCTTTCTTAAGGTTGGTAGTAGCTAGATCCCATCCTAGCTTTAGCCTTTCCTTAAGCTCAGATACATACTTGCTTGCAGAGACGACTGTCTCGTCAGCCTTCTGGTCTGTCAGGGACCGAAGTAAGGCTTCTAGTGGCCCCTTAATAGGTCTGCCAAATAAAAGTGTAGCTGGCGCAAAACCCGTAGACGCTTGGGGTACCTCTCGGTAGGCGAATAAGGCAGCCGATATATATTGGTCCCAGTCTTCCGGTTTCTCCTGACCCAGCTTACGTAACATCATGGTGAGGGTACCGTTAAAACGTTCCACGAGCCCATTTCCGGCCGGATGGTAGGGACTTGTGTGGATATGTTTGGCCCTCAAGATCTTAAAGATCTCCTCCATTAACAGGCTACGGAATTGGGATCCATTGTCCGTCAAAACTTGTTGAGGGAATCCCAACCGTGTAAAAATTTGCACAAGGGCTTCTGCGACATGCTTGGAATTAGTGCATGGTAGCGGTACGGCTTCGGCCCACATAGTGCAAGTGTCAACTAAGGTCAGGATGAACCTGTTCCTTCTTTTGGTCTTTTCCAGAGGACCAATAATGTCGACAGCAACCCGTTCAAATGGAGTCCCTACTATTGGCATTTGCCCCATAGGTACTGGGGGTGTCAAGTGCTTGGGTGCTACCCGTTGGCACTGGGCGCAGGATTTCACGTACCTGACAATGTCAGAGTTCATTCCTGGCCACCAATAGTGGTTTTTTATTCGCTGAATAGTGGCGTTTTGTCCCATGTGTCCGCTAAAGGGAAGAGAGTGCCCCATTTCTAAGATCTGGTTTCTGTACTGCGTCGGTACTAGGAGCTGGTTATTCCCCGTGTCCGGGTTGCCCGTTCTACGATACAATACACCATCCTTAGAAAAGATGTCTCCGTTGTGTCTGGGGTCCTTAGCCATGGGCAGTTTTTTAAAGCAGGGCGCCAGAGTAGGGTCCTTTTGTTGCGCCTCCTTCAGTTCATTCGGCAACAAGTTTGGCGCAGGCTCCCTCTCCTTCTTGGCTTGCCCTCTTGTGGTTACCGCTGCCACAATCGGCTCCTTAGGTCTCCCAATGAACACATATCTACATCCCAGGATAACTGGTAGATCGGATCATCCATTATGGCCGCTTTAATAACTCCTCTGACAAAGTCAGAGTGTATTTCTACCAGTGCGATAGGAAGCGTCCTGGGTGCATCACTCCTGAAAACTCCACTAAGTTTGACGGTTTCCTCTGTCTCCTGACCGGGTTTGACTAGGTGCCTAGCGACAATACAATCAAAACTTAATCCAGTGTCAAAAAGACAAGTAGTAGAGGTACCGTTCAAAATTACAGTTCCTCGAGTTGAGGGTCGGTCCCCCTCAGGTTGAGAATCACTGACATTGACTCTACCTTTCGAGGCTGTATGCAAACATCCAATGCGGTTTGCACCGGTTTGTTTGCCCTGATCAGACGTTCCTGGTGTAGGGGTCTTCCCTTTTCCTTGACCTTGGTGGCCGCGCTGCCACGTAGGCTTGTTGGGTTGATCAGAATTGTTGTTGGGGGGGTATCGGGTTTTGTAGAATTTCGATTTTTCCTGGGGAGGTTTCTGGGTATTGTTATCTCGTTGGTTATAATGTTGAGAGGAAGTGGAAGAATAGGATGCCTGTTCTAGATTCTGTTTTCGAGATGGCTCATCGGTGGGTTTACGTTTAGTGCTGGGAAGTTCGGCCATTGCATTGCTATAGCGTTCGGCTTTATTGAGTATGTCTTCAAGCCTGACTGCCCCCTGTTCCGCCAAAAATCTACGTGTTTCATTCGACAAAGTGGATTTTATCTGCTCCACGAGAACAAGTTCGAGGAGTCCCTCATATGAAAGAGGTAGGTCAGATAATTCAATGCACTTTGTCAGATAACCCGTGAGACGTGAAGAGAACTGGGGAAATGTTTCCGTGCTCTCTTTTCGGCTGTTTCTGAACAACTGCAGAAACTTTCGGGCAGTCATCTCAAACTGCTGTAGTAAGGCCTTTTTCAACATGTCGTAATCATGTTGATTCGGTCCCAGCTTTGTGTACACGTCATAAGCATTGCCTTTCAGTGACGTTGAAAGTTTGAGCGCCCAGCGGGTACTCTCTAACCCATAAAGATTCGCGAGTCTCTCGAATTTTTCTAGGTAGCTGTCAATTTTTTCGTTAGGGCTAGGAAAAGATTCTAAAGAAAACGACATAGCAGTTAATTGGGCAGATTGAGTACTGGAGAGGTCCATTGATTGAGACTGAGGCGAAGACGGCTCTCCGTTAGTCGAAGTAGAGGCGCCCCGACTCTCTAGAGCCTTAAGCGCCAGTTGATGCTGTCTTTCCTTGTCTGTCTCTCTCTCTCTGCGAGTTTCCATCTCTGCTTCAATTTTCTTCTGTTCCAAAAGACGTTCTTCCGCTTCTTTCTTATCTGCCCTCTCCTGGGCTTCTCTCCTCTCTGTTCTTTCTTTCTCTTCCTTCCTCTCAGCTTCGGCTCTCTGTTGCTTCGCCTTCCTCTCAGCTTCGGCTCTCTGTTGCTCCGCGTCATATATTTCCAATTCCTGGTTAATAAACGCGTTTGCAGCTTCTGCATCTAATCCTGCCTCTTTCGCTTCCAGCCTCAAGATGGACCTCATCTTTATCCTCTCTGCCATTGTTAAAGAATAAGATGAAGTATGCTTAGAGAACTAGTAAGAAGAAACGCGAAAGGGAGGAACTCTGAACCGCTACGAGAAAAAAACACAAGTACAAATTTACCTGTGTTACCTCCTACCTGTACTGTGCAAACTTATCGCTGCTATTATCTGGCAATTAAGGCTCTAAACGCAAGCGACTATGCCACTAAATGGTAAGTTACACTGGAAAAGAATCTACTTTTACTAACAGTAGAGAAAAATTTATATTAAAACAATTTAAAAGGAAAAAAAAATTTCCCCTAAATTTTAAATCTCTGACAACAAACTCCGTCCCTAAAGTCAATTATTGAGATGAGACGTTGTTAACTTAATTTTTAAAAATCAGAACAATCCGTCTTTAGCTAAGCTCAACTCTTTTTAACTTCAAAAACCTTTGTGACTGTAAAACAATCACGCAATCCCAGCAACTCTTATAAAAAAAGAAATTTAATTATCTCCGCCAGAGGATAATTAAAATAGCAAATATATTTGTTTATCTGTACTTTCTACTGCTGTGGAGAGAAAACAACCTGTAAATATGCTGTGTGGACAACCCAAATACTTAAAAGAACGTTTGTCTAGGGGTGTAATTATTTATTTATTTCCCTAATTCACAAAGACAAATCATTCACACTCTACCTAGTTAGACCCAAACTAAATCAGACTCAAAAATATCTTTAACCCGGCTATGCGATTGCCTCAAATGTAGCTCAAGATCCCAGAACCAGCCCACAAATATGTGTGCATCAAATGTATCTCAAAATTATCCCAGACGAGCCGGCCAAATATTGTCGTAAATTTATTTTGAGAGAAAAGAGTCGTAGAAATAGTGGTCCGGTTTAGAGTGGAAAATGATGATGGAAAGCTCAGTGATAGAAAATGTAGAGATTTAATAGTTACTTCACAGCGTGCTGGAGGAGAGTAAAGACAGACTTATTTACGACAAATCGTGTCTCTCAATCTTCTCTTCCACTCTCCTGGTCAAACAATTATTTGCCAGTTTTCCAGACTCGCATCTGCGCGCTCACCGATTTGGTGTTTTCAAACACACACACGACGTTGATACAAACTATATTAAACGAATAGGGGAAAAGTTGGGCTTTGGGTATATCCAACACACAGAACTAAATGAGTTTAGGTGATTTTATTCACTTTAAACATCAATCACTAAAAATATCAGATATTACATAAATTATCATAAGTACACAAATGCAAATAACAAGTTTGGGAGGGGGTGAAGAAGATTGGTATCGACTAAGCCCTTCCCGCTCATTAGACAAAGACAAACCCAGTCCAGAGATAGATAATATCAGGAACACGGGTACGTTAACCTAACAGTAAAGTTAATTACTCTGAAAGAGGTGTTACCAAGTTAGGTATAAGTGATAGAAAAAAAAACCTGTTCTTCCCAGCTGTTCTTCCCTTTACTAAGCAAATGGAAAGGAGGTGGTTTTAAACAGAGTTAACAAATTATCAACTATCCCACTTAAAGGAACAATGTAGGGTATACAGAAAAGATATATGTTACCAGGTAAGCAAGTTAACAAAATGGTCACACAAAAGAATTAATTTCCTGTCATTCATACACGCGCTAGCAAAGGCCTTCACTCATCTTGCTCTCACTTACCGATTGTGAAAAAATCTTGCACTCCATAGAATAACACAACATCAGTTACACCTCAACTAAATGTATGAGTGTTTGTTCAAGTTCTAGCCCCAGATTATCGGGTAGGCGGTCAGCACATAAAAGGGTCCCGTAATCGCTGGAAAATGAATCTGTAGTTGTGTCTCTTTTCTTAATAACAGTTTCTATGGGAGGGCACGGTCTCTGATACCGGGGTGAGGATGGTGTGGTCTATTTGACTATGCCGCGGATAATAAAATTCTTACGCGTGCTGGTACACTTTATCCGTGAGGTATGGTTTAAGTCCAGTGAGAAAACTAGTCACATCACTGTTCAGGAAATTATGAATTATCTCTCTGTGTCAGTAAACTAACAAAGCTCGGGCCAGTGTTCTTCTTCCCGTTACGACTTAAGTTGTTTGATGGTGCGTTAAATTTGTCTTTGGGTGTGCTTTCTTTGCTATAAGTTAGATAGCGGAATTCCAAACATAGAATCGCCTCAAAGATTAAAAATTTACACAGTCTCAACAAGTTCTGCGTCAGGGGAACTCTACACACTGTTTATGCTTTGCTTTGCTTAGATTGATTTCTTTATTGCTTTCTTAATGCTGGGATCGCACAGGTTACGATCACTCTGTATGAAAGAAAAAAAGACATGTAATATACCGAAAACAAATAACCTTCTAAAGCGCGATGAATTTCCCGTTAAGCCTATTATATATATGCTCGCGTATTTAATTATGTATTTAATAAACACTGCGCGAATTCTAGTGGTTAAAAACACACATCTATAAAACTCGGACTCAACTGAATTTATTAATTATAAATTCCTTCGCGACTTTAAAAGTTAATTTAAGCATCTATTATCTTTTGAAATAATATAATAGATAGATCATTATATTTAAAACTGGAACTCTTGAGATGGTTTAATTAAATAGATTTAAATTAACACAGAATCCCTTTAAATAGAATGACTGAGCTAGACCACTGATCACTTTACACAATATATATTACCGCTTTGCACAGAAATAGAAATCACTGCAAATATATATAAAATCCAGGGGAAAATCTATAACAAGATTTCAATAAAGCTAGTGCTTCTGTAAAGATCTGGCCAGCGAGTGATAACGTGTCTAGTTCTACATGGTCTATTTAGCTAAAATGAAATGTAAGTTGAGTGGGACATGATAAACTTGACAACTTATTTGATCTCACGAACTTTTGGGGATCTGACCGCCAAATCAAGAGATGAAGCCGCCCCCTGGTCTTCGTATCCGCTCGCTGCTGCCCGTTTCGCTTTCCCCCGTTCGCTCGGTTCCTCGATTGACACCGAGACGCAAAATTAGCGGCAAGCAATTGCGTCTCGTATCAGGGAAAACTACTGTCTTTGATAACGCCGATAGTCTCCCCTAAAATCCCTCGGTCTGTCTCTTTGATCTCGTCGCTGTATCCTACATGAGTCCCGGTGGAATGCGTTCTGGCAAACGAAAAGTTACAACAAATGTTCAGGGGTTCTAATGTTATGAAAAGCTAAAGGTCCCTTTAAATCATCCATCATATCAGGGAAAATTCACTAGTCAAACTAGACGTACGTCACAGGCAGGTTTGTGTAGTTTTTTCATGTAGTTAGTCCAAAAAACAAGTGTATTTTTGTGAAAAGCCAAGTTGAGACAGACGGACCGATAGAAAAATACTACATACTAGACTGAGACTGGACTGAAATTTGACTTTTGGTTTGAATATTTGAAAAAAAGTTAGAGGGGAAGTCCGCTGATTGGACAAAACCATTCATATTATTGAGAAAGAGACGCACACTTGTGCCATTTGACAGAAGACTGTCCATTAACACAGTTCTTGACTGCTAGAGGTGATTTCCAGGAATTAATAAATAAAAAGCAGTGGGACGCCCTAATCTAGCCAGCAGCTCAGCTGAGTTTTGCTAGTACTAAGTAACTGTGTTCTCAATTCTGAATTGTGGTAAGGAAAAAAGCATTTATCTTGTTTATTTTAATATTTTGAGTGATTGATACTGCCATATCATGAACAATGATTACGACAAGTGAATGCTTGTTCTAGGTCCACAGCAGGAGTCCAGGGCCTAGAGACAAACTAATAATATATGAAAACCTATCTAAGACTATGGAAGGCGGATCTATTATTGAGATCAGTGGGAACATATCACCCACCTTATTGAATGGAAGAGGAAACTATTGAACATATTTCGGATGCAATGCAGTCTTGGGAAATTGGTACTATTTGATAACAACTGGGTGAGATGTGTTAAGTTGGTCAGACAGATCTGACCCAATCTGTGTAATGTTGTTTTGTGGTGTTGTGTGTAAGAGTGGCGCAGTAAATAGAGTGTTGACACATGGCACAAATTTTATTTCAGAGTTTCTGATCTGGCACTACGATTGTGCCAGATGCTTTTGTAGAAGTACAAAAGCGGGTGTCTGTGCAGCCTAACATTTTACTCCAGCTACTGAGAGGAGTGGGCCACAAGAATCCTGTACTACATCGTCACAGGCCAGATAAGTGCAAACCTGGCCTGCTGGAGATTCATAAACTATTTCCACCATCAATAAAGAAATAAATCTTGTTATATAAACATTAACATCAGTCCATATGTCAAGGACAATAAACTTTGTAGCCATAGATTGGGCATGATGACGCCACCCCAACTAAACATCCAGTGCTAGTTTTCCCAAGACGTTGTAGATATTATTAATATTAACCATTGTAATAATATACCTATGTACAAAAATTGTACAAATAAGAAGGTCCTAGAAAATCTAGGTATGAAAAGAGAACTAATGAGAGAGGTCAAAGTTAGGCAGCTAAAATACTTTGGCCACATAAAAAGGCATAACACCTTGCAAAAGACCATAACAGAAGGGAGAGTTGAAGGCAAACGTGCAAGGGGAAGACAGCGCTATAAGTGGGAAGATAACATCAAGAGATGGACGGGAAAGAGTCTATCAGAGTGTACCACCAAGACAAAAGACAGAAGACGTTGGAGATCCATTACAGCCAACCTTCGTTGTGGAGATGGCAACTGATGATGATGATGATGATGATGATGATGATGTACAAAAATTACATTTGATTATGCAATATATATATATATGCATTTCATTGAAAATTACATATCATTTCATATGTTCTGACCAAAAGAAACAATTGGTTCAGGACTAATAAATTTAAAAAATTTTCAAACTTAAACTATAACAGCCAGAGTTAGTTCAGTGTATTATAGAGATTATTAGTATTATTAGACTTATTATTTACATGTGTGTGTCAGTGTATTTTATTACCTACACATTACATTTCAGTACCCTAGACTTTTAACGTAGCTAACATTCATTATAGTAGAATAGGTCTGTTTGAGGTCGTAAGTGGTAGCAGAAAGGCCTTCTGTAATTCACATAAACTTTTATCTCAGGAGCCTTCACAGCTGACCTCATCCAGTACACTTGGTAACATAACAACCATACAATAACATCAAAAACCACTACAAATATTGGGGTCTTGTCCGGGGATTAAGTTTATCAAAGATATTAGGGTCTCCTGGTCTGGGAATTAAACTAGTGGGGGCATAAGGGAATAAATTTAAAAGTGTCCCTTAAAATAAAAAGTGGAAAATATAAGTTTGTAATTCTTCACAGCCAGTGGTAATTAATTAATTAATTAATATATTACCTTAGTAATTATATACTTGGAATTACCTTAGTCATTGTTAATTTGTGTGTTAGAGTATGGCAGATCTAGCAAAATTTAGATCGGCTGCTGTGCTGACGGCGAAGGAGATGAACATGGAGGGTCAAGTTTTAATTCAGTATGTAACTTCAGAATGTGACAAGTATATTGAAAGGGAAGATAGGAGGTTAGCTGAAGAGAAGAGGTTAAAAATTGAGGCTGATAAAGAACTTAGGAGGCTGCAGATTGAGGCTGACAAAGAGGCTAAGAAATTGGAGGCAGAAAGGGAGATTAAAAGGCTCCAATTAGAAGAAAAAAAGGCCGAAAGGGAGGCAGAAGATAAGAGATTGACTGCCGAAAGGGAGGCAGAAGATAAGAGATTGACTGCCGAAAGGGAAGCAAAAGATAGGAGATTGCAAAGGGAGCACGAATTACGACTAAGGGAGCTGGAATTACAATTCCATGCTCCTGAAAATGGTGCCAGCACTTTTGCCTCAGATGCTACGCCTAGTCATGGAGCCTCAACCTCAGCTATGGGGTTTCATTTAGACCATTTTGTTGAGAAAGACGATGACATCGAGGGGTACCTCAGTAGATTCGAACTATTAGCTACGTATGGGTTAAAGAGAGAGAGGTGGAGTCTTAAGTTATCCCAAGGACTTAGAGGTACTTCTTATGAAGTTTTTGCTAAGATGCATAGAGACGACCAAGACAATTATGACATGCTAAAGCAGGCTTTGTTATTGAGGTATGAAAAGAATGGTGAATTTTATCGTAAGAAGTTTAGAAATGCCAAACTGTTGTCGGGGAGACATACCACCAATTCTCTGCCAGACTGGAAACCTATTTGGAGACATGGACTGCTCTGGGGAAGACCCAAGATCTCAAAGAGATGATCATGATAGAGCAATTAAGAGAGTCCATGGCTCCAGACCTGAGAAAATTTCTCATGGAACAAGGTGCAGAGAGGTTGGGGGAGGTTTTAAATGTCGCTGAGAGGTATCAGGCAGCCCAGGCAGAGGTAAGTGGCACAAAAAAGAAGCACATAGAAAATTTTTAAGCTCCACAGCAATTTAGTAAATTTGATACCAGAGAACAAGGTAATAAAGGCAGAACAAACTTTGATAGGCCACGAAATGATTATCGTGATAGAAACTCACAGTTCAATGACCAAAAATATAATGAAAGAAAACCGTTTAACCAAGGAAAGAGATGGTGCAAATGGTGTAAGAAAGACAACCATAACACCGAATTTTGTAAAAGGAAACCTTCAAACATTGCTGCAATGAAATCGGGGAAACAAAGATTAAAGGTTAATCCTAATGGACAGCAGGAACTTTATCACCCCCCAGTTTGTGAGGATGTTATTTGTAATGGGGTCACCATAAGGTGCCTATATGATACAGGTTTGGATTATGATTCAGTTGTGAAGTCTAGCCTAGTGGACCCAAGTCAGTATACCACAGAAACAGTGGAAATACAAGGGGCGACTAAGGACATACCACTCATGACACTTCCCATCGCAAGGATAACGGTGAAAACTCGCTATGTGGAAGGAGAAATCAGAGCAGCAGTGATAGATGAACCAATCTACCCTCTGATATTGGGGTGTAGATACGTCTTCTTGGGGAATCCCGAGAGACCTGTGATCATGGCGACAGTGCAGACCAGGTCACAGAAAAAGGAGGAAGAAGGTGAACCTATAAATGTTCATCCAGAAGAGATGAGGAAGGCGCAGGCTGAGGATAGGACACTCAAGCCATGTTTTAAAAAATTGCCCAAATGCCACACACCTCCAAGCAAGGGAGAGTATTTTATGAGGAACAAAGTATTATACAGGAAGACAGGAACTAGATCCACTGGTCACGGACAGTTGGTTCTTCCCAAGGTATATAGGGCAAATTTAATAAGGAGCTTACATGTTGGAAAAGATGGTGACCATGAGAAAGTAGGTACCATCTGCCAAAAGGTTGCTCGAAAATACTATTGGCCCGACGTAAATGTCGACATTGAGAACTTTGTAGAAGCATGTGGCGTATTTCGTGAGGGAACACCCACAAAGGGAAAAAATGTGCAGGACCTAGAAACGCCACGGGGCAAACTTAGGCCTGGAAGGAAAAATAATTATAATAAAGTGGAATGGGAGCCCCCTTTTCACACCCAGTCTTCACTTGAATGTATTAACATGGCCACTATGCGACGAGTACAAAGAGTAATTTTACCCCAGAATAAGCTGACAATCCCTCGGTCAGAATTATATAAACTGGAGGAACCTAAAAGAGAGCGAAGATCTCTCATAAGTAATCTAAAGTGGGAAGACAACCCCAAGAAAAAAATTGGTAGTGGTCGATTTGTGAGTGATGATTCTAGGAAGAAAAGTCCTCACTATAAAGCTTCTAATGGAAAGGACCCGAAGGGTACCATGAAAAATAAGTATGAAAGTTTAAAAGTCCATATGTAACTTTATTAAGGACCTGGACAGATGAGAAAGCAGAAGAGACTGTTACCTCATCATATCAATATGTGAACGAGCTGACCACTCGTCTGAAAGCTGGATGGAAACTGGCAAATGATAATTTGAGACAAGCCAGGAAGAAACATGCAACGTATTTTAATAGAAAAGCAAAGGACAGAGAATTAGCTGTGGGAGAGAAGGTGCTTCTTCTACTACACGGTAGCCAGAATAAGTTACAAATTGGATGGCAAGGTCCATATACGGTTCTAGAGAAGGTGTCTAGAACAAATTATAAAATTGACAAAAAGGGGAAGGAGAAGGTATATCATGTAAACCTTTTAAAGAAGTATCTGGACAGACCACTCCAGGAAAGCACCCCCTTACTGACCTTGGCTATCGCAACTAAAATGAAAAAGGAACCACTCACCTCACATGAATACCCATTACATCCCTGTGAGACAGCCGCACAGGTAAAAGTCAGTAAGCACCTGACTAAAAATCAGAGGGAGAGAGTTCAACAGGTTCTGGAGGAACATACAGATGTATTAACAGATAAACCAGGACATACAAATTTGCTACAGTATGACATGAAGCTGGTAGACTCAAACCCAATCTGTATGAGAGCCTATTCTGTTCCGTTCGCGAAGGAGAAGGCATTGAAAGAGGAAATAGATTATTTGTTTTAAAAAGGGATTATTTCACACAGTGAATCTTCTTTTAGCTCCAGTGTAGTTTTGTTGAGGAAACCGTCTGGGGAACATAGACTGTGCATAGATTACAGGAAACTGAATGCTGTCACAGAAGGACAAGTGGATTCATTACCAGACACAAAACAGTTATTTGCCAGATTGAACAAGGCAAAATACTTTTCGAAGGTGGATCTTAGCAAAGGCTATTACCAGATTCCAGTGAAGCCTGAAGTTAGACCTTATTTAGCTTTTAGCACCTCGGAAGGACATTATGAATTCAACATGCTACCATTCGGATTGAAAAATGCGCCGAGTGTATTTTCTAGGATGATGCGCAAATTGTTGGATCCCCTGAATAATCCATGTATCACAAATTTCATGGATGATATTCTTGTCGCCACAGAAACATTTGAAGACCACATTAACTCTCTGAATATGTTATTTGATAGGCTCAGAGAAGCAAACTTAACTGCTTGACCAACAAAATGTTGTATTGGATGCAAAGAGTTGGAATTGGGACATACTGTATATCAGGGTAACATGACCCCTGACCCCAAGAACTTGGAAAAACTGCAGAGAGCACCTAGACCACAAACAAAAAAAGACGTGCGATCATTCGTGTCGTTATGTGGGTTTTACCAAAAATATATCAAAAATTTTAACTCTATATGTGCTCCTATGACTGATCTGACTCGCAAGGGAAATCCAGATAAAATTGTTTGGTCTGCGCAATGTGAATTAGCATTTCAAGAGTTAAAGGAAAAACTCACTAGCAAGCCTATTCTCAAATTGCCTGATTTGACTCAGGACTTTGTGGTGAGAACAGATGCAAGTAATGTAGGCCTGGGGCGGCTCTGTTGCAAAGGTCCTCTTCACCCAATGGGGAACTGAACCCAGTCGCTTATGCAAGCCGCAAGTTGAACAAAGCGGAGCAAGGATATTCCACAAGCGAAAAAGAATGTTTAGCGT
Source organism: Oreohelix idahoensis (assembly GCA_024509875.1). Classification (NCBI taxonomy): domain Eukaryota; kingdom Metazoa; phylum Mollusca; class Gastropoda; order Stylommatophora; family Oreohelicidae; genus Oreohelix; species Oreohelix idahoensis. The sequence continues at coordinate 323,183 of JAMPIV010020914.1, forward strand.
TAATCTGGGCAATAAAATAGTTCCAAATCTATCTGTATGGTAGGACTTTTGTGGTCCAGACGGATCACCAGCCCCTAGTGTTCTTATCTCAGGCCAAGCATGAAAATGCAAGATTGTTAAGATGGTCTTTATTGTTGCAACTTTATCAGTTTATTATTGAATATATCCCGGGGTCACAGAATGTCGGTGCAGATTTCCTCAGTAGGCACCCCTGTGATCAAAATTAGAGTAGTTGGCAGGCGTGAGGAGTAATTTTATCTATGTGTATCACTGGTTTTAGAACTTGCATTAGTGCATGTTCTCAGGTGGGGAGATGTGTGGTGAAAAATACAGTTATACAACGTTAAAATATCTCCAATTGTAAAGATAACGGGTAAGATAACATGTAGAGATAGAATTATACGTGGGATACGAGGATACATTCTCGCCTACGCCAGCGTTTTCTACCGCCATTCAAACTAACTAGTTGGAACATGCAGACTAAACGGTTTACCCTTTTAGACGGGAGGGAAACGGAGATAAAAGAAAAAGAAAAATATGACGATCGGAACACGTGTTTGAATCTAAAAAGGCAAAAAGACGCAATTTGTAGTTTAAAGAAAAAAATCACGCCACTAGTTGACACAATGTAAGGAATTGGTAGAAAAAACGACCTTAGCTCTTGTTAGAAACAGTCGTATCTTAGACGTTTTACCGTAATTAGTTGTTTTGTTTGAATACAGCGGCAAACGCCGTGGACGAAGGTTCAAAAACAAATTTCAAAAACTAACCTTGAGAAAAGTAGGGTTTTCTTTAATAATAAAGTTATGATAGCCCATCTTGAGCAGAGAAATAATATACTTTTAATTACACAGACGGACAGATAACACGGAAGATATTGACGAAAGACCGTATTGTTCCAATCAGACTAGCGAACAGTTTTTTGTGCATACTTTCACTAAAGTTACATTTTGGCGTCCTTGAGACTAAAAATGCAAAAATCAAACTGCAAATGAACTAGGGGGCAAAGTCGGAGGATAGTAGCTAAAAATAACTTAGTGGGGCAGGTTTGTGTAGTTTTTTCATGTAGTTAGTCCAAAAAACAAGTGTATTTTTGTGAAAAGCCAAGTTGAGACAGACGGACCGATAGAAAAATACTACATACTAGACTGAGACTGGACTGAAATTTGACTTTTGGTTTGAATATTTGAAAAAAAGTTAGAGGGGAAGTCCGCTGATTGGACAAAACCATTCATATTATTGAGAAAGAGACGCACACTTGTGCCATTTGACAGAAGACTGTCCATTAACACAGTTCTTGACTGCTAGAGGTGATTTCCAGGAATTAATAAATAAAAAGCAGTGGGACGCCCTAATCTAGCCAGCAGCTCAGCTGAGTTTTGCTAGTACTAAGTAACTGTGTTCTCAATTCTGAATTGTGGTAAGGAAAAAAGCATTTATCTTGTTTATTTTAATATTTTGAGTGATTGATACTGCCATATCATGAACAATGATTACGACAAGTGAATGCTTGTTCTAGGTCCACAGCAGGAGTCCAGGGCCTAGAGACAAACTAATAATATATGAAAACCTATCTAAGACTATGGAAGGCGGATCTATTATTGAGATCAGTGGGAACATATCACCCACCTTATTGAATGGAAGAGGAAACTATTAAACATATTTCGGATGCAATGCAGTCTTGGGAAACTGGTACTATTTGATAACAACTGGGTGAGATGTGTTAAGTTGGTCAGAGAGATCTGACTCAATCTGTGTAATGTTGTTTTGTGGTGTTGTGTGTAAGAGTGGCGCAGTAAATAGAGTGTTGACACATGGCACAAATTTTATTTCAGAGTTTCTGATCTGGCACTACGATTGTGCCAGATGCTTTTGTAGAAGTACAAAAGCGGGTGTCTGTGCAGCCTAACATTTTACTCCAGCTACTGAGAGGAGTGGGCCACAAGAATCCTGTACTACATCGTCACAGGCCAGATAAGTGCAAACCTGGCCTGCTGGAGATTCATAAACTATTTCCACCATCAATAAAGAAATAAATCTTGTTATATAAACATTAACATCAGTCCATATGTCAAGGACAATAAACTTTGTAGCCATAGATTGGGCATGATGACGCCACCCCAACTAAACATCCAGTGCTAGTTTTCCCAAGACGTTGTAGATATTATTAATATTAACCATTGTAATAATATACCTATGTACAAAAATTGTACAAATAAGAAGGTCCTAGAAAATCTAGGTATGAAAAGAGAACTAATGAGAGAGGTCAAAGTTAGGCAGCTAAAATACTTTGGCCACATAAAAAGGCATAACACCTTGCAAAAGACCATAACAGAAGGGAGAGTTGAAGGCAAACGTGCAGGGGGAAGACAGCGCTATAAGTGGGAAGATAACATCAAGAGATGGACGGGAAAGAGTCTATCAGAGTGTACCACCAAGACAAAAGACAGAAGACGTTGGAGATCCATTACAGCCAACCTTCGTTGTGGAGATGGCAACTGATGATGATGATGATGATGATGATGATGATGTACAAAAATTACATTTGATTATGCAATATATATATATGCATTTCATTGAAAATTACATATCATTTCATATGTTCTGACCAAAAGAAACAATTGGTTCAGGACTAATAAATTTAAAAAATTTTCAAACTTAAACTATAACAGCCAGAGTTAGTTCAGTGTATTATAGAGATTATTAGTATTATTAGACTTATTATTTACATGTGTGTGTCAGTGTATTTTATTACCTACACATTACATTTCAGTACCCTAGACTTTTAACGTAGCTAACATTCATTATAGTAGAATAGGTCTGTTTGAGGTCGTAAGTGGTAGCAGAAAGGCCTTCTGTAATTCACATAAACTTTTATCTCAGGAGCCTTCACAGCTGACCTCATCCAGTACACTAGGTAACATAACAACCATACAATAACATCAAAAACCACTACAGAAGTCTCACAAATGACCACCGATTGCAAAGGAAAGCAATTTCTTCTGAATTGTTGGAGCGTTTCAATGCTGATGGAGAGAGCTTTTTGGCTAAGATCGTTACAGGTGACGAAACCTGGGCACATCGTTTTGAACCTGAGACAAAAAGACAGTCAATGGAGTGGCATCATCCGCAATCACGACGAAGAAAGAAAGTCAAGACAATTCCTTCAGCTGGAAAGGTCATGATCACTGTCTTTTGGGACATTGAAGGTGTGATTCTTGTGGACGTTATGCCAAGAGGAGAGACAATCAATTCGCAAGCTTACATTAAGATATTGAAAAAACTCAATCAACGTTTTCGCAGAGTTCGGCCGCACAAGAATCCAGCAGACCTGCTTCTCCTTCACGACAATTCGCGCCCTCACACAAGTCTGGCACACGGGAAGCAATCACCAAATTGGGTTGGACTGTACTACCCCATCCACCCTATAGTCCCGATTTGGCACCCTCTGATTTTCATCTATTTGGTCCACTTAAAGATGCACTCCGTGGGACAAGGTTTGAAGATGATGAAGGAGTGATTCATGCAGCGAAGAAATGGCTACATGATCAAGACAAAATCTGGTACGGGCTAGGAATACATACACTTGTTTTGCGCTGGCATAAAGGAGTACATGTTGATGGGGATTATGTTGAATAATACCGATGTTTACATGACATATCCATGTATATTGTGTATAAATTTCATGCTTTTTGAATAAACAGCTCCTGAGAAAAACGATGTGGTGCATTACTTTCTGAACGCCCTTTCGTAGTTATGATTCAAAAGAATGAACATTGATATTGTGCAAGGAACAAAAAACTCAACCCCTGTAGACCCAAATAGAACAGTCCCAACTAAGATGACTTTGCCATGTCAGCAGAATGGGAGAAGATCGGCTACCATGACAAGCATGTGAAAGTAAGAGGCAGGGATCCAGACCTCCAGGACGACCCAGTCTGCTGGGAGGACAACATCAGACAATCTTTGAAGGACCGAGGAGTAGAATGGATCCAGGCTAGGAGGAAGATAGCCGATAGGATAGTGTGGTGCTCTCTCTTTCAAAACCTACACCTCACTGTAGAAGAGGAACGACTAAGTAAGTAAGTTTTACAAATAACCTACACACTAAACTTATTGAACGTTCCAGGATTAAGCTTCGTCGACTACAGTTACAAACAGCAAACGGGAAAAGAAAGGCAATGACAATATGTAACGTAAATCTCCCATGGGTTTCTCTACATACACAGAAAGACAGACTTCTACACCCTCAGGCATGTCGTAGCAGGCTACTAATATGAGATTGTGCATGGTGCTGGCAATGTCATCGTGTAACACAAATTGCCACATAAATGATTGCTACAAGAGCATTTGATGCTTAGATGAGCATGAGTGCTGAGCACTAACGTGTAGAAGAGAATCCGAGAAAATCCAATATAGCTGGAAATGGATAAATGTGATAATCAGAGATGAAGCAGACTGAAATTTAAAGGAGAAGAAAACTGTAGGAAGATGAAAGATAACATGAAGAAAAAAAACGGCCAAGGAGAAAACTCCAAAAGTCGCAATCTCGTGGTTGGAGCAGAAGAATATGGCTAAATATAGAAATTAGTGGCAAACGACAATTTTAGCCTTACTATCTAGAGGTGTTGTAGATATCATTTAAGAGTTTTTTTATTACTGTACTTCTACTCCAAAGTCTCCCAAAGCTTCCATTTCCTCCACTGTTTCATTATCTGGTCCAGGCGCTTTGAATTTCTTCAATTGGCGCATAGCATCCTCAAGTATTGGAGGTCTTCACAACTGTTCTGGTCGTTCAAATCTGGTCTTTCATCATCATACAGCTCCTTGATGTATTCTGTCCATCTTTCTATCATGTTCTCATGACCAATCAACAATGCTTTTGATTTCAAACAGCCAGTGACTGTTTGTGTCCTTCTGCATGTTAACTCATTTATTTGCTTGAACATAGATTTTGTGTCTTTCCTGTTCTGCACTTCAAGCTCTCTGTACTTCTGGTTTAGCCATGCTTCTTTTGCTGTTTTACATTTGTTTACTATTTCCTTAGTTAGTCTATCATTGTGACGAAATGGGACGGCCCCTATCGATCCTTGGTTCTCTCGAGTGGTATCGGTATATTTGTGGTACTGATTTTTATTATGTGCTGTCAATTATCGCACTTTTCTTTCTTTCTTTCCTCGTTATTTTTCTGCTAAGTAGCAGATATTTGATTTTATCAAAGCACCATTATTCACTTTAAAATTAATGTAAGTTTTCAAACTTTAAAGCAGTAACTGTCTATGTGACAATATTCATTTTAAATTAACAGAAGTTTCAAACTTTTCCATTAGTGTACATTTAAAGGAAACATAAATGAATTTATATTGTGAACACTTTTCAAACAGCGGAGATGTAAATGTAAAACATATTATATCTGTACGTTTAACCTTTTCATTTAAATGTAATGTAAAGCTAAACCTATTCCCAATATGCCTCAATAGGCGTGCAACGGGGTCCTTTACTCTTTTTTTTACCTTACCCTGAAGGTGATAGAAATCACATTTGCAAGGAGCGGCTGACATGATACATCACATTTGCTTGACGCTACCCAGATTTGTGGTTATAGGCGCGGCAGATTAAGTTGCTAGCGCGCAGTGGCTAGCCTCGTCGGCTTCGCGCAGTGTCTCAGTGTGTGTCCTTAGTTGTGATGTGCGACGGAACGAACGGAATAATTTGTCTTCTCTTTGTTACTTTCACAATTGCCTCCACGGCTGGCGGAGGTGTGGATTTTAAAGTTGCTGCCATAAGTGAAATGGGTTCATTTTCGATACAAGACAACAGGAGGCTGAGACGCTTGGGAGTCATGACCCAAGTGGGCCCTTCCCCCTTACAGTGTAAAGGAATATACTGGGCCGAAACACTTGTCGGATGGGGAGACTCTTCTGATGATCAGATTGCCTCCTGTTGTATCGCTCTGTAAAGAGTTTCCTATCATAGTTGCATGGTCAAACCAGTGACGATCGGGCTAAGACCGATTGACTTCTGGAAAGACATGACACTGGGAAAGACTAGATACCGGGTTAGCACCCCGTAAGCTGTATTACAACTGCTACAGAACCCAAAAACGATAGATGCCCCCAGGAATCACAGAAAGGGGGGGGAGGGGATAATGAATTCACAGGCACCTCATTGGAATCGACCAGACCCGTTACACGGACTTCGAGCTCTGAACAACGGCTGGAATTTCCATGTGCCTGTGGTAGGAAATTCTCTACTCAGAGAGGAATGAAAATCCACAGAACGAAAAAGGGGTGTGGGAGTTCATCAGGGGGAGATCAACAGCGCTCTGTCTCGATGGAATAGACGTTAGAAGAACGTAGCCAGGAGTCAATCCACAGTGCTGAGTACATTCAAGTTGATCTGCCTGATGATGATCTCACACACTGTTTGGACGTGAAGAGAGATGCAATCAAGTTTCCACCTGCAAGTGCAAAAGGGCTTTGGGAACAGCTGGACGAAGCTTGGCAAAAGAGTTGGATAACAACCTGAAGCAGATAACTTTGGAGAAGAAGCTGGAAATCTTCGGCGACATAATATATCTGCACTGTCGCAAAGTGTCCGGAGTCAGGGAGGCAAGGGAAAGTAGCCCACTACAAAAAAGTAGAAGACAAATTAAAATAGAAGAAATCAGGAAACAGAAGAAGCATGCACAAAAACTGTTCAAGAACGCAGTTGCCACAGAGAAGGAAGGGTTACGACAGGTTTGGGAGCACCTGAAAGGCCAACATAATGCCCTTTGTAGAGCAGAAAGGTTGTGCAGGAAGAGAAGGAAGACTCGAAGGGATAGGGAAAGATTCTTCAGGGAGCCCTTCAAGTTTGCCAAAGAATTGTTTGAGCAGGCACAATCGGGTACGCTAAACATCAGGAAAGAAGACCTGGAAGAACACCTTAAAATGACATATTCAGATGGTCGCAAAGATGAGCCGCTCAGCAGCATGGCAGGCTTTAAATGGCCGAGTAAGCCAGGAGCTGAATTTAACACCAAGCCCCCAACGGTGCAAGAGGTAGAAAGCATTGTCCAGAAAGCTCGGTGCAAGTCAGCTCCAGGTCCTAATGGTGTTCCATATGTGGTTTATAAGAGATGCCCTGAGGTGCTCAAACGACTGCTCCGTTTACTGAAGAATGCGTGGAAAACCCAGCTTGTAAGCAAGGAATGGAGAAAGGCGAACGGAGTCTACATCCCGAAGGAACAAAATTCCACAGACATCAGTCAGTTCAGGCCAATCTCACTACTCAATGTGGAAGGGAAGATATTCTTCTCAGTGATGGCGAAAAGACTCACTACATACCTCCTGGCAAATGGGTACATTGACACTACCATTCAGAATGGAGGTATCCCAGGTACACCAGGATGTCTAAAGCATTCCACAATGATCTGGGAAGCAATCCAAAAGGCAAAGTCTGACAGAACAAACCTCAATGTAATCTGGTTGGATCTAGCGAATGCTTATGGATCCGTTCCACACCAGATGTTGTGGCAGGCCCTAGAAATGTATCACGTTCCACAAGAGATTGCAGCAATGCTGAAGCTGTATTTCGCAGAGTTTTCTGTCAGATTTTCAACCAGAGAGTACACAACGAAGTGGATTGGCCTTGAAGTTGGAATTGCGATGGGATGTACCATCTCTCCGATACTATTCGTCATGGCTATGCAGGTAATCCTCAATGCGGCTGAAGGAATGGCTATAGGTCCAAAGCTCAGCGGAATGTGTCTCAAGCCACCGCTCAAAGCATTCATGGATGACACAACAATTCTGACATCAGATGAACATCAGGCCCGGAGGATGTTAGCACGTCTGGATGAACTAGTCAGCTGGTGCAGAATGAGCTTCAAACCCAAGAAGTCGAGAAGCCTATCAGTCAGGAAAGGGAAGATAGCAGAGGTCATATTCATGGTTTCCAACCAAAGAATCCCTACTGTCATTGAGGAACCTGTTAAAAGTCGTGGCAGGGTGTACGATGCCTCATTAAAAGACTCGAAGGCAGTGCAACAGACAATAGAAATGGCAGACAGGGGATTACAGATCATAGACCAAAGCAGACTCCTGGGAAAGTTCAAACTGTGGTGCCTCCAGTTCATGTTGATACCGAAGTTGCTGTGGCCACTGCTTATATATGAAATAAGCACAAGTACAGTGGAAGATATAGAGCAGAAGGTCAACAAGTTCATGAGGAAATGGCTAGGGGTTCCACTAGGTCTGTCAGATGTATCACTGAACTGCAAAAAGTCAAAACTTCTGCTTCCCTTCAAGTCAGTTGTTGAAGAGTACAAAGTTAGAAAGGCAAGGCTTGCAATGATGCTACGCGAGTCAGCTGATGACGTGGTTAATTCTATTCAGCCCACACTGAAAACGGGAAGGAAGTGGAGAGTGGAAGAAGCTGTTGATGCTGCCCAAGAGTCACTCAAGCTGAAGGAGGTAATCGGATACACACAAACGAACAGACGGGGATTTGGTCATGGAGACATCCGCTGGGGGTCAAAGGCATCAAGCAGGGAGCGCAGAGACATGGTAGTTCAGGAGATACGAGGAGCTGAGAATGATAAGAGGTTGCAAAAAGCAGTGCAACAGGTCCAACAAGGCAAATGGACTACATGGGAAGGAGCCCTGCAGAGGTCCTTGACATGGAATGATATATGGCATATGGCACCTCTTAGGCTCAGCTTTGTTGTTAGATCAATGTATGACCTGCTGCCGTCGGCCACAAACCTTGTGAAATGGGGAAAGTCGGATGATGAGCAGTGCCTCCTGTGCCAGGGAAGGCAGACACTTGAACACGTGCTCTCAGCGTGTAAGGTGTCATTAGGGCAAGGGCGATACACTTGGCGCCATAACAAAGTGCTAAATGAGCTTGCTGTGACAATAGACCTGGCAAGGATGAAGGCGAATAGCAAACCTAGGCCGAGCACCGCAAATACATATTTTCTGAAGGGCAGGAAAGTCAGCAAACCCCAAACCGAGTAAACCTGGTAGCAGTTTACCATCTCTTCTTGACTGTGCAAACGATTGGGAGATGGTGGTAGACCTACCTGGACGAGGGGCATATCCAGAGAGTATCAGAAAATCGCGGAGACGGCCGGATATAGTGCTTCATTCTTGAGCAGCGCTTCAGGTTATACTGATTGAACTGACCGTGCCATTTGAATCCAGATTGGACGAGCAACATTCGTTCAAAGCGGCCAAGTATAATGATCTGGCCGCAGATCTGAGACACGATGGGTTCACTGCAAGGGTCATGGCTGTTGAGATGGGTGCAAGAGGGCTTGTGGTTGCATCAGTGTATGATTTATTGAAACTGTTGGAGCTGAGGGGACAGTCGAGAACAAGGGCAATGAAGAGGCTTAGTGAAACTGCCGAAAAGGCATCAGGCTGGCTGTGGAACAACCGCAATGGGCAATGGAAATCGTGACAGTAAACGCAGCGGTACAGAAAACACCAGGAATTTTTCTAAGTCCACAATACGTTGAGTTTTTTGGTGCACTAGTGAAAGGGCTGTGACTTAGAGGCAACAGGCGGCGTGTATTATAAGAGGTGTTAGGCACAGAATTTCAGTTGCCAGCGCGCAGTGGCTAGCCTCGGCGGCTTCGCGCAGGTGTCTCAGTGTGTGTCCTTAGTTGAAATGTGCGACGGAACGAACGGAATAATTTGTCTTCTCTTCGTTACTTTCACAATTGGCTCCACGGCTGACGGAGGTGTAGATTTTAAAGTTGGTACCATAAGTGAAATGGGTTCATTTTCGATACAAGACAACAGGAGGCTGAGACGCTTGGGAGTCATGACCCACGTGGGCCCACCCACCCTTAGAGTGTAAAGGAGTATACTGGGCCAAAACAATTGTCGGATGGGGGGACTTCTTCTGATGATCAGATTGCCTCCTGTTGTATCGCTCTGTAAAGTGTTTCCTATCATCTCAGACGTACATCGGCCAGCGCTATCGGCTTAAATCACCGATAAGATACGGAGTTTGCGTACACATACGACAGATTACGAGATTACTGTCTGTGTGATACCTGTGGGCAGACAAGAGTGATAAAAGCGCTTCCGGTCACTTGGTTAAAAGTAATCATAGATTTATTATATTTTAGACAATATCATTCTACAAATGTGTTTGTGAGAGTGTAAGCAAGACATCATATTTCCATAAATGGGAGACGTGACCTTTTGCAAAATTTTTCCATGTCGGAAATATTTTGAAAGTGCCACACCCGACCTGTTTGAAATGATTGAATTTTTCTGATTAGATTCAAAACAACATGGAGGGGAATATAGCCTGACCATTTTCGCAGTTTTATCTCACTTTGAATTTCAGGCTCGCCAAGACGACATCAGACCTCGCCAGAGTGAAGACTAGATTCATAATTCCTATTTGTTATCCGCACCTTTTATTGGAGAACCAGATAAGACGTACAAAAGCACAGGAAATCTCTACATTTTTAATAAGGAACACCGGGACTAGGAAACTGAAGAAACAACGAGTCAGAGGGTGCCATCTATTGTAAAATTAAAGACATCCCAGACGCGAGTAAGAGAACAATTCGTCTCTTTTATTCATCTGAGCAAAAAACGTCTGTAGCCAAGATTGGCGTAAGTACTGCATTTTCATTCTGATTTATTACTAACACATGAACTAATCTATATCTGTATTTATTACCATGTGAAGTTTAATGTGTGAAACTCGCTATTGAATGTCAAAGTCATTTGAGGCTGGCAAGCTCAGTATCTAGAATAATGATTCATGAACCACCACTGCAAGGGCTGGTAATTGCTTTATTGATAGTTTCGTAACGAGAACTAAAAGCATAAAGTAGTACCAGGTTCACTGTGTAGCAGGGAGGGAAAGACGAAAGAAATGATGTACATTCTAAGTATAATACTTACATTTTCGAAGCAGTGTAAATGTCCCTATAAATATATTCCCTTTAAAATTAATGTAAGTTTTCAAACTTTAAAGCAGTGTAACTGTCTATGTGACAATATTCATTTTAAATTAATAGACGTTTTAAACTGTTCCATAAGTGTAAATGTAAAGGAAACATAAATGAATTTATATTGTGAACACTTTTCAAACAGCGGAGATGTAAATATAAAACATATTATATCTGTACATTTAACCTTTTCATTTAAATGTAATGTAAAGCTAAAGCTTAAATGTAAAGGAGGTTTTATCCCGAGGGATTAAATTTAATTCTCATCGAACGTAAATTCTGACATGGGATGGTAGAATAGAAGAGGGGGCACATAACTATGTCTGAAAACGCCATACTCAGAAAAGCGTTTTTGTTTCTATTTCTATTACCAGTTATTGGTGGTACCAGCAGAAAGTACTATCTCTGGAACCAAGTGAAGGTAGAAGAGGACTCACGTTGTAAGAGACGCCATCATAAGAGGGTCTTATAGACTGACGAAGAACCAACTTGGCCGTTACTCCTTGACGTTCTGGGAACGAGCGGCGCCTGAACTTTGGCCAGAGACTGACCTAGTGGGAGAAACCACCAGTGGCAGCTAAGTAAAAATATCCGTTGCCAAAAGTGACCTCCGTTATTTAGTTAAATCCCAGTCAAGTGATGAAACCTTTTCCATAACTATTCAAATTATTTTCCAACTGTTAAAACCTAAAGTGATTATTACATTTTGTTATTTTTAATGTTACAAATTTAACTTCGATTCAATCCTTTTAAATGTACTACATGTTTGTCTCAGTCAAAGTTACCAAACACACACTCAAAACAGAGCTATACATATTATAATAATAAATTCCACTGATTAACTCGGGGGGTGAGGGCTTTACGAGCTAGAAGAAACCATTGCTTAAATTCTTCATAAAAGTGTCGGCAGATTATAGAATTAGCGTGAGTAGTATACAATGCGCAACTTAGGTCGCATTCTGCAGGAGCGCTGCAGGAGCGCCTGCAGGAGCATGACTTTTATATAGCAAAAATTCTGTAGGAGCATGACTTTTATATAAGGAATTGAGGAGGAGGAGAGGAGGAGGAGCAAGATGGCGGACTTAAGATAACAAGGGGAGGTTATATGGCGCAAGATGGCGGACTTGAGATGACAAGGGGAGGTTATATGGCGCAAGATGGCGGACTTGAGATAACAAGGGGGAGATAACTAGGTTGTTGTATTGCATGACTTTTAATATAAGAAAATACTCAGTGTGCAGGTGGAGCATCACGCGGAGGGTGATGACTTTTTATATAAGGAAATACTCATTGTGCAGGTGGAGCAGCAGGCGGTGGTACATGACTTTTTATATAAGAAAATACTCAGTGTGCAGGTGGAGCATCAGGTGTTGGTACATGACTTTTTATATAAGGAAATACTCAGTGTGCAGGTGGAGCAGCAGGCGGAGGGTGATGACTTTTTATATAAGGAAAATGTGCAGGTGGAGCATCAGGCGGAGTATGATGACTTTTTATATAAGGAAATACTCAGTGTGCAGGTGGAGCATCAGGCGGAGGGTGATGACTTTTTATATAAGAAAATACTCAGTGTGCAGGTAGAGCATCAGGCGGTGGGTGATGACTTTTTATATAAGGAAGTACTCATTGTGCAGGTGGAGCAGCAAGCGTTGGTACATGACTTTTTATATAAGGAAATACTCCGTGTGCAGGTGGAGCATCAGGCGGAGAGTGATGACATTTTATATAAGGAAATACTCAGTGGGCAGGTGGAGCATCAGGCGTTGGTGCATGACTTTTATATAAGGGAAACGTGGTGGAGCAAGATGGCGGACTTGATATAACAAGGGGGAGATAAGTAGGTTGTTGTATTGCATGACTTTTTATATAAGGAAAATGTGTAGGTGGAGCCGATCGATTTCAGGCGTTAGATTTCAGGCGGAGGCACAGGCGGATGTGTGTGACTTTTTATATAAGGAAAAGGGGCAGGTGCAAGATGGGGGACTTGAGATAACAAGAAGAGGTTATATGGCGCAACATGGCAGGAAGACTTTTTATATAAGGAAAACGGGCAGGCGCGGTGCAGGAGGAGCATGACTTTTATATAGTAATATATTAGTGTTTTTTTAGATAACAAGAAGACGTTATTTATAGACATATATTAATTCTGCAGGAGTGATGCAGGGGCAAGATGGCGGGATGACTTTTTATATAAGGAAAATGTGGTGGTGCTTTGTGGTGGCGCGTGACTTTTTATATAGTAATATATTAGTTCGCTAATAGTGTGTTGTGGTCGAGTGGAGGTTTTTTGTGGTGGGGGTGACGAGGCATGGGTGTAATGTACCAGGTGGGGTTAGGTTAGGGGGATATTTTTGTGTGATGTGGTATGGTTTTGGAGGTGGAGGAGAGATATTTTAGCTGTTGAGGGGAGATGTGGTGACGTTGTCAGGATGCATCTCTGTACATTTTTGGGGTGTAGCAGGCGAGTGGACCAGCATTGAGAGATGGGAGTGAAGAGACGTCGGTGACGAGGTACGGGTGTAATGTAACCGGTGGGGTTAGGTTAGGGCGGATTTTTGTGTGATGTGGTATGGTTTTGGAGGTGGAAGAGAGATATTTTAGATGTTGAGGGGGGATGTGGTGACGTTGTCAGGATGCATCTGTGTACATTTTTGGGGTGTAGCAGGTGAGTGGACCAGCATTGAGAGGTGGGAGTGAAGAGACGTCGGTGACGAGGTACGGGTGTAATGTAGCAGGTGTGGTTAGGTTAGGGCGGATTTTTGTGTGTTGTGGAATTGTTTTGTTATGTGTGTTGGTGTGTTTGTTTATGCAGTCTACAACCCCGTAACTTTTATATAACGAAAATGTGTTGGAGGAACGTGGAGGAGGAGAGGTCTTGGTATATAGTAATATATAAGTTCATTAATGGCGGGCGTGTTGTGTGATGATTATTTTACAAACAGTTATACGTACATATTACAGATAGGTAGACAATATTACAACAGTTAGACGCTATTTAGTTATACATATATAGAAATATAAAAGAGAAAACACTAGATACATTTTATATATTTATTGACAAAGTTAGTTGATCTATGGGTGACGTATAACCGCACTTCTTTTTCGTATACCACTAGGAACCCTCAGAACACAGGCGGTTCGGATTACTTGGCGAGTCTGTCACGTCTTTTTCGTGTATCCATCTTCAACAAGATGAGTGTCTGTCGTTATCACGCCATTGTCTATGAAGGAAAAAAAAACAGACTTGGGGTGGGTTAGCCAGGGTCTGACTAAGCGCGTAATTAATCGCGAGAGGTGTGTTGTATTGTGTTGTATGGTTTCTTGGTGGTTTTACAGAGTGGAAGAGCTTGTCGGCCAGGTAGTTTATGTGTTGGTGCATATACCTGTAGGTATCTGTGTGTGTGTCTGTAGGTAGCTGTATACAGAGAGTTTAGATGTTGAGCATCACAATATGTCACTTTAGCTTTCTTGGTTAACATAGATTGTACAGGGTTAAATATTTTAGAAAAGTTGTGCCCCGGCTGATCGTGTACAGAATACTTTATTATAGAACAACATGTCTCAAACGGTTTAGTCTAAGAACCCCATGAGGTCTTACAAATTATTGAGGTCCCAGAGATCTTTTGACAATATCAAAGAAGGTGTTCGATTATAAGGAACATAGTGTTCACCTCGCTGACCCCCCAAATAGGCTTTCCGCGCACCATATTTTGAGAATCACCGTTCGTATGTCTTTCTTTATTCAGTCACCGCCTTCCACGCGAACACAACTTAGAACACATGGATAATCGATAAGAAATTTCATTACACGAGGTGTTAAGTCAGCCGGCCCGATGCTGTAACCAGCATCGGACCGGCCTCCTTAACCATTCCAGAGTTCCTCTGGTGCCCAGTTAAAACTGGGTCTGCCCTCCCGGGTTGTATGCGGTGCATCACTTATACCTTGTGTTTATCAGCAACGACAAAAATCGGGTGTCTTAACTTATCGAAAACACACATTTTTAAGAAATGATGTGTAAGAATTTTACATAACACAGATAAAAATAACAAGTTAGATTAATATTTTGAAACAGATTTTTAACCAACAGCTCTCTCTCTCTCTCACTCTCACTCTCTCTCTCTCTCTCTCTCTCTCTCTCTCTCTTTCTTTCTTTCTCAACTTGTCTGTGTTTCTCGCTTTATTGTTAAGTTTATTTCACTTGTTAGATATTTTTCAACAATCCATAACCAGACACCTCCACGTAATGACTTTTTTCTTCGTCAACAAGACATCTGCGCTAAACAAATAAATGATAACTGGCTTTATGTTGGGACGTGGTACAAGCTGATTCGAATTATATACAGCTGTCACTAAGTAAATGAGTTTTCGATATTCATCAATAATCGTACGTGACCAATTGGACATTTAGACAAACACAGCAACGAGCTATAATGTTTTAAAAGACAGAAAACTGGAGTGGCGGGCACAAAGACAATATATCAGTTTAATAAAGACAAAAAAGAAATTTAAAAGATTAGTTAACTTGTTTGGTAAGGAGGTTCGTAAGGGATCATCCAAAATATATCCCTCTTGTTACTTTATATACAACTGATAAAGGGAGTTGCTATACAACTGGTAGATAACGTTTGTCGTAGCTTTTATCAGATAGGTAATAACTGTATATAGTCCTGTCTGAGCCGAGATGATAGTGATGACAATGTGAAAGTAAGGGGTAAGAAATAGTTTCATCACACGGTGATCGTGTAAGAGAAAGACAGTCTCTGGATAGAATAATTTATAACATGATAAGAAGTGCTGAAGTGCTTAAACCGTTGGGGAGCGGGTTGAAGAACGCAACTGTAAGTATTTACCAAGGGGAAGTAAAGGGGAGAACTTTAATTGCCAAGGGGTGACCTTTTTTTGACAATAGGAAGAAATTTGATTACGAAGAGGGCGACATTTTTTTTGACAAGGGGTAGTATTTTTTTGGTAAGGGGAATTATTTTTTAACAAAGGGGAGAAATTTCTTTACCAATGGGGAGAAATTTGATTGATAAGGGGGGATACATTTTATGAGAAGGGGCAGTATTTTTGGGAAGGGGCGGTATTTTTTTGGGCAGGGGACGTATTTTTTGACAAGGAGGAGAAATTGGATTGATAAGGGGGATACATTTTTTTAGAAGGGGCAGTATTTTTGGGAAGGGGCGGTATTTTTTTGGGCAGGGAACGCATTTTTTTGACAAGGAGGAGAAATTTTTTAAAGAAGTATTTGACGGTTGATCTATTTACCTATGGGTTGGACCCTTTGGGGAGGCCTGGGAGAAAATTTTGGGACCGTCTTTGGTGTTTGGAAGAAAACCTTTCACTAAAGTTAAAAAACTAAGCAAGAAAGAAGGTTCACTACCTGCCATCTAGCGTGTCTGCGCCACCTCCTCGGTATTTCGTCGAAAGATAAACCACCAAGTGTTGAGGTGTTGTCACGTGTTGGGTTTCAAAGTCTATATAACCGGGTGAGACAGGGAAGTCTACGAGATGTTGGCCATATCCACCACATGACAGATGGTTGCCTATAAAACCTATCACCAGATGTTGCCGGTATGAAAAAAAAATAATAAATAAATAAATAAATAAATAAAGTGAAATCTTAAGTTGCTGGGATTCGAACACACGAACGCAGGAATATTTCTTGTATAAGTTTCTACTATTGCTCGCTTGTGTTTTGGCGTAATGACGTGAACAGAAATTTACGATCGCTGTTTTGCGCGGGTCATCGATCCGGTTTCTTTCTAGTGTGGGTACAAACACGTGGTTGTTGGGTTTTCTTAAAATGTATGAAACTGGTCTCGACAATGAATCAGTTACAGATTGTAACACTAAGTACGTGTCTAGTTGCCGACATACTTTAGTCTACCTACAAGGTATATCTCTACGGATGTGTTCAATAAATTGTCTATTTGTTTTTGTTCAGCGTGGTCTTTCCCAATATTTTTTATGTTGGAGACTACGATTGTTTACAGTTCATTTACATAACATTAACTGAACATTGGGGTAAGTAGATTTTATTACTCATGATATAATATAAATAATAAAGAAAACTACCACGTGACCCAACGCATGTGTTAATATGTAGTTACATTCACCCAACAACGGAATTCCGTATCATATTATCACTAGCTACACACACAACACAACACAAAAACATCCCCATCATACCAACCCTTACTCATCTGCCTCTATAACAGGTATTAGTTTTAAAAATATATTTCCCTCTTTATTCTATAGCTGGTAGGGAAAAAAAATGGGAATTCACTCAAGAGTGTTTATAAAAAGTTCTTTTTCTCAAGTCAAGTAGTAACATAGTTGCCAGAAGGTTTTGGAACAATCAATTTGTAAAGCCCGTGTTATTGCTTACGAACACACACAATGCCAACGTCTCTTTTTCGGTATGCTGCGAGCGGGAGGCAGATTTGCACCACACGTTACGCCAAGCAAACACATCTCGTACTGATTAAACATGACCTGTAATGAAATTTCTTATCGATTATCCATGTGTTCTAAGTTGTGTTCGCGTGGAAGGCGGTGACTGAATAAAGAAAGACATACGAACGGTGATTCTCAAAATATGGTGCGCGGAAAGCCTATTTGGGGGGTCAGCGAGGTGAACACTATGTTCCTTATAATCGAACACCTTCTTTGATATTGTCATATCCTCGCGGTACAACTCTTATCTACAAAAGATCTCTGGGACCTCAGTAATTTGTAAGACCTCATGGGGTTCTTAGACTAAACCGTTTGAGACATGTTGTTCTATAATAAAGTATTCTGTACACGATCAGCCGGGGCACAACTTTTCTAAAATATTTAACCCTGTACAATCTATGTTAACCAAGAAAGCTAAAGTGACATATGGTGATGCTCAACATCTAAACTCTCTGTATACAGCTACCTACAGACACACACACAGATACCTACAGGTATATGCACCAACACATAAACTACCTGGCCGACAAGCTCTTCCACTCTGTACAACCACCAAGAAACCATACAACACAATACAACACACCTCTCGCGATTAATTACGCGCTTAGTCAGACCCTGGCTAACCCACCCCAAGTCTGTTTTTTTTCCTTCATAGACAATGGCGTGATAACGACAGACACTCATCTTGTTGAAGATGGATACACGAAAAAGACGTGACAGACTCGCCAAGTAATCCGAACCGCCTGTGTTCTGAGGGTTCCTAGTGGTATACGAAAAAGAAGTGCGGTTATACGTCACCCATAGATCAACTAACTTTGTCAATAAATATATAAAATGTATCTAGTGTTTTCTCTTTTATATTTCTATATATGTATAACTAAATAGCGTCTAACTGTTGTAATATTGTCTACCTATCTGTAATATGTACGTATAACTGTTTGTAAAATAATCATCATACAACACGCCCGCCATTAATGAACTTATATATTACTATATACCAAGACCTCTTCTCCTCCACGTTCCTCCAACACATTTTCGTTATATAAAAGTTACGGGGTTGTAGACTGCATAAACAAACACACCAACACACATAACAAAACAATTCCACAACACACAAAAATCCGCCCTAACCTAACCACACCTGCTACATTACACCCGTACCTCGTCACCGACGTCTCTTCACTCCCACCTCTCAATGCTGGTCCACTCACCTGCTACACCCCAAAAATGTACACAGATGCATCCTGACAACGTCACCACATCCCCCCTCAACATCTAAAATATCTCTCTTCCACCTCCAAAACCATACCACATCACACAAAAATCCGCCCTAACCTAACCCCACCTGTTACATTACACCCGTACCTCGTCACCGACGTCTCTTCACTCCCACCTCTCAATGCTGGTCCACTCGCCTGCTACACCCCAAAAATGTACAGAGATGCATCCTGACAACGTCACCACATCTCCCCTCAACAGCTAAAATATCTCTCCTCCACCTCCAAAACCATACCACATCACACAAAAATATCCCCCCTAACCTAACCCCACCTGGTACATTACACCCATGCCTCGTCACCCCCACCACAAAAAACCTCCACTCGACCACAACACACTATTAGCGAACTAATATATTACTATATAAAAAGTCACGCGCCACCACGAAGCACCACCACATCTTCCTTATATAAAAAGTCATCCCGCCATCTTGCCCCTGCATCACTCCTGCAGAATTAATATATGTCTATAAATAACGTCTTCTTGTTATCTAAAAAAAACACTAATATATTACTATATAAAAGTCATGCTCCTCCTGCACCGCGCCTGCCCGTTTTCCTTATATAAAAAGTCATCTTGCCATCTTGCACCATATAACCTCTTCTTGTTATCTCAAGTCCCCCATCTTGCACCTGCCCCTTTTCCTTATATAAAAAGTCACGCGCATCCGCCTGCGCCTCTGCCTGAAATCTAACGCCTGAAATCGATCGGCTCCACCTACACATTTTCCTTATATAAAAAGTCATGCAATACAACAACCTACTTATCTCCCCCTTGTTATATCAAGTCCGCCATCTTGCTCCACCACGTTTCCCTTATATAAAAGTCATGCACCAACGCCTGATGCTCCACCTGACCACTGAGTATTTCCTTATATAAAAAGTCATCACCCTCCGCCTGATGCTCCACCTGCACACTGAGTATTTCCTTATATAAAATGTCATCACTCTCCGCCTGATGCTCCACCTGCACACGGAGTATTTCCTTATATAAAAAGTCATGTACCAATGCCTGCTGCTCCACCTGCACAATGAGTATTTCCTTATATAAAAAGTCATCATCCTCCGCCTGATGCTCCACCTGCACACTGAGTATTTTCTTATATAAAAAGTCATCACCCTCCGCCTGATGCTCCACCTGCACACTGAGTATTTCCTTATATAAAAAGTCATCACCCTCCGCCTGATGCTCCACCTGCACATTTCCTTATATAAAAAGTCATGCAATACAACAACCTACTTATCTCCCCCTTGTTATATCAAGTCCGCCATCTTGCTCCACCACGTTTCCCTTATATAAAAGTCATGCACCAACGCCTGATGCTCCACCTGCCCACTGAGTATTTCCTTATATAAAAAGTCATCACCCTCCGCCTGATGCTCCACCTGCACACTGAGTATTTCCTTATATAAAATGTCACCACTCTCCGCCTGATGCTCCACCTGCACACGGAGTATTTCCTTATATAAAAAGTCATATACAAATGCCTGCTGCTCCACCTGCACAATGAGTATTTCCTTATATAAAAAGTCATCATCCTCCGCCTGATGCTCCACCTGCACACTGAGTATTTTCTTATATAAAAAGTCATCACCCTCCGCCTGATGCTCCACCTGCACACTGAGTATTTCTTTATATAAAAAGTCATCACCCTCCGCCTGCTGCTCCACCTGCACACTGAGTATTTCCTTATATAAAAAGGCATGTACCACCGCCTGATGCTCCACCAGCACAATGAGTATTTCCTTATATAAAAAGTCATCACCCTCCGCCTGATGCTCCACCTGCACACTGAGTATTTCCTTATATAAAAAGGCATGTACCAACACCTGATGCTCCACCTGCACACTGAGTATTTTCTTATATAAAAAGTCATGTACCACCGCCTGCTGCTCCACCAGCACAATGAGTATTTCCTTATATAAAAAGTCATCACCCTCCGCCTGATGCTCCACCTGCACACTGAGTATTTCCTTATATAAAAAGTCATCACCCTCCGCCTGCTGCTCCACCTGCACACTGAGTATTTCCTTATATAAAAAGGCATGTACCACCGCCTGATGCTCCACCAGCACAATGAGTATTTCCTTATATAAAAAGTCATCACCCTCCGCCTGATGCTCCACCTGCACACTGAGTATTTCTTTATATAAAAAGTCATCACCCTCCGCCTGCTGCTCCACCTGCACACTGAGTATTTCCTTATATAAAAAGGCATGTACCACCGCCTGATGCTCCACCAGCACAATGAGTATTTCCTTATATAAAAAGTCATCCCCCTCCGCCTGATGCTCCACCTGCACACTGAGTATTTCCTTATATAAAAAGTCATCACCCTCCGCCTGATGCTCCACCTGCACACTGAGTATTTCCTTATATAAAAAGGCATGTACCACCGCCTGATGCTCCACCAGCACAATGAGTATTTCCTTATATAAAAAGTCATCACCCTCCGCCTGATGCTCCACCTGCACACTGAGTATTTCCTTATATAAAAAGGCATGTACCAACACCTGATGCTCCACCTGCACACTGAGTATTTTCTTATATAAAAAGTCATGTACCACCGCCTGATGCTCCACCAGCACAATGAGTATTTCCTTATATAAAAAGCCATCACTCTCCGCCTGATGCTCCACCTGCACACTGAGTATTTTCTTATATAAAAAGTCATCACCCTCCGCCTGATGCTCCACCTGCACACTGAGTATTTCCTTATATAAAAAGGCATGTACCAACACCTGATGCTCCACCTGCACACTGAGTATTTCCTTATATAAAAAGTCATGTACCACCGCCTGATGCTCCACCAGCACAATGAGTATTTCCTTATATAAAAAGTCATCACTCTCCGCCTGATGCTCCACCTGCACACTGAGTATTTTCTTATATAAAAAGTCATGCAATACAACAACCTAGTTATCTCCCCCTTGTTATCTCAAGTCCGCCATCTTGCGCCATATAACCTCCCCTTGTTATCTTAAGTCCGCCATCTTGCTCCTCCTCCTCTCCTCCTCCTCAATTCCTTATATAAAAGTCATGCTCCTGCAGAATTTTTGCTATATAAAAGTCATGCTCCTGCAGGCGCTCCTGCAGCGCTCCTGCAAAATGCGACCTAAGTTGCGCATTGTATACTACTAGTCATCTTGCCATCTTGCGCCATATAACCTCTTCTTGTTATCTCAAGTCCCCCATCTTGCACCTGCCCCTTTTCCTTATATAAAAAGTCACGCGCATCCGCCTGTGCCTCTGCCTGAAATCTAACACCTGAAATCGATCGGCTCCACCTACACATTTTCCTTATATAAAAAGTCATGCAATACAACAACCTACTTATCTCCCCCTTGTTATATCAAGTCCGCCATCTTGCTCCACCACGTTTCCCTTATATAAAAGTCATGCACCAACGCCTGATGCTCCACCTGCCCACTGAGTATTTCCTTATATAAAAAGTCATCACCCTCCGCCTGATGCTCCACCTGCACACTGAGTATTTCCTTATATAAAATGTCATCACTCTCCGCCTGATGCTCCACCTGCACACGGAGTATTTCCTTATATAAAAAGTCATGTACCAATGCCTGCTGCTCCACCTGCACAATGAGTATTTCCTTATATAAAAAGTCATCATCCTCCGCCTGATGCTCCACCTGCACACTGAGTATTTTCTTATATAAAAAGTCATCACCCTCCGTCTGATGCTCCACCTGCACACTGAGTATTTCCTTATATAAAAAGTCATCACCCTCCGCCTGATGCTCCACCTGCACATTTTCCTTATATAAAAAGTCATGCAATACAACAACCTACTTATCTCCCCCTTGTTATATCAAGTCCGCCATCTTGCTCCACCACGTTTCCCTTATATAAAAGTCATGCACCAACGCCTGATGCTCCAACTGCCCACTGAGTATTTCCTTATATAAAAAGTCATCACCCTCCGCCTGATGCTCCACCTGCACACTGAGTATTTCCTTATATAAAATGTCACCACTCTCCGCCTGATGCTCCACCTGCACACGGAGTATTTCCTTATATAAAAAGTCATATACAAATGCCTGCTGCTCCACCTGCACAATGAGTATTTCCTTATATAAAAAGTCATCATCCTCCGCCTGATGCTCCACCTGCACACTGAGTATTTTCTTATATAAAAAGTCATCACCCTCCGCCTGATGCTCCACCTGCACACTGAGTATTTCTTTTTATATAAAAAGTCATCACCCTCCGCCTGCTGCTCCACCTGCACACTGAGTATTTCCTTATATAAAAAGGCATGTACCACCGCCTGATGCTCCACCAGCACAATGAGTATTTCCTTATATAAAAAGTCATCACCCTCCGCCTGATGCTCCACCTGCACACTGAGTATTTCCTTATATAAAAAGGCATGTACCAACACCTGATGCTCCACCTGCACACTGAGTATTTTCTTATATAAAAAGTCATGTACCACCGCCTGCTGCTCCATCAGCACAATGAGTATTTCCTTATATAAAAAGTCATCACCCTCCGCCTGATGCTCCACCTGCACACTGAGTATTTCTTTATATAAAAAGTCATCACCCTCCGCCTGCTGCTCCACCTGCACACTGAGTATTTCCTTATATAAAAAGGCATGTACCACCGCCTGATGCTCCACCAGCACAATGAGTATTTCCTTATATAAAAAGTCATCACCCTCCGCCTGATGCTCCACCTGCACACTGAGTATTTCCTTATATAAAAAGGCATGTACCAACACCTGATGCTCTCCCTGCACACTGAGTATTTTCTTATATAAAAAGTCATGTACCACCGCCTGATGCTCCACCAGCACAATGAGTATTTCCTTATATAAAAAGTCATCACTCTCCGCCTGATGCTCCACCTGCACACTGAGTATTTTCTTATATAAAAAGTCATCACCCTCCGCCTGATGCTCCACCTGCACACTGAGTATTTCCTTATATAAAAAGGCATGTACCAACACCTGATGCTCCACCTGCACACTGAGTATTTCCTTATATAAAAAGTCATGTACCACCGCCTGATGCTCCACCAGCACAATGAGTATTTCCTTATATAAAAAGTCATCACTCTCCGCCTGATGCTCCACCTGCACACTGAGTATTTTCTTATATAAAAAGTCATGCAATACAACAACCTAGTTATCTCCCCCTTGTTATCTCAAGTCCGCCATCTTGCGCCATATAACCTCCCCTTGTTATCTTAAGTCCGCCATCTTGCTCCTCCTCCTCTCCTCCTCCTCAATTCCTTATATAAAAGTCATGCTCCTGCAGAATTTTTGCTATATAAAAGTCATGCTCCTGCAGGCGCTCCTGCAGCGCTCCTGCAGAATGCGACCTAAGTTGCGCATTATATACTACTAGCGTGCTTAGCGACAGCCATCTCTTAGAAGCCTTATGGCTATCTTTATTTCTTCCTTCGTTGGTCTTTTACAGAATTTGTAGCTCTTCTTCTGCTGGCTGGATGTCCGGGGGATTTTGTGGAGCTGGTCTATTGACAATATCTTCAAACTATTCTGTGCACCTCTTCATTTCCTCTTGTATATTGCTGAGCAATTTTCCATTCTTGTCTTTTATTAGGCAACTTGCTTGCTAGTATTTCCCTGTTAGCTTCTTTGTGCTGTTATACATTTCTGTCATATTTTCTTTGGCTGCAGCATCTTCTGCGTCTCTTGCCAACTCTTCAGTATACTTCTTCTTGTCTCTTTTGATACTTCTTCTTACTTCTTTGTTTGCTTCTGAGCACACTTCTTGACCATTGGCTTTGGAACTCCTGGTTTTCCTTTTGTTTAAATCTACTTTCTTGTTATTTCTGTCTTTTATTTTATTGATGGTTTCTGTTGTTATCAATATTTTTTGTTGTCGTTCCCTTTTCCCCAGTACTTCTTCATATTGTCTCATTCCATACAGTTTTGATTTGCCGCCAGTAGTCTTCTGTATTCACTACATCTTCCAGCTGTTGGAACACTTGGAATTTGTTGGAAATTGTGACCTCAAATTTGTCTCTTGTTTCTTGATTTCTTAGATGTCCTACATTAAATTATTGTCTATAACTTTGCATTGTTGCATATCTCTTGTGTTTCATTTTCACTTTTGGCTATCAGAAGGTGGTGATCTGATGCCATATCTGCTCCTCTATATACCTTTACATCCTGCAATGATGATCTGAACGTCTTGCTTATGCATATATGATCAATCTGATTTTCTGTTCTATGGTCTAGTGATATCCATGTTGCCTTGTGTATTCTCTTACGTGGAAACATGCTTCCTCCTATAGCCAGTTGATTTGAAGCAGAGAAGTTTGAGAATAGTTCCCCATTTTCATTCATTATTCGTAGCCCATGTTTTCCCATGACATCTTCAAAGCCAGTGTTGGCTGTGCCTTTCTTTGCATTCATGTTACCCATCAAAATTGTGATGTCTCTTCTGATATATATATATATATATTGTCACGAACGGTTTATAGAATGAATGTCAGTACTCATGCTCCGGTGGGAGCTAGATATGTTTATGTAAGTTGTGAGTTGAAGTGAGTGAATGTTAAGTTTGACTGCGGGCATGAATGCATTAGTAGCAGTAAGCGCTAATGTCGAGTTCACGGGCATGACTGAGTTGTTGTGAGCGAAGTGGTGGTGAAGACTGGTCAGGTGTGAAAAGGGTCATGGATAAAAAGTCATTCAGAGAGGGAGATTAGAGCGAGGAGAGATTACGTGGAGAGTGAAGGCGAAATGGTTGAAGAAAAATAGGAAATATATTAAGATATTGTGAAATTCGTTCCATGAGATGCTGTTCTAAATTATGCACATCATACGTTGTGCTTTTCTTATGTGATGATTTATGGCCAAAGCGGCAGTCTGCCTGTGTTATTGTGCTATACTCAAGTTTGTGACATAAAGTCGTCGGATATCGTATTGACGTGTTGGAGTTTAGTGAATTTACCATTAGCTGTGAATAACGAGCCATGTTTGTCGCTCCATGTGTATGTAATACATATTTGTCAATGTGTACACACAGCAAGCACTTGACATATATATATATATATATAATTTCTCTTCGCCTAGGGATCCCAGAACAAAGACAACATTGAAATGATATCGACCAGTTTCTCAATGTTTCTGATCCAATGTTAGCTTCTTTTTTTCTGACGCATTATTCCACCGGTATTTGTCTGGTTCTGTTCATCAGTTCCACATTGACGATCTCGTTATACTGTTTCAGTTATTCTCTACTATACAAGCACCCATCCATGAAAGTCTGTATGATCTTGCTGGTTGTTGTCTTTTGTTTTGTTTTATTTCACTGTTTTCTCTGTGTTAGAGAGCCATACAATAAGATTGATACACGAGTTTAATATTGTTTTTTGTATTGGACTTCATTTTTATTTCCATATATTTCCCAATGCAAACCTCTTATACCTTTTGTATTCTTATTTTGAAATCACAGTCTGTCCCTCAAACTGTCTATATCTTGCTTCAAATATAAATGCATTATTGCACATCTTGTTTTTATCGACGAAGCTACGCCTATTTCACAGGTCGTAAAATTCAGATTCATCTTTCATGTTTCTCACTTACTTCTTGCTGTTTTCCTCCTTTCTGGTTGTGTTAGTTTGTCCCTAACGTAGGCCTTGTGGTCACAACGTTGGTAATTTTCTTTGTCCTACTAAGACATGTTACAATTCTTTAACCCACCGTTTACTACTGCCTTATTGCAGTTAATTTGTTGTACACATCTTGTTCTTCAAGTGCAATTTTTTTAATTCTTTACTACATTTATTCTTATTATCAGTGTCTTTGCATTGGTGTTTATCCAGGTGCAAACTGTATTTCGGGTTGGTTGTACTTCCAGAACTCATGCTACGGCTTTGCAGGACAAAATTACGTTTGGAATCAAGCAGTGGTAAGTATCAAAGGAAATGGATGAAGGTTGTTTTTTTTTTTTAAGGATTAAAGTGTGGGTTTAAAGCTTTACAGCAGGGGTCGGCAACTAGTCGATCCCTAGCTGCTGGTAGTTCCAGTGGATGATATGGTCAATCTTTAGGAGAATGCGGGGACAATATGACATTTTAACTAGGGAATTTTGGATTAGGTATTTCCCGCTGGCATTTAAAATCACAGTGTCTTTGGAATCAAAGGTATTTTTTCACGAGCTGGCTATTAAAATATATTCGTAAACTGCATGAAATAGAATGCAAATTTTTTCTGTGTACGGTTCATCATCACCCCTAACCTCCCCTCCCCCATTCCTCTAACAATCACGCGATGTCCGCTCCATGGAACATGGTCCCATTCCCCCAAGATATTTTCTACGGACAGTTGGCAGACGACAAAAACAAAAAAAAGCCAGGCCATTGCAACTTAGGTTTAAAGATGTGTTTAGTAGAGACATGATGGCACTGGACTTAAATTGAGCAGCCTGGAAGGATGAAGCTGCAGATCGCAACAAGTTGCCACACCACTTCAGATTGGGCGAAAAGAAGCTTTCACAACTGGCACAAAAGAAAATAACACGCCAAAAGTTACACCAGGTTAAAGCAAAGCATCTGGGGACTATCACCTTAGGGGCGCTTTCTCATATAGTCAGTAATCTAATTGAGTAATCTGCTGAGAAAATGTCCTCTATTCTGGCTCTCTGAAATAACTCAGTTTCTGACAGGTGTTTCTCTGACGAAGAATTAAGCTTCAGTAAGCCTGTCCTTCTCCAGTCGATCACCGACAATAAAGGGACTGAATTTGTCTGGCTAGAGGGCCAGAGGAATACTTACACACTTACACACACACACACACACACGCGCGCGCGCGCACACGCGCACGCGCACACACACACACACATATATATATATATATATATATATATACATACAGCGTGTCCGGCAGAATCACTACCAATAACAAATGTCAATATCTCCTCATCCATGTAAGTTAGAATTATTTTTTTATGGTTACCTCGTATAGAAACCATCACATTTTTAGGAGCAGTGAGATAATTGATAAATTGTCCGATAATGTGCAGATAACGCACACGTAATGCGCAGCCGCGGAATGTGATGAAGCGTGTAGTGAAAATGGCGGAGTTCACAGTGCAGCAGAAAGTGCAATGCTGTTATTGGCTTGCGGAATTAAAGTTTCCCTGTAGTGGGTTTGATGGTATTGTATGATGGTGATATTACTAAATGTAATGTATGAGGCCAGCTGTGAAGGCTCCTGAGATAAAATGTAGTTGTGAATTGTCAGAAGACCTTTCTTGCTACCACTACGACCTCACACTCACTTTTTTTCCTAATGAATGTAGCTATGTAAAATGTCTAGGGTTATGATATGTAATGTGGTGTGATAGTTATGGATACACCCACAGATATTTAAGCAGACTAATAATATTTAACAAATATTATAATACACTGAACTAACTCAAGAGTGTAAAATTTTTGATAGAATTATATTACATTTATTTGTTCTGGATCAAGTTTTATGTTGACCAGAACTTTTTTTAAAAAAAAAAGATTTAAAAATTATGAAAGAAATGCATGGAATGTTACATAATAAATGCAAGAGTGTACATATATAAGTACTAGACTAGTTAGTTTTATTAAAATGTTCTAGTAGTCATCTACTTGGGAGGATAGTTAATGCTTGTGCTGTTGGGGTGGCCTCATCACACCTGTCTATATTGACTACACAGTGTCCAGTAAATTACAGGAATTTTATGGGGTATTAGCAACTAAAAGGCGTTGGTGAACTTCCAGCAGACCAGAGGCTCACTCAACTTGTATATGTAGCTCTGGTGCTGAAATCTGGTGGTCCCACCTCTCCGTGCTGGCGGGCAATAATAGTGGTCTCTGTCACAACGTACTGCACAGATACACTCGAGTAAAATCACCAACTGAATGGACACCGCCTTGTTGACAACTGAAACTCACAGCTCTGCAATCAAAGTATTGGCTATGTGTCAAAATTCTATTCTCTACCCACGTCTGGACACAACACGGACACAACAAACTAACCACATCATACAGACAGGTCAGATCTCTCTGACCAAACAGCACATTTACCATGGTGGTTTTACATCAGATAGGTCCTCCCAGACTATAGATTCTGAAAAATATTTATTAGTTTCCTTCCCTAAAAGTGGATAGGTAATATGTTTCATTATTCTCAACACTTGATCTGTCTTTCCTAACCCTTGCTGGAGTTTATGTATATTGTTGGTCCCTAGACCCTGACTTGGGCGGGGGGTCTAGAGCAAATCCCTACTTGTTTGTAAGGCTAGATTATGATATGGCAGTATCAAATCACTCGAACATTAAACAATATTCAAAATATACAAAGAAATAATTTCAATCTTACCAGATTATGAATAAAGAACACAGAAATGCTAGCAAAACTCAGCTGAGCTGCTGGCTATAGTATGGCGTCCCTGAACTTATTTCACTTTCTTTCATTTGGAAATCACCACACTTTAAAATACTGTGTCTATCATCGAACAACTATTGAGGAATGGCCCCACTTGCGCGTCTGAGCGCCGATAAAATGATTGTCTGTGGCCAATCACTGCCTAGGTTTATTTCAAATTCAAATTTCCTACCCTAAAGTCATTTCAGTCATGCTTCAGTCAAGTATGGATGTTTATCTGTTAGTCTGTCCGTCTCTACTTGTTTTTTTTCAAAAACGTACTTGATTTTTGAACCAACCTTTCTCTCCCCTCCAAAATTTTGTCGTTAAAAGTTATATTTAGACACAGCTCCCACCAATGTCCCTTCGCTTCCCTACTAAGTTGATTTGAACACCTGCGTCTCAAGGTCGTGTTTTTTTGTGCAAATAGCGACACTTTTTATTCCATACAGTCTGTCGCTGATGTGAACAACACTGTCTTTTGTCATTATCTTCAATATTATCTATCCGTCTGTAAAATTAAGAACATATTAGTTCACTGCTCAGAATGGGCCATCCGGCCAGCTAATTTTTATATTCCTAACATTAATATTACGAAAAAGTTACTTTTTAATTTTTGTAATATTCCTAACATCTGCGTTCTGACGCTGAATTCAAATCAAAGGCTTGGTATCGCAAAAGCGACCAATAAATGACTGTGGCGTAACATATCCAAGGTCCCTTCTGTCGAGTTCCTTACTTTATGTCAACTTGGGAAACGTGACTTTTCTCCGTTTCCCCCCCAATTGCGTCTCCTTAGCCTTTCTAGTCTCACGCAATCTTTCCAGTCATATTTTTTCTTTTTTATCCGCCGTTCCCCTCCTGTCTAGCAAGTCAATTTTTATGGAGGGTGATGACCCGCGGTCTGGGCGATCATGTACTATCAGCAGCCTACGCATTATGTTTTTATCCTTACATGTTATCTTTGGAGGTATTTTACCGTTGTATCTCTGTCAATTTCACTACATTCCCATTGTTGTGCAAAGGTGATTCAGGCAGGAATATGGACAGAAACCTCCAGAGCGACATACCATAGTGAAATGGCACAAGCAACTGTTGGAAACAGGTTCTTTGTTGAGAAAGAAGGGAAGCGGCAATGAAGCGTTGTCTCCAGATAGAGTTGAAGCAGTTAGCGAAGCTTTTCAACGTAGCCCGCGGAAATCCATTCGATGGGCAAGTGGAGAATTGGGTATTACAAAATCTACTGTTCACGACATTGTGCACAAAAGATTGCGGCTTAGAGCCTACAAGATCCAGCTAGTTCAGAAGTTACAGCCAAAGGATAAACCCAGACGGGCCGAGTTCGCAAATGCAATGCTATGTCACCTCGATGATGACAATGAATTTCTCAATCGTGTCGTATTCTCCTATGAAGCGACCTTTCACACTTGTGGCAAAGTTCACCGGCATAATTGTAGGATATGGGGAAATGAAAACCCACATGTCGTAATGGAGCATGAGCGAGACAGCCCTAAACTTAACGTGTGATGTGCCTTAACCTCGAATTATGTGATCGGGCCATTTTTCTTCGCCGAAGCCACAGTCAGAAGAGCAACATACCTAAACATGCTGCAAAATTTTGCAGTTCCTAGGATACCAGAAGGATTCATATTCCAGCAAGATGGAGCACCTCCACACTATGCCAATGAAGTAAGAAACTACCTTCATCAACAATTTCCAGACAGATGGATTGGAAGATTAGGTCCCATTGATTGGCCACCAAGGTCACCAGATTTGACCCCTTAGATTTCTTTCTATGGGGATACGTAAAAAGCTTTGTCTATCAAACTCCGGTGCAGGGACTGGATAATCTTCGGCAGCGAATAATTGACGCTTGTGCATCTGTCACACCTCAGATGCTGCAAAACACGTGGAGAGAGATAGAATACCGTCTTGACATTCTTCGAGCCACTAAAGGCGCTCATGGGGAGATCTACTGAAACTTGGTGAGTTGCTTCTGAAACTTAATGAGTTTGCCTAGCAGAAAATCAAAATCCGGTCGGTTTGCTATTATTAGTATAAGAAATATTGACATTTGTTATTGGTAGTGATTCTACCAGACACACTATATATATATATATATATATATATATATATATATATATATATATATATATATATATATATATAGATATATATATATATATATATATATATATATATATATATCCAACGGGCTGATCACCCGTTTGCCAGTCACTTCGATTACGGAAACAACAGCAAATGGATTGATTTGCCGTTGCCCTAAAGACGCCAATAGGCGTGATGGGAAACAATGGCAAAGAAAACCTATCTGCTGTTGCCCTAAGACGCCACTAGGCGTAATGGCCACTGACTGCTTTGACGGTCGGTGGTTAAGGACGGAAGAAGAAGAAGAAGAAGAAGATATATATATATATATATATATATATATATATATATATATATATATATATATATATATATATATATATATATATATATATATATATATATATACTGAAGCACATTAAAAACGCACCACTATTATATATACTAATGCCGAGAAGCTGGAAAAAAAAAGTGTGGGAATGGATTTTCCCCGTGTTTGCCAAGTGGTAGAGAGCGAATGGCTGCTGGAATGGAAAGTGTATGATTCAACCCACGGGTTTGTGTACAGACTACATGAAAACGATGAAAGTTACACGTGCAACATGATTCACAACAGCTATGACCCTGAAAATGTGTACACGTTGTGGCAGTATACTCGGTATAAAAAGGCCGTTGAGACAAAACACCCAGTACATGTGCTTGAAATGCCACGACTATCTGAAAACGACCGCCAACGAGCCATTGGTATGTTGGAGACCGGAATGAGCTCGCGGGCCATTGCCAGAAGGATGAATTGCCATCACAGCACTATTGTACGTCTCAATGAACGTTACGGAACCACTGGCAGTGCCCGGGATAGACTTCGGAGTGGCCAACCACGAGTTACTACCCCTGCGCAAGATCGTCATTTGTGCTGAGTTACCTAAGGAATCGTACTCTCCCGGCAAGTCAAACAGCAAGAGCAATAGTGGGTAGACATGGGCAAGTCTCTTGAATGACAGTCATGCGACGACTCAGAGATACAGGCCTTACTGCAAGACGACCTTATGTTGGGCCAAACTTGACTCACAGACATCGTCAGCAGCGCCTGCAATGGGCAGAGCAACATGTCAGATGGACT
Organism: Oreohelix idahoensis; assembly: GCA_024509875.1. Lineage (NCBI taxonomy): Eukaryota > Metazoa > Mollusca > Gastropoda > Stylommatophora > Oreohelicidae > Oreohelix > Oreohelix idahoensis. The sequence goes on from JAMPIV010020914.1 coordinate 355,509, forward strand.
AGACTGCATTGGAATGCTGTCCTATTCACAGACGAGAGCAGATTCAACATATCCTTTGCTGATGGACGTATGCGGATTTGGCGACGGTGTGGAGAGCGCTTTGCAGATTGCTGTGTCAACCGATTTGGAGGTGGCAGTATTCACATTTGGGGATGATTCAGTTTTCACCATCGCTTGCCTCTTCACGTCTTCCGTGGAAATGTTAATGCTGTGACATATCGAGATGAGGTTCTGGATGCACTGGTTGCTCCTGCGTTCACAATTTATCCAGACTTGCAGCTTCTCCAGCAGGATAACGCACGTGCATTTTTTTGTATTTTTGGTTTTCTCCCTTGCCTGCACAGAATGCAATTAATTTCATAACAATCAAATGTACAAATTAATGACCAGCATGGATTCATAGGAAAATGAATAAAGATTCCAAATATGTAAACTTGTAAACACTTATATTTACATTTCACACTCTGTTCCTGGATTATACAGGTGGTGCGTTTTTAATGTGCTTCAGATATTTATATATATATATTCTATATCTACAACGTCAGCTGCTCAACACACTAGGCTTTTATAGCCAGATGAGATCTGGGCTCTAATGGGTATAAACACTGTGTAGCTGATTACCAGTCTGTGCTACTATGAGCAAGCTTTAGCCAGCTCCTTATAACGTGTATGGCAGCACAGCTATAGTAAATAGACTCCTTATGTCTGCGTAAATGCGTAAGGTACGAGGAATGTTGGTTAGGGCTTGAACCTGAGTTAAAGCGATGGTACTGTAGTGGATTTGATGGTATTGTATGGTTGATGTCACCTAGTGTGATGTATGAGGTCAGCTGTGAAGGCTCCTGAGATAAATAAAGATGTGAATTACAGAAGGCCCTTCTTACTACCACTTACGACCTCACACATATCTTTTTTACTAATGAATGTGGCTACGTTAAAAATCTAGGGTACTGATATGTAATGTGTAGTGGTAATTTACACACACACACACACACACACACACACACACACACACACACACACACACACACACAGATTTAAGAAGTCTAATAATATTAATAAAATTTATAACACACTGAACTAACTCAGGCTATTTTAGTTTTTTTACAGTTAAATCTTTTGATAAATTTATTTTGTTCTGAACTAAATGTTTAGTTGGTCAGAACATAAGAAATATTATGGAGTCATAAATGGAATGCAAAATCATATGACATAATAAAATGGAAAATGTGTAATTAATTATTTCAAATGACTGGTTAATAGTAATTATATTAAGATAGTCACAGGAGAACTTATAACTAGATATGCTGTTGGGATGGTGTAATCACTCCCAGTCTATGACTGCCAAACATTGTTCGTTGACTTAAGGGATAAATATGACTTATCTGGCCTGCGTCGATCCTGTACAAAAGTCTTGTGGCCCACCGCTCCGTGCTGGGGGCAATATACGGCTGCTCTGACACAATGATAGACTGCTCTGGTCCACACTTGTATATATTACTACAGCATTTGACACCGCTTTGGTGCCAAATACAAACTCACAGTTCTGAAACAAAAGTATTGGTCATGTGTCAGAACTCTACTTCCTGAACCACTTCTGCACACAACACTACACACAACAACACCACATAGACTGAGTCAGATCTCTCTGACCACACAGCACATCTTACCAAGTTGGTTTCACATAGTATTAGTTCCCCAAGACTACATTACATCTGATATAGGTTCAATAGCTTCCTGCTATTAAATAAGATAGGTGATATGTTCCACTGATCTCAACACTAGATCCTTTTTCATAGTTTCAGTTAGGCGTGCCTATATTTTCTGTGTATGTATGTATCTAGACCCTGATCTAGGGCTGGGGATCTAGAGCGAACATTTACTTGTCGTAATCATTTTTATAATATGGCAGTATCAATCACTCGAATTATTAAAATATACAGAATATATATTGTTCATTCTTACCAGAATTCAGAATTGAGAACACAGTTAAAGTTTGCTAGCAAAACTCAACTGAGCTGCTGGCCGTATGATGGCGTCCCACTATATAGTTATATTCGTATGGAATCAACACCATCAGGGATTCAAACTGCGTCTCTGAACAGACTTATGTCGAATGGCAAACTTTCACCTCTCTATCCCGCTACTATAAAATGCGTTGACCAATCGCCGACTTCCCCCCCTTTCTTTCAAATCTTCAACCAAAAGTCACTTCAGTCAAATCTCAGTCAAGTATGTATTACGGTCTGTTAGTCCGTCTGTCTCTACTTGTTTTTTTCATAAAAACACACTTGGTTTTACATGCATTTCCTACACGAATCTGCTGCCTAAGTTATTTTTAGCTACAATGCTCCACCACATTCCCTCTCTTTAATTACAGCTCGATTTTTACGTTTGCAGACTCAAGGCCAAGATTTTGGTAACTTTTAGTGACATTGGGTTAACAGTGCATTCGCTTGTATGATATGAACAATACAGTCTTTTGTCAATATCTTCTTTATTATCTATCCGTCTGTATAAATGAAAGCATATTATTTCTCTGCTCAAGATGGGCTATCAAACTAGCTAGGTTTTATTTTCATAACTTTATTATTAAGAAAAAACATATTTTTTCTCAAGTTTAAATTTTGAAATTTGTTCGAGAACCTCCCCTCATGTGTTTTGCCGCGGCATTCAAATAAAGACCAAGTACCGAAACACGCCCAAGAAATGACTGTCTCGATCAAGAGCTAATGTCCGTTTCTTGTCCATTTCCTTACTTTATGTCAACTCGGGGACGTGAATTATTTTTCTTTCACCCCCACTTGCGTCTTTTTGCCGTTCGAACTTCAAACACGTGTTCAGACATATTTTTCCTTTTTTTTGTGTTTTCCGTTCTCTCCCGTCTACAAAGGGTAAACGTTTCGTCTGCACTTCTAACCGTTAGTTTTAAATGGCGGTGGGAAAGGCTGGCATGGGCGAGCATGTCTCCTAGTATCTTACGCATTATTTTTAACCCTACATTTCATTGTTAATTTTGGAGATATTTTAACGTTGTATCATGGTGACATCATCACACATGTCCCCACCTGAGAACATGCACTACGGCAAGTTCCAAAACCAGTGATACACATAGATAAAATCTCTCCTCACGCCTACCACTACTCTAATCTTGATCACAGGGGTGCCGACTGAGGAAATCTGCACCGACATTCAATGACCCTGGGATGTATTGGATAATAAACTGATAAGGTTGCAACAATAAAGACCACCTCAACAGTCTTGCGTTTTCATGCTTAGCCTGAGATAAGAATACGAGGGGCTGATGATCCGTCTGGACCACAAAAGTCCTACCATACAGATAGATTTGGAACTTCTTTATTGCCCAGATTAACGCTAAACATTCCTTTTCGCTTGTGGAATATCCTTGTTCCGCTTTATTCAATTTGCGGCTTGCATAAGCGACTGGGTTCAGTTCCCCATCGGGTGAAGATGACCTCTGCAACAAGGCCGCCCCGAGGCCTACATTACTTGCATCTGTTCTCACCACAAAGTCCTGTGTCAAATCAGGCAATTTGAGAATAGGCTTGCGAGTGAGTTTTTTCTTTAATTCTTGGAAAGCTAATTCACATTGCGCAGTCCAAATAATTTTATCTGGAAGTCCCTTGCGAGTCAGATCAGTCAGAGGAGCACAAATAGAGTTAAAATTTATGATATACTTTTGATAAAATCCGCATAACGACACGAATGATCGCACGTCCTTTTTTGTTTGTGGTCTAGGTGCTCTCTGCAGTTTTTCCAAGTTCTTGGGATCAGGGGTCATGTTACCCTGATATACAGTGTGTCCCAAGAATTCCAACTCTTTGCATCCAATACAACATTTTGTTGGCCTAGCAGTTAAGTTCGCCTCCCTAAGCCTATCAAATATCATTTTTAGAGCGTCAATGTGTTCTTCAAATGTCTCTGTGGCGACGAGAATATCATCCATGAAATTCGTGATACATGGGTTATTCAGGGGATCCAACAATTTGCGCATCATCCTTGAAAATACACTCGGAGCATTTTTCAATCCGAATGGTAGCATGTTGAATTCATAATGTCCTTCCGATGTGCTAAACGCTAAATAAGGTCTCACTTCAGGCTTCACTGGAATCTGGTAATAGCCTTTACTAAGATCCACCTTTGAAAAGTATTTCGCCTTGTTTAATCTGGCAAATAACTGTTTTGTGTCTGGTAATGGATCCACTTGTCCTTCCGTGACAGCATTCAGTTTCCTGTAATCTATGCACAGTCTGTGTTCCCCAGACGGTTTCCTCAACAAAACGACACTGGAGCTAAAAGATGATTCACTGTGTGAAATAATCCCCTCCTTCAACAAATAATCTATTTCTTCCTTCAATGCCTTCTCCTTCGCGAACGGAATAGAATAGGCTCTCATACAGATTGGGTTTGAGTCTACCAGTTTCATGTCATACTGTAGCAAATTTGTATGTCCTGGTTTATCTGTTAATACATCTGTATGTTCCTCCAGAACCTGTTGAACTTACTCCCTCTGATTTTTAGTCAGGTGCTTACTGACTTTTACTTGTGCCGCTGTTTCACAAGGATGTAATGGGTATTCATGCGAGGTGAGTGGTTCCTTTTGCATTTGAGTTGCGATAGCCAAGGTCAGTAAGGGGGTGCTTTCCTGGAGTGGTCTGTCCAGATACTTCTTTAACAGGTTTACATGATAAACTTTCTCCTTCCCCTTTTTGTCAATTTTATAGTTTGTTCTAGACACCTTCTCTAGAACCGTATATGGACCTTGCCATCCAATTTGTAATTTATTCTGGCTGCCGGGTAGTAGAAGAAGCACCTTCTCTCCCACAGCTAGTTCTCTGTCCTTTGCCTTCCTATTAAAATATACTGCATGTTTCTTCCTGGCTTGTCTCAAATTATCATTTGCCAGTTTCCATCCAGCTTTCAGATGAGTGGTCAGTTCGTTCACGTATTGATAAGATGAGGTAACAGTCTCTTCTGCCTTCTCATCTGTCCAGGTCCTTAATAGTGCTACATCTGGACCTTTAAATTTGTATCCTTATTTTTCATGGAACCCGTCTGGTCCCGTCCATTAGAAGCTTTATAACGAGGACTTTTCTTCCTAGAATCATCACTCACAAATCGACCACTACCAATTTTTTTCGTGGGTTTGTCTCCCCACTTTAGATTGCTTATGAGAGATCTTCACTCTCTTTTAGTTTCATCCAGTTTATATAATCCTGACCGAGGGATTGTCAGCTTATTCTGGGGTAACTTTCTTCTTCGTACTCGTCGCATAGTGGCCATGTTAATCCATTCAAGTGAAGACTGGGTGTGAAAAGGGGGCTCCCATTCCACTTTGTCTACCTGAGTATAATAATTTTTCCTTCCAGGCCTAAGAGTGCCCCGTGGCGTTTCTAGGTCCTGCACATATTTTCCCTTTGTGGGTGTTCCCTCATGAAATACGCCACATGCTTCTACAAAGTTTTCAATATCGACAGTTACGTCGGGCCAATAGTATTTTCGAGCAACTTTTTGGCAGATGGTACCGACTTTCTCATGGTCACCATCTTTTCCAACATGTAAGCTCCTTATTAAATTTGCCCTATATACCTTGGGAAGAACCAACTGTCCGTGACCAGTGGATCTAGTTCCTGTCTTCCTATATAGCAATCTGTCCTTCATAAAATATTCTCCTTTGCTTGGAGGTGTGTGGCATTTGGGCAATTTTTTAAAACATGGCTTGAGTGTCCTATCCTCAGCCTGCGCCTTCCTCATCTCCTCTGGATGAGCATTTATAGGTTCACCTTCTTCCTCCTTTTTCTGTGACCTGGTCTGTACTGTCGCCATGATCACAGGTCTCTCAGGGTTCCCCAAGAAGACGTATCTACACCCCAATATCAGAGGGTAGATTGGTTCATCTATCACTGCTGCTCTGATTTCTCCTTCCACATAGCGAGTTTTCACCGTTATCCTTGCGATGGGAAGTGTCATGAGTGGTATGTCCTTAGTCGCCCCTTGTATTTCCACTGTTTCTGTGGTATGCTGACTTGGGTCCACTAGGCTAGACTTCACAACTGAATCATAATCCAAACCTGTATCATAAAGGCACCTTATGGTGACCACATTACAAATAACATCCTCACAAACTGGGGGGTGATAAGGTTCCTGATGTCCATTAGGATTAACCTTTAATCTTTGAGTCCCCGACTTCATTGCAGCAATGTTTGAAGGTTTCCTTCTACAAAATTCGGTGTTATGGTTATCTTTCTTGCACCATTTGCACCATCTTTTTCCTTGGTTAAACGGTTTTCTGTCATTGTATTTTTGGTCATTGAACTGTGAGTTTCTGTCTCGATAGTCATTTCTTGGCCGTTCAAAGTTTGTCCTGCCCTTATTACCCTGTTCTCTATTTTCAAATTTATTAAATAGCTGTGGAGCTTTAAAAGTTTCTATGTGCTTCTTTTTAGTGCCACTTACCTCTGCCTGGGCTGCCTGATACCTCTCAGCGACATTTAAAATCTCCTCCAACTTCTCTGCACCTTGTTCCATGAGAAATTTTCTCATGTCTGGAGCCATGGACTCTCTCAATTGCTCTATCATGATCATCTCTTTAAGATCTTGGGTCTTCCCCAGAGCAGTCCATTTCTCCAAATAGGTTTCCAGTCTGGCAGAGAATTGGTGGTATGTCTCCCCAGACAACAGTTTGGCATTTCTAAATTTCGTACGATAAAATTCACCATTTTTTTCGTACCTCAATAACAAAGCCTGCTTTAACATGTCATAATTGTCTTGGTCTTCTCTGTTCATTTTTGCGAAGACTTCATAAGAAGTACCTCTCAGTCCCTGTGATAACTTTAAACTCCACCTCTCTCTCTCTCTAACCCATATGTAGTAGCTAATAATTCAAAACGACTGAGGTACCCCTCGATGTCATCGTCTTTTTCAACAAAATGGTCTAAATGAAACCCCATAGCCGAGTTTGAGGCACCCTGACTAGCTGCAGCCTCTGAGGCAAAAAGGCTGGCACCATTTTCAGGAGCAGGGCCTTGTAACTCCAGCTCCCTTAGTCGTAATTCGTGCTCCCTTTGCAACCTTCTATCTTCTGCCTCCCTTTCGGCCTTTTTATCTTCTGCTTCCCTTTGCTGTCGCTTTTCGTCTGCCTCTAATGCCTTAGCCTCTTTGTCAGCCTCAATTTGTAACCTCTTAGCCTCAGCCTCAATCTGCAACCTCTTAAGTTCTCTATCAGCCTCACTGTGAAGATTCACCAACTTTTATTCTCACTTTCAATTTTAAGGGACAATTTTAATTTTTACAATTTGTTCCCCTGATTTAATTCTCCCACCAGGAGATCTTAATATTACTGATAAGCTAATTATCCCTGGACAAGACCCCAATATATGTAGTGGATTTGATGGTATTGTATGGTTGATGTCACCTAGTGTGATGTATGAGGTCAGCTGTGAAGGCTCCTGAGATAAATGTAGATGTGAATTACAGAAGGCCCTTCTTACTACCACTTACGACCTCACACATATCTTTTTTACTAATGAATGTGGCTACGTTAAAAATCTAGGGTACTGATATGTAATGTGTAGTGGTAATTTACACACACACACACACACACAGAGATTTAAGAAGTCTAATAATATTAATAAAATTTATAACACACTGAACTAACTCAGGCTATTTTAGTTTTTTTACAGTTAAATCTTTTGATAAATTTATTTTGTTCTGAACCAAATGTTTAGTTGGTCGGAACATAAGAAATATTATGGAGTCATAAATGGAATGCAAAGTAATATGACATAATAAAATGGAAAATGTGTAATTAATTATTTCAAATGACTGGTTAATAGTAATTATATTAAGATAGTCACAGGAGAACTTATAACTAGATATGCTGTTGGGATGGTGTAATCACTCCCAGTCTATGACTGCCAAACATTGTTCGTTGACTTAAGGGATAAATATATATAGTTTAATTTCCCCAATGTCATGGCTTTATTAATGTTGAATTAGGGATAATTTAGTTGAAAATGTCGTTGGTGAAAGTCCAGCAGGCCAGATATGACTTATCTCGCCTGCGTCGATCCTGTACAAAAGTCTTGTGGCCCACCGCTCCGTGCTGGGGGAAATATACGGCTGCTCTGACACAATGATAGACTGCTCTGGTCCACACTTGTATATATTACTACAGCATTTGACACCGCTTTGGTGCCAAATACAAACTCACAGTTCTGAAACAAAAGTATTGGTCATGTGTCAGAACTCTACTTCCTGAACCACTTCTGCACACAACACTACACACAACAACACCACATAGACTGAGTCAGATCTCTCTGACCACACAGCACATCTTACCAAGTTGGTTTCACATAGTATTAGTTCTCCAAGACTACATTACATCTGATATAGGTTCAATAGCTTCCTGCTATTAAATAAGATAGGTGATATGTTCCACTGATCTCAACACTAGATCCTTTTTCATAGTTTCAGTTAGGCGTGCCTATATTTTCTGTGTATGTATGTATCTAGATCCTGATCTAGGGCTGGGGATCTAGAGCGAACACTTACTTGTCGTAATCATTTTTATAATATGGCAGTATCAATCACTCGAATTATTAAAATATACAAAATAAATATTGTTCATTCTTACCAGAATTCAGAATTGAGAACACAGATAAAGTTTGCTAGCAAAACTCAGCTGAGCTGCTGGCCGTATGATGGCGTCCCACTATATAGTTATATTCGTATGGAATCAACACCATCAGGGATTCAAACTGCGTCTCTGAACAGACCTATGTCGAATGGCAAACTTTCACCTCTCTATCCCGCTACTATAAAATGCGTTGACCAATCGCCGACTTCCCCCCCTTTCTTTCAAATCTTCAACCAAAAGTCACTTCAGTCAAATCTCAGTCAAGTATGTATTACGGTCTGTTAGTCCGTCTGTCTCTACTTGTTTTTTCATAAAAACACACTTGGTTTTACATGCATTTCCTACACGAATCTGCTGCCTAAGTTATTTTTAGCTACTATGCTCCACCACATTCCCTCTCTTTAATTACAGCTCGATTTTTACGTTTGCAGACTCAAGGCCAAGATTTTGGTAACTTTTAGTGACATTGGGTTAACAGTGCATTCGCGTGTATGATATGAACAATACAGTCTTTTGTCAATATCTTCTTTATTATCTATCCGTCTGTATAAATGAAAGCATATTATTTCTCTGCTCAAGATGGGCTATCAAACTAGCTAGGTTTTATTTTCATAACTTTATTATTAAGAAAAAACATATTTTTTCTCAAGTTTAAATTTTGAAATTTGTTCGAGAACCTCCCCTCATGTGTTTTGCCGCGGCATTCAAATAAAGACCAAGTATCGAAACACGCCCAAGAAATGACTGTCTCGATCAAGAGCTAATGTCCGTTTCTTGTCCATTTCCTTACTTTATGTCAACTCGGGGACGTGAATTATTTTTCTTTCACCCCCACTTGCGTCTTTTTGCCGTTCGAACTTCAAACACGTGTTCAGACATATTTTTCCTTTTTTTTTTTTGTGTCCTCCGTTCTCTCCCGTCTACAAAGGGTAAACGTTTCGTCTGCACTTCTAACCGTTAGTTTTAAATGGCGGTGGGAAAGGCTGGCATGGGCGAGCATGTCTCCTAGTATCTTACGCATTATTTTTAACCCTACATTTCATTGTTAATTTTGGAGATATTTTAACGTTGTATCATGGTGACATTATCACAGGTACAGCTCTTTGACTTTCGAGCAATTTCAAGCAGGTTGTTGAGCGCGAAAACGAAAAAGTACCCATACGTTTTCTAACTTAAAATGTATTTTCGTTGATTTTTCGTAACTGAATTACGATTACTTCGAGTATTCACTTCATATAAGTCCATATTTGTTGCTGCTAGTAAATGGGAAGTTGTTGTTGCTTTGAAAAGGTGATTGGTGGAGAGCTGGCACTTAACAGCTACCCCATTATTGCCTCTTCTCGTTCCATCTTGGTCCACCCTGGTCAACCTAAAAATTGGTTATAATTGGGGTATTTAGTGTCATTTTATTTACAAATTTTGTATTAAATTTAAATAACTATTGTCTTCTGCAGTTGCTGGTTTTAATTTATATTAGAATTTGTCATTTTATTTTCAGTTTTGTATTGTATATAGATAACTATTGTCCTTTGCACTTGGTTTTAACTTGTATTAGCATTTGTTCTTTTTGAGTTGGTGTTTTTTTTAAAACCTCGTTGTCTTTCCTTGTCCTATGACTAGTTAGTAAGTTTGCTAATTTTTCGGTTTTTTAATTTATTTTTTATGATTTGTTATTTTTTGTTGCTTAATTTCTATATGGTTGAATGTCTATTCTGAAGTATTATATTTTTGTTATTATTACCAATATTGTCACTGTTATTTAATAATAAAAATAAATTCTTTAAGCACCAAACACGGCGCATAAGGCAGAAACCAGTGCTCTCCAGGTTGTTCGTTGTGACGCCACTCCTCTTAGCTCTTGCACATTGTTTAATCCCAACGTTCTTCCTTCTCTTATTATCGTTCTTCTGAGTGTTTCTTTTGGTCTTCCTTTTTTCCTCTTACCCTCGGGAACCCAAGTGAGTGCCTGCAATGGTATTCTGTTGTTTTGCATTCGTAGGACATGACCGATATATGACCATCGTCTTTTCCTTATATAGTTGGAGACATATTTCTGCCTAGAGTCTTCTCTTATTTGTCGATTAGTCTTGAATTCTTTCCAACTGATGTTCATGAGTTTTCTAAGACATTTGTTCTCGAATGTATTCAGCTTGTTCTCCAATGATTTTGTTATTTTCCAACTCTCACAGCCGTATGTTAACACTGAGATAACATTTGAATTAAACAGACGAAGCTTGGTATGTATATTCAATGATCGTAATTTCCAAATGTTAGATAACACTAGTCAACAAATTTTCAAAGGTTTTTTGTACCAGAAATTAAATATACCATTTCTTATTGATTTTGACATGCTGATTTCAAATATCATAATGAAATTCACCAATTGGCTCTGGGTTTTTTTTTAAATGATGAATTTACATTACAGTAATACAAATAATGTATGCTTGTTTAATTCTCTGGGGTGAACAGCTAGTCTTTCTACTTTAGCATTATAAAAATTGTGGTTACATACTCAATTAATTGATATTTCAACATAAAATGATAGAAAAAATAAAAACATTATTTAAAGTTCACATATCATGTTTTAAAAAGGCACATTTGAACCCATTCCGTCATTATTCAGTCGCTGTTCGAGCTCTCTTTGCTTGCTTCTTGTAGTCAATCGATGAGGTGTCTCTTGTCACAGTCCAACAGTAATCAGCAAGCATTGAAGGGCTCCAATTGCCTTGATACCTTGTTTCCAAGAAAATTGTCCACCACTGACTTAAATGCTAGCCATGCTGCTTTTTCCTTGCCATGCAACACGCAAAGAAACTCGTCATCATGAAGAAGTTTTCGAATTTGCGGACCAACAAATACTCCCTCTCTTATTTTAGCTTCACTCAGTCTTGGAAATTTTCTGATGAGGTATTTGAAAGCCTCATCTGTTTTCTCCATTGCCTTGACAAAGTTTTTCATGAGACCCAGCTTAATGTGCAAGGGTGGCAACAAAATCTTGCTGGTGTCGACAAGTGCTGGGTTCTCAACGTTCTTACTGCCAGGCTGCAATGACTGCCTGATTGGCCAATGTCTTCTGATGTAATGGTCACTTCGTGCAAGGCTATCCCACTCACAGAGAAAGCAACAGTACTTGGTGTATCCACCCTGTAGTCCAAGCAAAAGAGCGACCACTTTTAAGTCACCGCAAAGTGATCAATGATGATGATCGTAGTTTATACACTTCAAAAGCTGCTTAATGTTTTCATAAGTTTCTTTCATATGAACTGCGTGACCAACTGGAATTGACGGTAACACATTACCATTATTCAACAAAACAGCTTTAAGACTCGTCTTGGATGAATCAATGAAAAGCCTCCACTCTTCCGGTATGTAATTGATTTTGAGGGCTGCCATTAAACCAGAAATGTTGTGGCACGCAGAAAGGTCACCCTCTTTGAAAAAGAATGTAATAAGCGGCTTCTGGCGTTTCCTATACACAGAAATTGTAACATCTTCTGCCAGGAGATTCCACTGTTGCAATCTGGAACCCAAAAGCTCCGCCTTGTTCTTCGGTAAATTCAGATCTCTTACAAGATCATTCAGTTCACCTTGGGTTAATAAGTGTGGTTTAGTGGATGTCGTTTGCTCAAAATCTGGGTCGCTTGAGGTTGATGGTTCAGGACCACCAATGTCCTCTTCTTCATCAGTGGAAGCAGCTGAAAATGATTCTGGCACTTTGGGAACTGGTAGGTCATCGCCATGTGGTACCGGACGTATAGCAGAGGGGATATTTGGATATTCCAGAGTCCATTTTTTCTTCTTTGATATGCCTTTCCCAATTGGAGGGACCATGCAAAAGTAACAGTTGTTGAGATGATCAGTGGGCTCTCTCCAAATCATTGGGACTGCAAAAGGCATAGCTTGCCTTTTGCCAGTCAACCACAGTTTAAGATGTGCTGCACATGTATTCCAGCATATGTGTGGCGCCCAGCTCTTATCTTGATCTCCTATTCTGCAGCCAAAATACAGATCTTAATCACTTTAGTTATATTTCGTTTTTGTGATAGAAATGTCACCTAACCACATATATAACAGAAATTATTAGCACTGTTCACACATGTCCTAGGCATTTCTAACTACGATACTTTTGATAAGGACAATGCACTAACTAATGGCAAAATTTTATCAGAGATAAGATATTTATACACAAAGGTGATGTAATCATAGGTAGGATTGCATCATCAACTTCTAGTTACATTTTTATTAGTCATTAGAAAAAAATTGTGCAATCGCCCACAACAGTTGCGTCATATATATATAAATTGACCGTAATTAAATAAACTAGCAGCATATATCTTGAAAACTAGAGCCAATCAACATTTTTTAATATCATTTTCGTTTTCAGCACACCAAAATTAGTTAAGATCAGTTATTTTCATTTCTGGTACATTTTGGTTGTTGACTAGTGTAATCTATTGAAGGCGCTAGCTGCCAAAGCAATTCTAGTATAAATTTCTCTTGTTGTGTCACCATCCTGAGTCATTTTACTGCCTAAATAATTGAAACTTTCAACTTTCTGTAGTTTTTCCAGGTTCAGGATGATATTAAAGGTCTCGTTAGAAAAGTTCATAACTTTAGTTTTAGAGGCATTTATTTGGAGACCTATTTTAACCGAAAGATGACACAAATTATTTACTGCTTCTTGGGATTGTCTGGGTGTTGAACTTAAGAATGCTAAATCATCTGCGAAATCCTGATCCCCCAGGAATTTTCCATTTGTCCATTTTATACCTAATTGTTCATTGTGGGTATAGTTTCTCATAACCCAATCAATAGCTATTCCAAAAGGTAGTGGTGACATAATACAGCCTTGTTTCACCCCTGTTTCTACTGTAAACCATTCTGTATTCCCTTACACTGTTATTTACCTTATATATTTTCCTTTGTTTTAAATATATATCGTCTAAGCATTGTTTGGGCTTACCCTGGGGCATCTATACTTAAAACCTTATCACCTGTGTTATGATTAAAATTCATAACATTTATGTCGATATAATAGGCAGCTCAACAAGGCTCCTTTATTGTTTATTTTATACGGAGTCACTTATTAATAAAGGAAGTGACGTCATGCCGATATGGTTTACTGGCAGACGTGAACAAATCTGATGCAGAAGTGAGGTGATCGTCTGCAAGAGAGATGCGTCGTGTGTTGGGAAGTGTGCGGACGTATGCATTTTGAGCTCCTGCAGTATTCTATGTTTTTCCTGATATATTCCATCACCAAGTCATCAATATACTTGGTTGAGGTGTCCATGGCTTATTCTAGTAAGGAAATGTATGCTTAATCATAAAGATGTCCAAAGGACGATATTAAATAAAGTTTGAATGATTGCCAATGACCAGTGTTTGATAGGGAACGGACTGGATTAATACGTACTTCTGCATTTGCCTTTCGGCCTATATGTCTATTTCAATTGAGCTGTTTGTCAAAATGAATAAACTGCATGTTTGTAAAATGGTGAAGGAGGTGTTAGTCCGCTCAGTGCAGTTATGCTGATTTCGTTTTGTATGACTGCCCTAGAGTCTACTTTGGCCACATAGAATATATCGGGAATAATTAACATTACGACACGTAACAACCTGTCTTGTCTATGTTGTGATTTCTAAAATATGTTTTTAATTCTAGCCTCTGTTGATCGTATTTTGTACAGTGGATCAGGTAGTGGTCTATGGTGTCAATTTCTTCCTGACATTCTTGGCAGTGTGGTTCCTAGCAATTTTTTTTTGAGGGAACCTTTAGTTCTTCTCTGACCTTGCACGTCCTTGTTGGTTCTTTCAGCAGTTTGAACGCGTGTTTGCCTTTTCTACTGTTTATCCATGTTCTCTTCCATTTCTCGTTTATAGTTAGCTTCACTTGGCTCTTGATCTCTGACCTTCCCAGTCCTGCTCTTATATAGTTTTTACTTATTCTTCCTTACTTGGCGTTCTGATCTGCCAACTCGTTACCAGCTATTCCTATGTGTGCTGGAACCCACACTAGCCTCACACTACATCATCTGTTTCCTAGTGATGTATTAATTGCAAGAATTTCTTCTTTTATTTCTGGCTGGCTACATTTACCTGGGTGTTCTATGGCTTGTAGTGATGGTAGTGAGTCTGTAAATATCGTAACAGCTTCTGGTGGATTATCTTCGGTTATTTCTTAACTTTTTAGAATTGCTACTATCTGTGCGGTGAAAATCGAAGCCCCTTCAGTTACACTGTAGCTCTTCTTAATTCCCCACTGTGGTATTACTACTCCTGCACCTAGTTGCCCACTATCACCCTTGGATCCATCAATGTAGACGGCCAGACTTTGTTTTATAAGATGATTTATGAACTTTCTACTTATCGTTTTGGCTTCCATATCTTCTATGTTTTGTTTGATCTTTTCAGTAAGTGAGTAGTCTATGATTGGTGTTTTTAGTTCCCACGGTGGTATTGTGCTTCTTTATTTATTACTATTTTCAATTGTGTTTGATAGTTCTTTGATCTGCGTTAGATCTTCTATAGTTCTCCTCCCTGTTGGATATCTTTCTTTATTTAAGGGGACGTCATGGTTGGTTTTTGTCAAATGCTTTATGTGCTGATTGGATCACTTCTTGTGCTACTTTACTCCAATAATTTAATCTTAGTTGTTTCCGTCTTAGACCAAGGGGCCCAAGGGGCCCAAGGGGCGGTATGCCAAGAGCTACTTCTAGTGCTTCTACCGGTGTTGATATAAATGCACCTGCAATTGTTCTCATGGCTGCATTTTGAAATGTCTAGTGTTGCTTTGTTAGAAGCTGCAGCGGAGTCATAGACTATGCTGGCATAATCTAGTTTCCCCCTGATGAAAAACTTGTAGAACATAAGCATTATTTTATTGCTCCTCCCCCCCCCCCCCAATCCATTATCTTCTACTATCCTTAGTATATTTAGGGGTCCCCTACAGCTTTGTACTAAATTGTCTTTATGTTTATTCCAATTTAGTTGTTTATCTAAAGTCATGAGCAGAAATCTATTTGTTGACGAGATACATATTTTCTGTCCTTTAATGGTTATATTGATTTTTTTTAAAATCTCTTTTGCTGAATACCATACCTACTATTTTGTTTATATTAAATTGGAAGCCCCAACTTTTCATCCACTCTGAAACTTAGTCTATTTGTTTTTCACGTTTTTGGTAAACATGGTCCAAGATTTTTTCCAGATCGCCAAATGGCACAGTCATCTGCAAATTGTGATAATGCATTCTTAATGTCGTTAAATTCACCTTCTGAATCATTTACAGCTATAGTGAAAATTAAAGGTGAAATCATTGATCCCTGAGGAATCCCATTCTGTTGTTCATATATTTCTGACTTATCATTGTTCGCTTGTACAGCAAAATATGTGTCCTGTAAAAGGTTTTCTAGATACTTATAGGTTTTACCAGTAATGCCAATCTTTTTCATTTTGTAAAGAACTCTATCTCTCCAGCATTCATCATATGCTCTAGCGACATCCAAAAAGACTGCCAATGTTTTCTTTCCTCTTGAACCCTAGCTTTACATCGTGTTCTACTCTTACAAGCCGTTCTACTGTACTTCTGTCTGCTCTAACCCTCGCTGGTTTGGCTATATAACTGATTTTTTTTTCAGGTAGAATTTAACTTTTTTGTTAACAACATTTTCCAGTATTTTACCTAGTTGTGATGTTAAGGAGATAGGCCTATATGAACTTACATCATGGGCTTCCTTCTTGGGTTTTAGGATGGGTACTATCATAGCTACTTTCCATGCATTTGGTATCTTTCCTAAGCTCCAGATTTTGTTATAACAGGAAGTTATTATATTTATAGTTTTTTGGGTACTTTCTTAAGGATTTCATAAATAAGTATATCATTCCCTGATGCAGTTTTATATTTCTCTTTTATTGCACTAGTTACTTCTTCCTCTGTTATATCAGCATCTAGATAGTTTGTTTCATCTATCTGATCTGGTAGTTCCTTTAAAAACTGTATCCTAAGTCTTTCTCTTCTCTCATGGTCTTCCTGTCCAAGACTACTTTTTGCACTGACTTTATAAAAATACTCAGCAAGGGCATTAGCTTTTTCTTTATCGGTTTCTGCTCTCTTTGGTAGTTTGAATGTTGGCATTATTGTTTTCTTATTGTTTGTCGTAAATTTTAATAAGATAGAGCTGAGATATTTATGGTCCCGTCTGAGCAGAGGGGATAGTGGTAGCTGTGTGAGAAAAGGTGTAAGAAAAAAAGGTTCAGTTTCACGATGGGGGTGAGAGGGTAAGAGGAAGAACAGTCTTGGATTGAGTAGTTGCTCTAATCCAGCCTATCTCACGACAATATTTAAGTAGACGCTCTCTCTCCCCTTGCACAAAGTACAAGTTACACAACACTCACGTAAACAAACATTTTGTGACAGAAATACGTACAGACGTGAAAACAAACTATGGCTAACATATATATATATATATATATATATATATATATATATATATATATATATATATATATATATATATATATATATATATATATATATACATATATGGACAGGGGTTTTGTTTGACCAACACTATTGTTTAATGTTTATTATGTTTATTATCCAATAGGAATCTCACAACATCAAGAAAAAAATTTATATCAAACAAGTATGGTTTACAGACGTAAAGAAATAAAAAAATGCAATTAACCCAATAGGCCTTCCCCTCTTGTAAAGGAAAAACCCCAAAGTAGATCCCAGCAGAGGTAATTAACCCAAAGGATAAATAGAGTAATACTAGAGTATAGGAATATAAGATAAAGCAAAGAACAAAGTCTCTAATTAATCTATCCTGGAAAAAAAGAAATAACAGTATTAGCGAACAAGACAAGACATCGGTGAGTACTGTGATTATAGAAATTATGAAATATTCATTATTCTTTCGTACAATCTGTCAATCTGTGGCCACATTCATTCGCGTTTACCTACTCCTCTTAAAAGTAATATCAGTGTATATATAACATAGTCCAGGATGGTGCTTGTACAAGTGGGATTAAGTTCCTCAAGAAAAATGATTAATGTTGCTAATTGTGATAAGGTTACTCCGTTTAACAACCCGCTCAAATTTCCCCTATTCAAATCTAGTAACGTAAATTTTCCGCCTATAAACCACTCCTATTATATTTGAAAATTGTCAAGGGCAAAAGTCAAGCGTCTGCTAAGAATTGGACAATACTTGATTTTCTACTACCATAGTTTGAAAAAGGGTACCCTTCCCCAAATCGTATACACACCCGCCCCATTATTTAGTGGAGGTTGTAACTATAAATAACTACAAGGTTTGAAGTTATGCAACATTGCCTAGCCTAACAGTCCGCGATTGGCACAAAATTTGAATTTTCAAAAGACCAAGCGTATTGAGTCCGACCCCAAAAACACGCCGCTTGCGTTTCCCTTCCCAATATTTTATGACGAAAGCCAAAATAGTTGGCAGAAGAAAAGAAAAAAAACAACTTGTTACCTCGTCTTGAAACGGGAGAGAGGGGAAAAAGGGGAGGATTAAAATGACAAGAATCAAGGCTAACTTATGCGTTTGAAACTGAAACTAAAAACCAAATTTGTGCAGAGAGGAGGGGAAAGAGAGAAATTTAGATAACTTATAAAGAGGGTAAATAAAATGGATGTATGGAATTATAGCGACAATATTGTTATTAAAATACCCTACTATTCCCTATAATAAATTATCTTGCCTTATAGAAAAGTATTTTGTTCAGAATAAATATAGCGACAAAATACATAGATGAAAACGATGAAGAAGAGTTAGATGAAAACTATATAGGAAGATAGAGGCCAAAGGGCAGTTTAAGAATCACTTTTAAAAATTGAAAACGACCCAATAATAACCGAGATGTTGTAGAAAATAAAAATTGAGAACAGACAGACAAACACACTGAGAAACTGCTTAATTTTGAAAGTCTTCGAAAGTTACATTTTAGGGGACTCGTTTTTGAACAGTCAAATTTGCTTGACTCGTTTGATTGGTTAATGATAGTTTAGGAAAGGGGGGATAAAACTAATGCGTTACCAGAATACGCTGCCACTTGATAAAAATATTTCAACTGTAGATTAAGATCAGCTGCATAGCATTTTGTGACCAATGCCTTTGCGGTCTGGGCGACAGCGATCTGCACCTGTGCCATTGATTGCCAGGTAATCTGACATTTGTGTGAAATATTTCATTGATTGCGGTAAGATAAATAATTTTATTGATATGTTTTGTTAATGTGTAGACGCAAACCCAGATAGGGGGCCAAACATTTGTGTTGTACGACATTGCCATGGGAAAAGAATTACGACATCCCAGCAAGCATGCCTAAGCAGACTTATTGAGAAACGAAATTAAATTGTGTTTGAATATTGTCATAAAGAAAAACCATTACGACTGTAAATCCAGAAAGCTACTGGCAGTCTTCTTCAGTATCACAGTGTTCAAATGACGCCTGGAAACATACTTAGAATGATTGCACAAAAGAATTAACAGGTTACAAGAAGACAACTGTATACCTATCTGATTGTATGGAAGAAAATCATTGTTTAAAGTGACATAGGCGTTGCAGCCATATGGAAGAAGAATGTAAACACAGTACGAAGTGAAGTCAATTAAATTAGGGGCTATTGCAAATGTTTGCACACGAGACTGACCCCAAATGATGGTAAGTTTGAGTAATTGTAGAAATATTGTAGCCAGCATATAAACGTAGGGGAAAGTCCTTCTTTTTCAGGGTTATATTGCCTGTTACCAAGTTGGTGGCAGGAAACCTGATGAAAACCGAAGTGGAGTAAGAGAAAGCCTCAACAAAGTTGTATGCTGCATATTTTTTGGCCTGAATCAAGACCTTATGCTGAATTTATATTATCTACTGAAGCCTACGTCAATTAGAAACATAAGGTGAAGTCCCCTTACGTGGGCTTTGAACACTCATTCATTAAAATTTCCAACCGTGAACTTTCATATTTGTGGGTATGATGACAAAATTAGTCCCTCCCACCATTGACTCTCACTTTTAGACTACTACATCAGTCTGTGTTATACACCTACAGTGACACTTGTTTATTATCAAGATATCGACAAAGATTCCACCTTATTTATTTATTAGATGTAAATATAGTTCTCTTCATCTTTAACCATTCCTGCCCCAAAAAGATTTGAGGGACAGGAAATTAAAATTGTAATATATTCTCTAACCTTAACACCAGTCTTTATTAATTCAATTTCATTGAGTTACAGTTGTGTTTGTTTTATGCACTTATCACTATACCTACATTACCCTAGACACGGTGACCTGGTTTTTTTTTTTTTTTTATCCAATTGTTAAGTTGGAAAAGACCACCAGTGTGAAAAAAGTCGAAATAACAGAAAGTCGTGCTCAAAATGTCAAAAACAGAGAGACGTGTGCAGAAATTGTAAAGTGTGAAAAAAAAGAGTGAGACGTGTGGAAAAGGCGGGAAAAAGACAGGAATAGTATAAAAAGGAGATATGTGGGCGATAGGCATCATTTATCGGAATAGATTAGTTTAGAAATGATTTAGTTGGATATAATAGCCCAGATGATTTAGTTGGATATAATAGTTTGATTAGATGATCATTAATTACCAAGACACGTTATTAAGTTGACCAGTTTTTATATTGTTCTGTTGGATATATTTTTCCTTGTGGATACATATTTTCACTTTGGATACTCACTATGTTGTTTGTAAGTAAGTAACGAACATGACATTTGTGAAAATACCAGTGTCTATCGAATGACGACCAATAAACTTATACTGAATGGCTGTTTGTGGAACTTTACAGTAATTTCTTTTGGATTATACGTTGTTATGCTGAAACTGTTTTGCTTATCATCAAACATAAAGGGAAGAACAAACCTGGGAAGAGAAATGAGTAAAGATTAAGTATTTTCATCTCTGGCGGAAGGCCAGTTAGCACTTGAACCACAACAACATATAAAGTATTAACTCTAATTGAATATAACAATCAATATAACAATCAACGCACAAGTAACTGACCTGAGGCGAGCGCATGACATACAAATTGATGCCGTGACCTGCCCTGGCACATATAACATACAAAGTGGTGCCGTGTAACTGAAGGACGGTCACACAAGTGTTCACAGTGGACCGTACACAGTAGTCCTGTTATTAAAAAAAATGTCTGGTGGGTAGACTGGTAGAACCCAATAAGTATAGGGAAAGAATCTCCTATCTGCTTTTATCTCTCCCTGGGTTGAGTGCTAGTTATAGACCCAAGTATTCTTTTTCTGGATAAATGCACTAGAGAAAATAATAATCACTATTTGTCAGTATTCTGGAACCAGTGTTATATAGATATTTGGCCACCAATTGCTGATAATATTTGATGTAAACAATCTGGGTAAGTTCGTGACCCGTAATGATTTATTCTTAAACAAAAGTTTATATGTGGGAACTCTCTCTCTCTCTCTCTCTTTATGGAAGAGACAAGAGGACAGAACAGGTCAAAATATAAGACCCGATAATGTTTTTTAGAATGTTTCTGGAGCTATACAGATTATACAGATCGCTGGATCGCAGGGTTGATCAACCTATATTATAATGGAAGAGAATACAACGTTTTAACAATATTATCAATATCCTAATCTAACACACGTTTTAGGTATGACCTGTGTGACGTACGTTTAGTTTGTCAAGTGAATTTTCCCTGATTTGATGGATGATTAAAGGGACTTTAGCTTTTCATAACATTAGAACCCCTGAACATCAGTATTGTTGTAACTTTTCATCAACGAAGAGTAGCGGCTATGATCAAAGCAGTCAAAGACAATCCCCAGAACAGAGAAGCAGAAATGTAGCATCTCCGTGCGAACACTGAACCGGTCGCAAGACGGACACGAGCGGTCAGAAGAAAGCTTCTTGCAGACTTCGCACCTCTGTGGCAACCGGCAGACTTGCCCGAAAGACTATGGAACGGGAGAGACGGAGCGCTCAGCGTAGCGGATACGATCTGAGGAATCACGAAACTCACCGCGAACGAGGCTAGTCTCGAAGAAATTTCACATCCTCGTGCGAGCAGCCTGAGACGAACGAAGATCGGAAGCCAGTCGGGCCATCGCGGTTAGCATGCCAACTAAATAACTTCGACTTTCCCTGGGATCTGAAGAGGCGCGAAATTTTCACACGACCCATTTAACTTACATTCCTTTTAGATATATACAGAATCTGAAAAGGGCAACTTTATCATTCGTCGTGACAGAATTCTAAGATTTACTAGCATATAGTTAAATTCCTGCTAGATTTCATCTAAATTGTTGGCTATTGGAGTAAATTCTTTTTCTGTGCAGACGGTAATTTATACTTTAGCTTCGAGTGATCAGTGCTCTAGTTATTTCATTTTTATTTCCCTGGATTGTGGTGTAAATTTAACCTTATTAAATAAACCCATTTTCAAAGTTCTAGTGCAAACTAAATGTTACATCTATAAGTTTATTTCCTAATACATTAGCCGCGTAAATTAATTTTGCAACTGTTAAGGGAATTGTGACTTTAATACAGTTTAGTTCTGTAGAAATAGATGTACTTTTAACTATTAACTTCATGGGGAGCTTTTCTTGAATTTATTCATTGAAGACGCGAATGCAGAAAATAGTCTAACTGTAAATGTATCGCGCGGTAGATTTTAATATGATTTCATTGCATTTCATGTTTTTCTATTTGCATCCAGAATGATCTTTCAAACCTTAGCATCCCAGCAATTAAGCAGCAAGTAACCAGCAATTAAGCAGCAATTACGCAGCAATTACTCACCAATTACGCAGCAATTAAGCAGCGCTTAACTCATATATAGAATGCTGCCGACTCAGTTTGATAACTCCAGTGACTTATGAACATATTTAAAATGTAATCTTTGTGACGATCCTGTTGGGATTCCGCTATCTGAAGTTTACAGAAATAAAGCAAACCCAAAGACTGTTTTAAAATCCCACTTCATAAAGTCGTTTTAAAGTTAAAACCTGGAAGAAAAAACTTCTGCCAGCAGCAATATTTTATTCACTGCTCTATTTGTGGAGAAGAACATAGATTTACCTGAACACGGTCTGTCAAGTATATTCAGTGGACTTTACGCCCCCACCCACCCCCCTCCCCCCTCCACCCCCACCTCCCTCCACTCCATCCCCTCCCTCCCCCCACCCCCTACCCCCACGAAGAAGAACTTATCTCAGTGTTTTGTAGTTTGTGACATTACGGCAAAAGAAAGTTATCTCCACCAGCTGTGCCAATCTTAGAAACCGCACCATACCTCACACCTAGCCAAGTGCCTGTGCCATTCATTAGGAACTTTTATCTAACAAACCAACAGTAGCCTTTACGCTTCACCGTCTGGCGATTTTTGAGACTATTAGCTACCAGCCCACCTCGTTAAATCTGGGGCCTGACACAGAAGAAATAAAAAGACAATTTCCATTGTTCTACGGTATTAGCTGCAGTTGTAAAATTCCTAAAGTGCCAGAATTCACAACTTGGTAAGTCTGTGTGTGTGACTGTGTGTGCTGGCCAGCCCAAGCGTGTTTTTGAATGACAGGAGATTTAATCTTTTTTACCCTTATAATTAGTTCGTCCTAGTATTAAGGGGTATTGTATTCATTGTACGGGATTTCTCCTAGCAGGATTGATTAACTGTGTTCATCCCCCCCCCCTTCCGTAAAGTTTTGTTGAATAAAGGGAAACATTTGAGAACCCTAGCTTTTCCTCTATCCCCTTATCACTGTAACCCCTTGCCTCAGAGTAATAAATTTACCATTGGGTTAAATTGCCTATCTCTGATCATCATCACCCCCCCCCCTTTTCTCGTCTTTAAGACCGGGTCTTTTCTGTTAGTAAATACAAGCGGGAAAAGGTGTATTGGATACTTCTCAAAAAAAACCCCCCCCCCCCCCCCTTGTCATATTTGTATTCTGTAACCTTTGATTTCTGACTGTAAATTGATAATTATTTGTGATTTGATTTTGTGATAATAAAAGTATTAAAACTTTGTTAGCATTTTGTGTCGGCTGGCCCAAATCAAACATTCCTCATATTTGTTATCGTAGTCTGTATTCATGTACGTTGTGCGTCAGAATCACCAAATCGGTGTGTGCGCCTGAGCGACTGGAACTGACAAACAATTGTTTGTTCAGAAGGGTGGTAGGAGTAGTTTTGAGAGCCAAATATTGTTGTACATGAGACTGTCCTTACCCTTCCCAGCACTTGTGAATCTACTACCTCACTTTCCTAAATCCTTATTCTCACAGAGATTCACTATCATTCTACACTCTAAAGGGACCAATATCCATCAGAACTCTCTCAGATAAAATTACGACAATAAATGGTTAGCTCAGCCCGGATTCTGAGCCTAGTTTAAATAGAGTGTGGTTGATTGTCTTTGTGAAGTAGGGTATAATCTAAACAAAAGTAATTACTTCCCCTAGACAAAGCCTTTTAGTATTTTGGGCCGACCACACAATAATTATTACAGGTTTGTTCTTTCCACAGGAGCAGGAAGTTAGTGATAATAAAATATTTGTCACCTTTGTATTCTCTGGCAGAGAAAATTGAAATTTTGTTATGTAATTGCTGGGTTTGCGTGATTGTCTTCAGTCACAAAAGGTTTTTGAAGTTAGAAGAGCTGAGCAAAGCTAAAGACGCTTGTTCTAAATTTTTTTTAAATCTAGTTAACATCGTCTCTACTCTTTAATTGACTTCAGAGGGCGGAGTTTGTTAGTGGAGAATTAAAACTTCAGGGAAAAAAAATTTCCCCTTTTAAATTGTTTTTCATAAAATTTTTCTCTACTTTTAGTATAAGTAAATTTTTTCCAGTGTAACGTACCATTTTAAGTGGCATAAGTCGCTTGCGTTAAGAATCTTAATTGACAGAAAATAATACAAGCGATAAGGTAGGAGATAACTCAAGTAAATTTTTACTTTGGTTTTTCTCGTAGCGGTTCCGAGTTTCTTCCCCTTCTCGTTTCTTCTTACTAGTTCTCTAGTCATACTACATCTTATTCTTTGACAATGGCAGAGAGGATAAAGATGAGGTCCATCTTGAGGCTGGAAGCGAAAGAGGCAGGATTAGACGCAGAAGCTGCAAACGCGTTTGTCAACCAGGAACTGGAAATATATGACACGGAGCAATGGAGAGCAGAAGCTGAGAGGAAGGAAGAGAAGGAAAGAGCAGAAGCTGAGAGGAAGGAAGAGAAGGAAAGAGCAGAAGCTGAGAGGAAGGAAGAGAAAGCGAGAGCAGAGAGGAGAGAATCACAGGAGAAGGCAGATAGGAAAGAAGCGGAAGAATGCCTATTGGAACAGAAGAAAATTGAGGCAGAGATAGAAGCTCACAGTCCCAACTAAGATGGTTTGGCCATGTCTGCAGAATGGGAGAAGATCGGCTACCACCACAAGCATGGGAAACAAAGAGCCAGGGATCCAGACCTCCAGGACGACCCAGAGTCCGCTGGGAGGACAACATTAGACAATCTTTGAAGGACCGAGGACTAGAATGGAACCAGGCCAGGAAGAAGACAGCTGATAGAATGGTCTGGCGCTCTCTCTTCCAAACCTCTACACCTCACGGTGGAAGGGGAACGACTAAGTAAGTAAGTAAGATAGAAGCTCGCAGGGAAAGAGAGAGAGAGAGAGAGAGAGAGAGGGAAATACAGCACGAACTGGCGCTTAAGGCTTTAGAGAGTCGGGGCGCTTCTACTTCGAATAACGGAGAGCCGTCTTCGCCCCAGTCTCAGTCAATGGATCTCTCTAGCACTCAATCTGCCCAACTAACGGCGATGTCTTTTGCTTTAGAATCTTTTCGTAGCCCTAACGAAAAAATTGACAGCTATCTAGAAAAATTCGAGAGGCTCGCCAATCTGTATGGGTTAGAGAGTTCCCGCTGGGCACTTAAACTCTCAACGTCACTGAAAGGCAATGCTTATGACGTATACACAAAGCTGGGACCGAATCAACATGATTACGACATGCTGAAGAAGGCCTTGCTTGAGCGGTTTGAGATGACAGCCAGAAAATTTCTGCAAATGTTCAGAAACAGCCGGAAAGAGAGCACGGAAACTTTTCCGCAGTTCTCTTCACGTCTCACGGGCTATTTGACAAAGTGCATAGAATTATCTGAATTACCTCTTTCAAATCAGGGACTTCTAGAAATTTTTCTTGTTGAACAGATAAAATCCACTTTGTCGAATGACACAAGTAGACTTTTGGCTGAACAGGGGGCAGTCAGGCTTGAGGACATCCTCAGTAAGGCCGAACGCTATAGCAATGCAATGGCCGAACTTCCCAGCACTAAACGTAAACCCACAGATGAGCCATCTCGAAAACAAAATCTAGAGCAGTCATCCTATTCTTCCAATCCTTCTCAACATTATAACCAACGAGATAATTATAACCAGAGACCTCCCCAGGAAAAATCTAAATTCTACAAAACCCGATACCCCCCCAAATAATACTTCTGATCAACCCACCAAGCCTACGTGGCAGCGTGGCCACCAAGGTCAAGGAAAAGGGAAGACCCCTACACCAGGAACGTCTGATCAAAGCAAACAAACCGGACCTAACCACATCGGATGTTTGCATACAGCCTCGAAAGGTAGAGTCAATGTCAGTGATTCTCAACCTGAGGGGGACCGACCCTCAACGCGAGGAACTGTACTTTTGAATGGTACCTCTACTACTTGTCTTTTTGACACTGGACTAAGCTTTAGTTGTATTGTCGCTAGGCACCTAGTCAAACCAGGTCAGGAGACAGAGGAAACCGTCAAACTTAGTGGAGTTTTCAGGAGTGATGCACCCAGGACGCTTCCTATCGCACTGGTAGAAATACACTCTGATTTTGTCAGAGGTGTTATTAAAGCGGCCATTATGGATGATCCTATCTACCCAGTTATCCTGGGATGTAGATATGTGTTTATTGGGAGACCAAAGGAGCCGATTGTGGCAGCGGTAACCACAAAAGGTCAAGCCAAGAAGGAGAGGGAGCCTGCGCCAAATTTGTTGCCGAATGAACTGAAGGAGGCGCAACAAAAGGACCCTACTCTGGAGCTCTGCTTTAGAAAACTGCCCATGGCTAAGGACCCCAGACACAACGGAGACATCTTTTCTAAGGATGGCGTATTGTATCGTAGAACGGGCAACCCGGACACGGGGAATAACCAGCTCCTAGTACCGACGCAGTACAGAAGCCAGATCTTAGAAATGGGGCACTCTCTTCCCTATAGCGGACATATGGGACAAAACGCCACTATTCAGCGAATAAAAACCCACTATTGGTGGCCAGGAATAAACTCTGACATTATCAGGTATGTGAAATTCTGTGCCCAGTGCCAACGGGTAGCACCCAAGCACTTGACACCCCCAGTACCCATGGGGCAAATGCGAATTGTGGGGACTCCATTTGAACGGGTTGCTGTCGACATCATTTGACCCCTGGAAAGGACCAAAAGAAAGAACAGGTTCATCCTGACCTTAGTCGACACTTGTACAATGTGGGCAGAAGCTGTACCGCTAACATGCACAGATTCCAAGCATGTCGCAGAAGCCTAAGTCAAATCTTTACACGGTTGGGATTCCCTCAACACGTTTTGACGGACAATGGATCCCAATTCCGTAGCCTGTTAATGGAGGAGATCTTTAAGATCTTGAGGGCCAAACATATTCCCACAAGTCCCTACCATCCGGCCGGAAATGGGCTCGTGGAACGTTTTAATGGCAGCCTCACCACCACGTTACGTCAGCTTGGTCAGGAGAAACCGGAAGACTGGGACCTACATATACCGGCTGCCTTATTCGCCTACCGAGAGGTACCTCAAGCGTCTACGGGATTCCCGCCTGCTACACTTTTATTTGGCAGACCTATTAAGGGGCCACTAGAAGCCTTACTTCGGTCCCTGACAGACCAAAAGGCTGACGAGACAGTCGTCTCTGCAAGCAAATATGTATCTGAGCTCAAGGACAGGTTAAAGCTAGGATGGGATCTAGCTACGACCAACCTTACGAAAGCCCGCGCTAAACATGCTAAAAGATACAACAAAGCTGCAAAAGAGAGAGAACTACAACCAGGGGAGAAAGTTTTGTTGCTACTTCCAACCGGAAGCAATAAACTTCGCATCGGATGGCAAGGGCCGTTTACCGTCCTTAAAAAGATCTCACGTACTAATTACAAGATCTCCATTAAAAGAAAGGAGAAGGTCTTCCACATAAATCTGCTAAAGAAATATCTGGAAAGACCGGTGCCATCC
This sequence comes from Oreohelix idahoensis, assembly GCA_024509875.1. Classification (NCBI taxonomy): domain Eukaryota; kingdom Metazoa; phylum Mollusca; class Gastropoda; order Stylommatophora; family Oreohelicidae; genus Oreohelix; species Oreohelix idahoensis. The sequence continues at coordinate 383,458 of JAMPIV010020914.1, forward strand.
TCCGAGCATCTCCTGGCTGTCGCCATAGCAACGGAAGACAAGGAAGATGATGATGGTTGTGTCACGTAGGGTTTATATTCATTTAATTTCCTACATCTTCTTCCTATTCTTTCACATAAACTCTCTCTTTTAATATCTCTGTACTTTTTTTTTTCCTGTGTATTTTTCATCCATTCGTTTTGCGAATATTATTCTCATATAATTCGCAAACTTTACCTGTTTCTTTCTCTTAAACTGAGAATCGCGCTAGGACGATATTACGTAGATGTCAGGGCTGCAGGGCGTCAGAAGGCGTGATAAGTCGGTTCGCTGAACACAGGACGTAGAAAATCGTCTACATTCTCAACGAGCGCGCGAGCTTCTTCTCGGCATAGTCCCGGTGAGGTGTGATACTTTACATCTGCACCGGTCAGTATCCAGACATTTGTCTCGAAAATCCCAAACTGACACGGCGCTCACTTGGGCCATGGTCAGCTGTAGTGTGAAAACTGCCCTGAAATGGAGTCAGGCTGTCTGGGATTTGAAACTGACACGCGTACATCGTGGTCAGTAGGTGACAGTTACGACACGCGTTAAGCGGACGTAAATGTTCGGAGTAGGGGAGATAATTTCGCGTGGCAAAATAGTTTGGGCCCTTTGTCTGATTTTAAGATATTGGCCAAGTTTGAAACTTTAATTTCATTCTCGCTCATAGACTCCACAGTAGATAGGTCGCTCGAAAAAACAGAATAGCTGTTAGCGAAGATCTCAGTTTGTTTCGGCAATTTGTCGAACTTCTAGACTTCCAGAAATATTTTCAGCATTTTTATTCTTAAGTTGTGCGACTACCTGTAATTCTGTGGTTGAGGTAATTAATATGATAGATATATAGATTTTTTGAGTGTTAAAGTGTTAAATCGCTTAATTCATTTAAATCTATTTCTTTAGCGCAGAAGAGAAATAAAAGTGGTAGGCTATTATATTTTCTAGGGAAGCATTCAGTGGAAAGCAGACTAAAAATTTAATTTCTAGCTTATAACGGCAATTGTAGCTATTTATGAATTTAATTTAACTGCTAATACTCAGTCGAGTGTATTTTTCTAAACTAACGTATAAACTCTAGAATCCAGCCTCAGGAATGATGACGGGATACGCACGTGTTCCTAATTTATGAGGAATGCTGATTTTTAAATATAACTTACGTCACGGGAAGTTTAAATGTTAAGCAAAAGCTCTCTGCTTGCAAGTTTAAATGTAAGTTATAACCAGTTCAGATTCTGTTTATTATATTATATGTGTTATTTTTCCTCCACACAGTGAAAGTTTTGGGGTGACCCTAACTTTACCAGCACCTAGTAGTAGTTTCCATACTTGTGAAGAAATAGACAGTCCTTATTTTGAACCACGTGGGTTTTCTCAAGTAACATTGATCTGACGGTGCAAGTTAGACAGAAATACTAATATCCCTATAACGGGTTTTCAAAGACTGTAATGATAAATACTGGACCTTGGAGCCAGCACTTAATTTCTTCTAGAAACTCTATATAATTTGCTGCCTGGTGGCGTGAATATTAACAATCATTTCCCGACTAGATTATATCTTGTGGACAAATCTGTGGTGTGACTAAAGTGAATCCTATACTGAGGGAAGGCACCGACCTGACATTCATCATTTTTTTTTAAACCTACGCTATTGACACTGTGCTCTGCTAACTCCCGCGCCTGGAATAATTGTTAGGTGACTTAATCAGACATTTGAACAAATTTGCATACCCAAGTAGTCGTTCCCGGAGACTCCGAGTTAAATACGTCTTTTGGAACTGGGGACTTCTTGGCAGAAGACTGCATTTTTTTGAGTCTGTGTGAAAATCCAAAATCAATGTGTTCCAAGAGGCAGCAAGCAAAGTCGTGAGTACAAGTGTGAGAAGCCATGGCGGAATGAATGAGTGTACGCTGGTTTGAGTGATATTTTTCACTATTATATCTTTGACACCCTGTTGCTGTCCTAATTTTTTTTTCAATCTGCATAATTTGTTGCTAAGGCTAGAGTTCTTGTGTTTTGTCTTAGGTTAAATCAGATTTTTTTCAAACTCTGTGCATATAATTACGAGATAAAGCAAAGATAAACTCTTAGACTCAAACCCTATGTATCTGTGACTCTGGCGCCATCATCTGTTCTCTTAACGGGGCCGGGCTAAACCTAGAGTTAACACTATAACGGGGCTATCATCCTTGCAACATTTCCTTGATTTTTTATGACTATGTGTATATGTATTTTCCTTGATGTACTTTCTTTGATGTTGTGAGCCGATTTTTCCTGATAATAAAATCGCTCTTGAACTAAACAATCGTGTTTGGTCAGCTCGTTCTAGATAATATATATATCATTGTTATAGTTTTCCCACGTCTGTGTGTTTACCTGTCGTCACGTGTATGTGCGTGCCTGTGAGTGATAGAAATATACGTAATATGTATATTGGTGTAGTCTGTCTGACGCTGTAACAACTGTTGTAGAAGATAGGTGAGAGAGAGAAGAATTCTTTTCGCTTTCAGAGACAGCCACTATATCAAATCTATCATCTCACGTGTGTGGAAATTCTATTACCTTTCACTAACTCTCACTGAGTCTATCACCTATTCAAACCTATTCAGAAGGGACCAAACCTAGTCTTAATTCTCCTATCGGAAATCTACGACAAATGAGGGCTCGTTTCCGGTCTTTGAACTTAGAATAGGAAGACGAGTACGACAAACGTGGACTCGTCTATCTGGATTTTGTACTTAAGATTCTGTATTCTGATATAGAGTAAGAGTGTGATGTCTTGTGACTGTGTATCTTTTAAAAATAATTACCCCCTAGACTAGCGATCTGTTTACGGGCGTGCTGACCACACAAACTAATAAGTTTTTTTTCCACAGCATCTTTGAATAATATACATTTTAGTTACAGGTTGATTTTGTCGGGATATATGTTAACTGCTGATTGTAATACTAAATGCTGGTAGAGTGGTGAGTGTATAACATTCACTGGGTACTGAGGCAGAACGGCGTTTGAACTAAGTTAAGGAGTGTGTTTCGGACTTTTTGTCCAGATTAATTCCCTCCCTTACCCGATCTGACTTCAGGGGCGAACTTGTAGTGGATTTTTAAAAATTAAGGGATTATTTTTCTCTTTAATTTTTGCAATATTCTTTTGCTTTTCCACTGTAGCAACTTATATTTTCAGTTGTAATCTTAACTACCATTTATTTGGCGTAGTCGTGTTTTGCATTGAGTGCTTTATTGCCGATAATAGCAGCGATAGTTAGATTTTATTTTGGAGGAGGTATCCCAGGGTTAAGGATATCATCTTTTGATTTTTGGAATTTTTTTTTTCTCGTAAGTGGTAGGAACCAGGTTATTCTTTTTCCTATTTTCTATCTCCACGTGTCTCAGTCACTGACATAATATGGCCGAGAGGGCAAAACTTAGACAACTTCTCAGGGACGAAGCGAGACAAGAAGGTTTGGACGGAGACGAAGCGAAAGCTTTTGTCAGGGACGAACTTGAGAGATATGATGCGGAGAGGAAAGAAGAAGCAGACCGTCTATTACAGCAGAAGAAAATGGACGAGAAAATGGAAATTCGCAGGATGCAGCATGAGGAAAGAGAGAAGGAGAGACAGCGTGAGGAGAAAGAGAAGGAGAGACAGCATGAGGAAAGAGAGAAGGAGAGACAACATGAGTTGGCTCTTAAAGCTCTAGAGTTCCAAAGTCGTGGGGCTGCCTCTACCTCCAGCAATGGAGAGTCTTCTCCTCATTCTTCCTTAACTGACCCTGCTAACACTCAATCTTTTCAACTAAATGCTATGTCTTTCACTCTTGAATCTTTTCCTTGTCCAAATGAGAAGATTGACACATGGTTAGAAAAATTTGAGAAAATTGCAACTCTGTACGGGTTAGAGAGGTCGCGTTGGAATATGAAACTTTCCCAGGCCCTAAAAGGTTCTGCTTATGATGTTTATTCTAAGCTGGAAAGTAGCCAACAAGACGACTACGATGTGTTGAAGAAAGCGTTACTGGAGCGCTTTGAAATGAACGCTCGCAAGTTTTTGCAACTGTTTCGCAACAGCCGGAAAGAGAATTCTGAAACTTTTCACCAGTTCTCATCTCGTCTTAAGGGATATCTAACAAAGTGCCTTGAGCTTTCGCAGCTCCCCTCTACCTATGAAGGTCTTGAGGAACTTGTTCTAACTGAACAAATAAAGAACACTTTGTCTGCTGATACCCGGAGATTTCTCGCTGAGCAGGAGCAGAAAAACTTGAAGACATTTTGGAAAAGTCTGAGCGTTATCACAATGCGCTGGCTGAACTACCGGCCACAAAGCGGAAACCGACAGAGGAGCATTTTCGAAAACATAACCTAGAGCAATCTTCTCAGGCTTCTAACCAAAACAACCACAGAGAAACTGGACCTCAAAACCCCCCTCCTGAAAAATCCAAGTTCTACAAGAACAAGTACCCCAACCACCCCAAACAGGCTGATCAACCCGACCGCCCTACATGGCAGCGTAGCCAGAAAGGACAAGGTGGCAAAGGGAGAACCCCTGAGCACGGGACATATGATCAGAGCGAGCACACCGAGCCGAAACGCATCGGATGCTTATTGACAGTCTCGCAAGGCGGAATTGTTGACAGTGATTCCAAACCTGTTGGGGATAGACCCTCAACGCGAGGTACTGTTACTTTGAACGGTTCTCAAACTTCTTGCTTATTTGACACGGGGCTTTCTTATGATTGCATTGTTGCCAGAAACCTGCTCAAACCCGGTCAAGAGACAGCAGAGACCGTCAAACTTTGTGGAGTTCGTAAGAGTGAGGCACCTACAGCGCTTCCCATCGCATTGGTGGAGATACACTCTGACTTTGTCAGAGGTGTGATCAAAGCGGCTGTTATGGATGATCCCATCTACCCAGTCATACTTGGCGGGAGATACGTGTGTATTGGGAAACCGGAAGAGCCGATTGTGGCAGCAGTAACTATAAGAGGGCAAACCAAGAAGGAACGGGAGCCTGCGCAAAATTTGTTACCTATGGAACTTAAAGAAGCGCAATACAAGGACCCTACTTTGGCACCCTGCTTTAGGAAACTGCCCATGGCGAAGGAACCAAAACAGCACGGGGACATTTTTTTCTGAGGATGGCGTACTTTATCGGAGAACGGGCAAGCCTGACCAAGGTTACAACCAGCTCCTAGTACCGAAACAGTACAGAAGCCAAATCCTAGAAATGGGGCACTCTCTTCCCTTTAGCGGACATATGGGACAGAACGCCACAAACCAACGTATAACCACTCATTATTGGTGGCCAGGAGTAAATACTGATATTATCAGATATGTCAAATCCTGTGCCCAGTGCCAACGGGTACCACCCAAGCAACGGACACCCCCAGTCCACATGGGTGAAATGCCAATAATGGGAACACCATTCGAACGGGTTGTGATCGACATTTTAGGGCCTTTCGAAAGGACTAAAAGAAGGAACAGGTTCATCCTGACCTTAGTCGATACATGCACTTTATGGGCAGAAGCTATCCCGCTAACATGCGCAGATGCCAAGCATGTCGCAGAAGCCCTCGTGCAGATTTTCACTCGGTTGGGATTCCCTCAGCAAGTGTTGACGGATAATGGATCTCCATACCGAAACCTGTTGATGGATGAGATCGTTAAGATCTTGAGGACCCAACACATCCACACTAAGCCATATACTCCGGCGGGGAAATGGGCTCGTGGAACGTGCTAATGGAAACCTCACCATGATGCTAAGTAAGCTGGCACAAGTGAAACCTGAAGATTGGGATCTCTGTATTCCTGCAGCATTATTTGGCTACAGAGAATCTCCTCATACTTCCACAGGATTTCCGCCAGCTACACTCTTATTTGGCAGACCCATTAAGGGCCCGCTTGAAGCCTTACTTCAGTCTCTGACAGACGAGAAGGCTGATGAGACAGTCGTCTCAGCAAGTAAATATGTGTCGGTTTTAAAGGAAAGGTTGAAACTAGGGTGGGACCTAGCAACGACTAACTTTAAGCGAGCTCGCACAAAGCACGCTAACCGATACAGGAAAGTCGCGGAAGAGAGAGAGAACTGGAAGCAGGAGAGAAAGTTTTGGTGTTACTCCCTACTGAGAACAACCAACTGAAGATCGGATGGCAAGGGCCGTTTACCGTCCTGAAAAAGATTTCTAAGGCTAACTACCAGATCTCTATTGAAGGAAAGGAGAAGGTTTTCCATTTAAATCTCTTAAAGAGATACTTGGAAAAACCAGTGCCAACCTCCGACCATCTCCTGACGATCGCCAAAACTGACGAAGATGATGATAGTGGCAGGGATATTCCACCGCTATCACAGGAAATCTTTCAAAAATGTCAGAAGCGGCGACGCTCTTTCAAGCGCGCATATGAGACATTCCAGGGGAAGGAAACTTTGAGGAGTGGACTTGAGTAGGAATTGGACAGAGATGGAGGGGAAAGAGGAGAGGGAAGAAGACAGACACCCCGAAGCTACGGTTATAGGAAATTAAACTCCATAACGTAGACATGGAGTGCTTCCATATCTTAAAGGGGGGAGGCTCTGTCACGTAGGGTTTATATTCATTTAATTTCCTACATCTTCTTCCTATTCTTTCACATAAACTCTCTCTTTTAATATCTCTGTACTTTTTTTTTCCTGTGTATTTTTCATCCATTCGTTTTGCGAATATTATTCTCATATAATTCGCAAACTTTACCTGTTTCTTTCTCTTAAACTGAGAATCGCGCTAGGACGATATTACGTAGATGTCAGGGCTGCAGGGCGTCAGAAGGCGTGATAAGTCGGTTCGCTGAACACAGGACGTAGAAAATCGTCTACATTCTCAACGAGCGCGCGAGCTTCTTCTCGGCATAGTCCCGGTGAGGTGTGATACTTTACATCTGCACCGGTCAGTATCCAGACATTTGTCTCGAAAATCCCAAACTGACACGGCGCTCACTTGGGCCATGGTCAGCTGTAGTGTGAAAACTGCCCTGAAATGGAGTCAGGCTGTCTGGGATTTGAAACTGACACGCGTACATCGTGGTCAGTAGGTGACAGTTACGACACGCGTTAAGCGGACGTAAATGTTCGGAGTAGGGGAGATAATTTCGCGTGGCGAAATAGTTTGGGCCCTTTGTCTGATTTTAAGATATTGGCCAAGTTTGAAACTTTAATTTCATTCTCGCTCATAGACTCCACAGTAGATAGGTCGCTCGAAAAAACAGAATAGCTGTTAGCGAAGATCTCAGTTTGTTTCGGCAATTTGTCGAACTTCTAGACTTCCAGAAATATTTTCAGCATTTTTTATTCTTAAGTTGTGCGACTACCTGTAATTCTGTGGTTGAGGTAATTAATATGATAGATATATAGATTTTGTGAGTGTTAAAGTGTTAAATCGCTTAATTCATTTAAATCTATTTCTTTAGCGCAGAAGAGAAATAAAAGTGGTAGGCTATTATATTTTCTAGGGAAGCATTCAGTGGAAAGCAGACTAAAAAATTTAATTTCTAGCTTATAACGGCAATTGTAGCTATTTATGAATTTAATTTAACTGCTAATACTCAGTCGAGTGTATTTTTCTAAACTAACGTATAAACTCTAGAATCCAGCCTCAGGAATGATGACGGGATACGCACGTGTTCCTAATTTATGAGGAATGCTGATTTTTAAATATAACTTACGTCACGGGAAGTTTAAATGTTAAGCAAAAGCTCTCTGCTTGCAAGTTTAAATGTAAGTTATAACCAGTTCAGATTCTGTTTATTATATTATATGTGTTATTTTTCCTCCACACAGTGAAAGTTTTGGGGTGACCCTAACTTTACCAGCACCTAGTAGTAGTTTCCATACTTGTGAAGAAATAGACAGTCCTTATTTTGAACCACGTGGGTTTTCTCAAGTAAAACTGATCTGACGGTGCAAGTTAGACAGAAATACTAATATCCCTATAACGGGTTTTCAAAGACTGTAATGATAAATACTGGACCTTGGAGCCAGCACTTAATTTCTTCTAGAAACTCTATATAATTTGCTGCCTGGTGGCGTGAATATTAACAATCATTTCCCGACTAGATTATATCTTGTGGACAAATCTGTGGTGTGACTAAAGTGAATCCTATACTGAGGGAAGGCACCGACCTGACATTCATCATTTTTTTTTTAAACCTACGCTATTGACACTGTGCTCTGCTAACTCCCGCGCCTGGAATAATTGTTAGGTGACTTAATCAGACATTTGAACAAATTTGCATACCCAAGTAGTCGTTCCCGGAGACTCCGAGTTAAATACGTCTTTTGGAACTGGGGACTTCTTGGCAGAAGACTGCATTTTTTTGAGTCTGTGTGAAAAATCTAAAATCAATGTGTTCCAAGAGGCAGCAAGCAAAGTCGTGAGTACAAGTGTGAGAAGCCATGGCGGAATGAATGAGTGTACGCTGGTTTGAGTGATATTTTTCACTATTATATCTTTGACACCCTGTTGCTGTCCTAATTTTTTTTCAATCTGCATAATTTGTTGCTAAGGCGAGAGTTCTTGTGTTTTTGTCTTAGGTTAAATCAGATTTTTTTTTCAAACTCTGTGCATATAATTACGAGATAAAGCAAAGATAAACTCTTAGACTCAAACCCTATGTATCTGTGACTCTGGCGCCATCATCTGTTCTCTTAACGGGGCCGGGCTAAACCTAGAGTTAACACTATAACGGGGCTATCATCCTTGCAACATTTCCTTGATTTTTTATGACTATGTGTATATGTATTTTCCTTGATGTACTTTCTTTGATGTTGTGAGCCGATTTTTCCTGATAATAAAATCGCTCTTGAACTAAACAATCGTGTTTGGTCAGCTCGTTCTAGATAATATATATATCATTGTTATAGTTTTCCCACGTCTGTGTGTTTACCTGTCGTCACGTGTATGTGCGTGCCTGTGAGTGATAGAAATATACGTAATATGTATATTGGTGTAGTCTGTCTGACGCTGTAACAACTGTTGTAGAAGATAGGTGAGAGAGAGAAGAATTCTTTTCGCTTTCAGAGACAGCCACTATATCAAATCTATCATCTCACGTGTGTGGAAATTCTATTACCTTTCACTAACTCTCACTGAGTCTATCACCTATTCAAACCTATTCAGAAGGGACCAAACCTAGTCTTAATTCTCCTATCGGAAATCTACGACAGGTTGCATGGAGTATCCACTGCAACCCACAGAATCCTTTAAAGATGTCAAGTTCGTCGACAATCTCTCACCAGAACAACAAACAGAAACCAGGGAGCTACTGAAGCAGTACAGTGCAGTCTTAACGGACGTACCTGGTCGAACAAATCTCATCGAATTTGACATGAAATTAACAAACGAGACCCCTGTTCGAACCAGAGTGTACCCCATTCCGTACGCCAAAGCTGATGCACTTCGCGGAGAAATAGACAAGCTGCGTCAGGCAGGAATTATCAGCGAGTCTATATCTCCTTACAGTTCGAGTGTAGTGCTGTTGCAGAAGCCCAATAAGGAAGTTCGGCTGTGTATTGATTACCGGTTGCTAAACGCTGCTACGGTTGCTATGCTCCTCGGGAGACTACAGGAAACTGGTCTCACAGCCAGACCTAGCAAATGTCTCATCGGGTTTGAAAAGCTAGACTTCTTGGGGCATACTATTTCCCACGGTTGTAGTTGGCCTATTCAGAAGAACGTGGAGAAAATAGCTGCAGCCAAAAGGCCCAGAACGAAGAAAGACGTGCGTTCCTTCCTATCACTATGTGCATATTATCAGAAATACATCGAGAACTTCAATGGACTGAAAGCACCTCTGACTGACCTCACCAAGAAAGGTTGTCCTGATAAGGTCATGTGGGATTCAAAGTGCGAACACGCGTACAGCACTTTAAAAGGACAGCTGTCTGCATACCCCATCCTAAGGTTACCCAACCTTAAGAAGCCTTTCGTACTGAGAGTTGACGCGTCAGGTCAGGGCATCGGGTCAACATTGTTGCAAGCCGAGGACAGTGACCCGAATATGTTATTCCCAGTAGCTTACGGCAGTCGGACACTGAACAAGGCTGAACGCAACTACAGTGTCGTTGAAAGAGAATGTCTCGCTCTGATTCATGGCATCAGACGCCATCATGAGTTCCTGTATGGTACTTCTTTCACAGTACAAACCGACCATGCTCCATTAGCTTTCCTTGGTGCCAATAAGGAATTCAACTCAAGGATTATGCGCTGGGCCTTATTATTGAGCGTTTATTCCTTCAAACTGGAATATATTCCAGGAAAACAGAATGTAGGAGCTGACTTCATGAGTAGAAACTGGTCTACAGAGGAAGAAGAGCAAACTGAAGATACCACTCATCCTAAAGTCACCAATCAGGTCACCTCCATTGTCAAGAAGGAAACATGAAAAATGGTTTCATGTCTAAAAGTGGGGACGATTGTGACGTACGTCTAGTTTGTCAAGTGAATTTTCCCTGATTTGATGGATGATTAAAGGGACTTTAGCTTTTCATAACATTAGAACCCCTGAACATCAGTATTGTTGTAACTTTTCATCAACGAAGAGTAGCGGCTATGATCAAAGCAGTCAAAGACAATCCCCAGAACAGAGAAGCAGAAATGTAGCATCTCCGTGCGAACACTGAACCGGTCGCAAGACGGACACGAGCGGTCAGAAGAAAGCTTCTTGCAGACTTCGCACCTCTGTGGCAACCGGCAGACTTGCCCGAAAGACTATGGAACGGGAGAGACGGAGCGCTCAGCGTAGCGGATACGATCTGAGGAATCACGAAACTCACCGCGAACGAGGCTAGTCTCGAAGAAATTTCACATCCTCGTGCGAGCAGCCTGAGACGAACGAAGATCGGAAGCCAGTCGGGCCATCGCGGTTAGCATGCCAACTAAATAACTTCGACTTTCCCTGGGATCTGAAGAGGCGCGAAATTTTCACACAACCCATTTAACTTACATTCCTTTTAGATATATACAGAATCTGAAAAGGGCAACTTTATCATTCGTCGTGACAGAATTCTAAGATTTACTAGCATATAGTTAAATTCCTGCTAGATTTCATCTAAATTGTTGGCTATTGGAGTGAATTCTTTTTCTGTGCAGACGGTAATTTATACTTTAGCTTCGAGTGATCAGTGCTCTAGTTATTTCATTTTTATTTCACTGGATTGTGGTGTAAATTTAACCTTATTAAATAAACCCATTTTCAAAGTTCTAGTGCAAACTAAATGTTACATCTATAAGTTTATTTCCTAATACATTAGCCGCGTAAATTAATTTTGCAACTGTTAAGGGAATTGTGACTTTAATACAGTTTAGTTCTGTAGAAATAGATGTGCTTTTAACTATTAACTTCATGGGGAGCTTTTCTTGAATTTATTCATTGAAGACGCGAATGCAGAAAAGTCTAACTGTAAATGTATCGCGCGGTAGATTTTAATATGATTTCATTGCATTTCATGTTTTTCTATTTGCATCCAGAATGATCTTTCAAACCTTAGCATCCCAGCAATTAAGCAGCAAGTAACCAGCAATTAAGCAGCAATTACGCAGCAATTACTCATCAATTACGCAGCAATTAAGAAGCGCTTAACTCATATATAGAATGCTGCCGACTCAGTTTGATAACTCCAAAGACTTATGAACATATTTAAAATGTAATCTTCGTGACGATCCTGTTGGGATTCCGCTATCTGAAGTTTACCGAAATAAAGCAAACCCAAAGACTGTTTTAAAATCCCACTTCATAAAGTCGTTTTAAAGTTAAAACCTGGAAGAAAAAACTTCTGCCAGCAGCAATATTTTATTCACTGCTCTATTTGTGGAGAAGAACATAGATTTACCTGAACACGGTCTGTCAAGTATATTCAGTGGACTTTACGCCCCCACCCACCCTCCTCCCCCTCCAACCCCCACCCCCCACTCCCCTCCCTCCCCCCAACTCCCCACCCCCCACCCCCACGAAGAAGAACTTATCTCAGTGTTTTGTAGTTTGTGACATTACGGCAAAAGAAAGTTATCTGCACCAGCTGTGCCAATCTTAGAAACCGCACCATACCTCACACCTAGCCAAGTGCCTGTGCCAATAATTAGGAACTTTTATCAAACAAACCAACAGTAGCCTTTACGCTTCACCGTCTTGCGATTTTTGAGACTATTAGCTACCAGCCCACCTCGTTAAATCTAGGGCCTGACACAGAAGAAATAAAAAGACAATTTCCATTGTTCTACGGTATTAGCTGCAGTTGTAAAATTCCTAAAGTGCCAGAATTCACAACTTGGTAAGTCTGTGTGTGTGACTGTGTGTGCTGGCCAGCCCAAGCGTGTTTTTGAATGACAGGAGATTTAATCTTTTTTACCCTTATAATTAGTTCGTCCTAGTATTAAGGGGTATTGTATTCATTGTACGGGATTTCTCCTAGCAGGATTGATTAACTGTGTTCATTCCCCCCCTTCCGTAAAGTTTTGTTGAATAAAGGGAAACATTTGAGAACCCTAGCTTTTCCTCTATCCCCTTATCACTGTAACCCCTTGCCTCAGAGTAATAAATTTACCATTGGGTTAAATTGCCTATCTCTCATCATCTTTACCCCCCCCCCTTCTCGTCTTTGGGACCGGGTCTTTTCTGTTAGTAAATACAAGCGGGAAAAGGTGTATTGGATACTTCTTAAAAAAAAACCCCCCCCCCCCCCCCCCTACCCTCCTTGTCATATTTGTATTCTGTAACCTTCGATTTCTGACTGTAAATTGATAATTATTTGTGATTTGATTTTGTGATAATAAAAGTATTAAAACTTTGTTAGCATTTTGTGTCGGCTGGCCCAAGTCAAACATTCCTCATATTTGTTATCGTAGTCTGTATTCATGTACGTTGTGCGTCAGAATCACCAAATCGGTGTGTGCGCCTGAGCGACTGGAACTGACAAACAATTGTTTGTTCAGAAGGGTGGTAGGAGTAGTTTGGAGAGACAAATATTGTCGTACATGAGACTGCCCTTACCCTTCCCAGCACTTGTGAATCTACTACCTCACTTTCCTAAATCTTTATTCTCACAGAGCCTTCACTATCATTCTACACTTTAAAGGGACCAATATCCATCAGAACTCTCTCAGATAAAAAGAATTTACACATGATGGAATAGAAATAAATTGCTTTCTCTAAATTATTCACCGCCTAACATCTATTAATTAATTTAAAGTATCTCTTACTTGGGAACAAGCGAGTAATTAAATTTACGTTTACAGCGGTTAAAATTTGCTACACGTTATTTAATTAACACAGAAAGAACCCAGTGAAATATAACGGAAACACTTTAACAATTAAATCCCTCAAAATGGGACCAAAAGACGCAGCAATAGTGAACGCAGTCAGCGACTCATAGCTTGACTGCCTGCGTCAGGACCAGCGAACCAGAGCTGGTCAAGACCGCACTCCACCTCCACGTGGTGGTATTGGAAACAGTCTGCAGCAGTGCAGTCTGGCTGAGCGAGTGGGGATCGCAATGGGAAGGCAAACCCGGTCCTAAAAAATGCCGTTCAGAAGTCAGATGTGTCGACTGAAAGGTGCAGATATCACAGCTTAAGCGTAAACAGACACAACGCAACCACCGTCCTTTTCATTACGAACGAGGAAGAAGAAGAAGAAATCCCTCAAAATTCTTATATATATATATATATATATATATATATATATATATATATATATATATATATATATATATATATATATATATATATATATATATATATATATATATATATATATATATATATATAAATAAATAAATAAATAAATATATATATATATATATATATATATATTTATTTATTTATTTATTTATTTATATATTTATATATAACCGCAGCACAGAAAACAATGAATTAATCTCCACGCATATATAAGTGATCCCAATGATGGCTCTGCATAATGCGAGCTAGGTACTTTCTTCAAAATCTCTGGCGCTACTGATAACTGGGAAAAAGATCGCCATCTCGTGTTACATTTAGCACGTCTGCCGTATTTCGGGCAAAACTGTGGTCGAACCGTGAATGAAAGTATTTTCATGCGTTCGCCGACCAAAATTCCGTTCCCTAGCGGGCTGGTGCCTTTGAAGTACCTTCACTCTGTGAGCAAATTACGTTATTTGGAGCGCAAACAATGGAAGGCAGTCAGTAACAGTGGTTATCGACACTTTCTGCTTTCGCTTACTTCCCCCTTGTTCTGCAATTACTGGACTGTTCTCTTTTAGGAAACTTACAAAACTCGTTGCCTCGGGCCCCCCCCCCCCTTTTCCCGTGTTTCAGGGACAGGCGCTGACGTGATGACGCAATTTGACAGCCCGCAGACCCCTTTTACCCTTCCCCTTTTGAAGGAAAGACAGTTTGAGATATGAATAGAAGAATAATGTTATGTTGTTCTTCCATCACGGGTGATGAAGACCACTCTGTGAAAACAAACCCAGGTAGGGGTGGCTACATTAGGAATCAGACAGATGGCGAAAGGCATGGCTTTTTTTAGCGATAATCCGTGCATGCTAATTAAGGAAGCGGGTGGAAAAACACGTTGCTCGATTTGATTGAAAAAGAGTGAGGGGTGCCGGTTGAGAATAAAGTGGATCGATCAAAGTGCTCCATTTTCATATGTGACATTTTTCCCTTTGATTGCCTTAAGTTTGTCCATACTTCTTTAATTTGTGTTACGACTAAGTGACTGACAAAACTCTTTCCAGTTGGTTTCTTTGTTTTTGAATATTATTCTGTTAGACTCAAACCTAATATTTTTATACTCATTATAGTTTTCTTCTGTTCTGTTATTTCTATATTTTAGTAAGGCCCTCTTTTTTCTCTCATGAATTTCTGCACAGCTTTTATTCCACCAGGCAACTGGTTCTTTATTTCACTGAGTGTTTCTTTTCTTATTAATGTTATTTATTGGTTTTAGGTGCTGTGGAATATTTTTATTTGGTATATATTTTATTGCTATTTTAAGAATTTCATTTCAAGTCAGCATCATCTGATTCCATGTCTTTATATTCCATCACCTTTACCTCTGATTGGAAGGCTTCCTAGTTTGCTTTTTTTATAGTTGAAAGTCTGTTTCTCTGGTCCTGGGTTTGGAATGACGTTTTCATGCATGGTTATTACAATGGGCAGATGATCTGAGTTTGTGTCTTGTAACACTTCCCAATTTACATTCTCTGGTTGTTAGTTGCTATACTTATGTCAATTGCTGAGTCTGCCCTGTTAGCGTGTGGATTAATC
Organism: Oreohelix idahoensis; assembly: GCA_024509875.1. Lineage (NCBI taxonomy): Eukaryota > Metazoa > Mollusca > Gastropoda > Stylommatophora > Oreohelicidae > Oreohelix > Oreohelix idahoensis. The sequence continues at coordinate 398,754 of JAMPIV010020914.1, forward strand.
CTAGTTGCAGTTCCATTATTTAGTATTAGCAGGTCATTATTTTCTATGAAGTCAAGTAGGCGCTTTTCTGCATTGTCTGCATGTTGTTTCCCCCCCCCCCCCCCCCACCTCAGCATAATGATGAATTAAAATCGCCTACTATGACTGTTTTGGAGCCTTGTCTGGTGCTTATGGCGAAAATTTCTTCATCTTTAATTTTAACATCGTTAGCGTATACATTTAAGATTGTTAGATTGTTTGGTTCAGCTGCTATAGTGACCTGAATACCTTCTATGTTGGTTGTATCAAATACTTTCCAGTCTATAATTTTTAATGTTTCGTTAACTAAGACTGCGACACCCCCTCCTCTACCTTCTTTCCTATCGTGCCTAAGTATCTTAAAGCCCTTACAACTATATCTACTATTAGGGTTTAAAAGTGTCTCTTGAAGAGCATATATAGTGTTAGTTCCTCCTGTCTCTGCAAGTAGGGGTGCAAATTCTTGTTGATACCCCTACAATCCCACTGTATAATTCTAAATCCTTCTAAGTTGAACTTTAAAATCATCTAGTATCCCTTTTGTTTTTGGATAAACTATCACATTTGCTCTTATTCTGTAGTTCCTGAACTCATGGGCCCATTATCTACCATGTTCTCAAGGAATTCCTCATTCAGGCTTGTCATTTTGTCCAAAACTTTTTTCACTAAGTATGGTAAAAGTACCTCAACTTGTTCTTTGATAGATTCTTCTAGGTTGTTTTTGTTTTCCTGTTGTATTATGCTCTTTTGGTTCACTTTCCTATTTTCAGCTGTTATGATTGTTCCTTCTCTGTCTATGTTTAGCTCTTGCCTTTCACTTTCTATTCTTTTTAGTATTATTTGATTTTCCTCTTTTAGTTCAGACAATTTAACTAGCATTATTTCATTTTCTTCTTTCAGTACAGTCTTTTTAGCTACATCTTGTACAATTTAATGCAGTATGGCTTTTATTTCTTCGAGCACTTCCTCTGTACTTTTCAGCGCACTCACATTTTCCAATCTTCTTCTTTGATTCATAATCACCAACCGTCAAAGCAGTCAGCGGCCATCACGCCTGGTGGCGTCTTGTAGGGCAGCAACAAATTGATTCCACTTTGCTCGGTCGGCGGCCATCCTTCGTACAGTGCCCCAACTGTGGTTCATTCTTTGCATCTCAGCTTCCACAGTTCTCCGCCGTTGTTTTTGGTCGGCCTCTCTTTCGCTTTCCCTCGGGGATCCATAGCATAGCTGTTCTTGTGATGGTATCAAGATCCCTTCTGAGGACGTGGCCAACCCAACTCCAGCGTCTGCCATCTATGATAGTGTGCATGTCCTCCTGGTTACTCCGAATAAGTAATTCTTGGTTGCTGATGGTGTTTGGCCAAAAGATTCGGAGAATTTTCCTTAGGCAGATTGTGTGGAAGGAGGACAGTTTCGACATTTCCTTCTCTGTAACTCTCCAACATTCCGCACCATAGAGAAGCACAGAAAGTACACAGCTCTCATAAGTCTTAATTTGGTGTTTGTGCTGTACTGGGAAGACTTCCAAATGTTGTTGAAACTAGCAAAGGCTGTTCTCGCTTTATTCATTCTGTTGTTAATGTCCTTGCTTGTTCCACCGTCAGGTGTTACTATGATCCTAGGTAAGTAAATGTGTCTGTCTGTTCTAACTTCTGGTTCCTTACTGTTATTGGCTCAAGATTGCCCACATTTAGTGTCATGACCTCTGTCTTCTTCAAATTGATGTTCAGGCCAACATGCTGGCTATACTTATTCAGTCTATCGGTTTTGTCTTGAATGTGTTGAGGTGAATGCGCGAGTAGTGCAATATCATCTGCATATTCCAGGTCTTCCAGTGTAGAAAACGTTGTCCATCTAATTCCTCTTGGACTGCCTTCTGTTGTCTGGCGCATCACCCAATCTATGACTGTCAAAAAAAAATGTTGTTGATAAGGGGCATCCCTGTCGTACTCCTGTTTTCACTTCGAAAGTTACATTACTCGATCCAACACTGCACGTAAAGTTAGAATAGAGGCTTTTTTATGACGGAAACAATGCGGCTGGGAATTCCATAAGCCCTCAGAATTTTCCATAGGCTGTCCCTGTGTATGCTGTCGAAAGCCTCTCAAAATCAACAAAGTTAATGTACAGCTGTCTCTGCCATTCTGCGCACTGCTCTATAATGTTCCTGATGGTAAATATATGATCTGCACATCTTCTGTTCTTTCTGAAGCCCGCTTGTTCTTTCCTAAGTTTATGGTCAACTGCTTTTGAAATTCTCTGGATGATTATCCTGCCTAGTATTTTGGTGGGAACTGAGAGGAGGGTAATTCCTCTCCAGTTGTTGCAGTCTGCAAGGTCGCCCTTCTTGGGCAATTTGACAATTATTCCTTTACTCCACTCTGCTGGTGTTGTCTCAGTTTCCCAGACTTGTGCAAATAGTGGTTCTAATAGTTCTGCTGCTAGTTCAGGGTCTGTCTTGAATAGCTCAGCATTTACATTGTCGTGACCAGGCGCTTTTCCATTTTTTAACCCTTTGATAGCTGTGATGATTTCTTCTTCTCGTGGAATGTCTGTACTTATGTCTAAGTCACTTTCAGCCTCAGGAACATTCAGCTGAGTCTCTGGTGATTCCTTATTCAGTGTTTCTCTCAAGTGTTCTGCCCATCTTGTTTCCTGCCCCTGTGCTGTGGTGATGAGATTTCCTTGATTGTCTCTTACTAACGTTATGTTGTTTGCACCTCGTTTTTCACTGATAGCTTTAGTTATTTTATAGACTGTGGTTTGTTCATTTCTCAGTGCTGCCTTCTCTGCCTGTCTTGCAAGGTCATCCAGAAATATCCTTTTGTTAGCACGGGTTTGACGTTTTACTTCCTTGTCCAGCTGACTGTACTGTTCACCATATATTGCCTTTAACCTGGGAGACTTAGCTTCTGTTTTCTTTCTTTTCATTTCCTTTCTCTTCGCTATGCTGTTTAGCGTTTCTGGTGTTATCCAGTCTTGGCTCTTTCTTTCCTGGAATCCCAAGCATGACTTGCTGCTTTCTTTGCATATTGTTGAGATGGTGTTGAATTTCTGGTCGACATCGTCGGTCTCTGTTCTTTCCTGGCTTTTGGTAATCTGATATCGTCACTTTACGTCGACCACGATGGCTTTTCTGGTGAGGGGGTCCTTAAGTTCCGTGATGTTATATCTTTTCTGTTTGACTGCAACTGGTCCAGCAGCTCTGAGTTTTACCTTCAGTGTTGCTACTACTAGGTGATGATCACTTCCCACATCGGCGCCTCTTCTTACTTTCACGTCTTGTAGTGCATGTCTCCATCTGCCATTGATCATTATGTGATCTATCTGGTTTTTGTCTCGTCCGTTAGGTGATTCCCATGTTAACTTGTGCACTTCTTTGTGTTGAAAAAGTGTTCCTCTAATGACCAGGTTGTTAGTACTGCAGAAGCTTATTAATTTGTCCCCATTCTAATTTGCTGTTCCACTGCCGCATTTCCCCATTACTCTTTCGTTATAATTATTGCGTGTTGCAACTTTCGCATTTAGGTCTCCCATTACTATAATAAGATCGTACCTGGGTACAGTTTCCATTTCCTTTTGTACCTGTTGATATAACTCGTCCTTGATCTCTTCATCAATGTCGTTTGTTGGTGCATAGCATTGTATAATTGTGGTGTTGGTGAATCTCCCTCTCAGTCTTGCTCTTATTAGTCTGTTGTTAATGGGTTTCCATTCCAGTAAAGACCTTTCCATTCCTTTCTTCCGGATATTGGCTACACCTTAGTTGTGCTGACCATCCTCTCTACCAGAATAAAGTACTGTTTCCCCTGTAGCTGTTTTTATTCTCCCCATCCCTGTTCATCTGCTCTCGCTTATTCCCAGGATATGTAGTTTGTAATTCCTCCAATGATGTAGCCGAATTGTCTGACTGGTTCTTTGTTTTGTTAATAACTTCCTGGTCTTTTCCTTTTGTTAGTTGAGTTTTAATTATTTTAATCTCTTCTTTTACAGAACTTATTTCTGCTGCAACTTTAGTTTCTGTGTTGGTGGCTTTTTCTTTCATATCTTGATCACCATTTTGAATGGTGTCCTTGTTATGATCGACTCTTTTAGTGCTTGTTTGGTTTGCTGGTATGCTGGACAGCCCTGAAACCTTGCACTGTGGTTTCCCTTGCAGTTGCTACACTTTCTGTTTAAATTCTCTTTTTTGTAATCGGCATCAGCCTTTGCCTTTTCACACTGCACAGCGGGGTGCATACCGGCACAGTAACTGCATATTGTCTTGCCTTTGCAGCTGTTTCGGCCATGGCAATACTGGGGGAATATACGCCTCTGTGTTTTTGTTTTTTCTCAAAAAGTAATGTCTTGGGGGATTCTCTACCTTCCGTTGTTAAGACAACTACAGGTGTATCTACATTCCCTTTGACTTTTACCCTTTCGACATGCACCATTTTTATGCATGGGTTCTGCTTGACCAGGTTGTTAAGAACTTCCTCGCTTAACAGTTTGGTGCTTATCCCCTTTATAGCACATTTGTTTGTTTCTTTAGTTAGCTCTAGCTTTATTTGGATGTCGTGAGCAAGAGTCACTGTTTTAGCTTGCAGTTTCAGGTCTTCTAACATCTCTTTCATTTTGTCACTTTCGTTTGGGACAATAATTATGCCAAAATGGGTTTTGTATATCTTGGCTGTCGCCATTTTGCCTAACACTGGTTCAAGAATGGTTATTATCTTGTCTTCATCTAATGTCTAAAGTTTTGCTACTTCGCCAGCAACTTGAGTGATCTTTATCCGGGCTCTGGTTTCCACGTGGTCATCTTGGTTGGGTATTTTCGTGCGCTTTCGGTCCTGAATATTTATTTTTGTCTTCTTTGTTTTCTCCTCCTCTGGTTTCCTTATTTATTTTGGTTGTGTTTTTCTGGTTGTCCTGACTTTCGTCTTACGTGAGTCCGGCCTTTTTGTTAGCTGTCCCGGTTCCTGAGTTTTCGCCTTTGTTGTTCATGCTTACTGTTGTCTTTAGTTCTGAGCCTCCTTCCAGATTTTTCCTTATTGTCTCTATTCTGATCTTTATTTCTATGTCTTTGACTTTATGGTTCGTGGTCCTGTTCTTTTCTGTCAGGTTTGGTGTTGTCCTTTTCTGTTGTCTTGGCCCACGCTTTGCCTCCCCGGACTTGTCCTGGTCATCGCTGGCATTGACCCTGTCTTTAATTTGTTACTACTCTTTTTATTATGTGCTTGGTTTTGTATGAACTTTAATGTTTATCCTTAGTCTCGCTGCTTTAATCTTAAGTTGTGTATATCCTTGCTTTCTCCTTTCTTTTTTATGTTTATGTTATAATATTATTATTTAAGAAACACTTTTAAACCTGTCAAGCAGACCTTGTTGAACAGTTAAATCTAGTTCGAATTGTGTCAGGTAACTTTAATATATTTGTATTACTTAAATTATAGTTTGATGGTTGTTTGTTATTACTAGTAATCTATGGTTTTTGGTTTATTTATTTCCTTTTTTTTCTCACAAAAATTCCTAAATTAAAAAAATATTCGAAGCAAAAGTTAACTATTCCCAAATACTTAATATTAACTGCAATAATCAAGTACTTAAATCAAATTAAAAGGGAAATCACTACTTATCTTTATTATTCGTAACAAGATGGCTGCCGTATCTCACACAAGCAAATGCCACGTGGCTCTTGGATCTATTTAATTTCTATAATTTTTTCTTCTAACATTTCTGAGTAATACTAATATTCCAAGCGATAATTAACTAGTCACCAATTACTTGATATTAACTATAAAATGCTAATACTTAACTCTTTAAGCCCCAAGAGCCAGTATACTGTACTTCCCGCTAGACCCATTTGGCCCAAGAGCCAGTATACTGGCTTTCGTATCTCTTGATCCTTTCTAGGGCTGTTTTCTAATTTTGACAACTCAAAAACGCTATCTTCTTAAAGTATAGCCATCCATTATGGACTTTTGTTATTTAAGAATATGAACATTAAAAAAAATTATTTCCAAACAAAAACAATAAAAACATACTGGTATGGCCATTTTTGTTTGGGCCAAACCCACCTTTTTGCTTGGGACTGAAAGAGTTAAATCAAACTAAAAAGGGATAAGCTGTCCATCTTTTTCATCTTCTTCAGAAGGGCCTGTAATTTCAGGACAACAGTGCCTAGGAAAGAAATGTGATATGAAGAATTTCACTGTAATATAAATGTAATTTTATTTACTCTTAGGCCTGCAGGGGTTGGGTTTTTAGGCCTTGACGTATCGTCTGGTTGCGGACCACGAGGATTTCTAATTTGGCTTTCCTCATCTCTTCCACCAGCTCCTCTTCCTTCCCATTTATACTTCTTGTGTTCCATGTTCCGTAAGTCGTAGTCCGTAGTCCGTTCCAGTTCGGCGCCTTTAGAATCAGTCCGGTTTTCTCTCTTATGTTTCACAAAATCTGGTTTTTAAAACAAACAGGTGATTGGCCTGTTGTGCTTTTGCATCATGGAGGGGTTGCCTCCTTACGGCTTCCATAGTAGGCGCCCTCTCTCCTTTTTACAAACCTCTACACCTCACAGTAGAAGAGGAACGATTAAGTAAGTTTGATTTGGTTTGGTTTTTAAGGACTATCTTCATTGCACACGGACAACGCCATGAGTGCTCCGATCTCCTCCCTTAGATCACACAAGGAGGATCTCAGCGCAGTGCACGAACTCCGTAGCACCGGCGAGAATTCCAATGTGTGTATATAATGTAAAGGAATCACACATTCTATAAATATGTTTGTGGTGAGTAGTTTTACTATTTTTTTAATGTTGCCAGGGCAGCGGTCTGATAAGCCTACTCCTACGATTTCCTTCTGCCTTGGGATTTTTAACGTGCGCAACTTGCACACGGGACCTCCTATTTTTTCGCCCTTATCCGAGAAGGCTAGGCATCCGATCTCACTACCCATGAGACCGGGGGGAGTATGACGTAATTAGGACCACTGGTTCTGAAAAAAATATTTCAATAAATTATAATCCCTCAATTGGGGATTATATGATTGTTATTTTTATTCAAATAGTAAAATCAGATTTTCCATTTAAATATATTTTTTCTAAGTTTCAAATATTGCACGCGGGGGTGGGGCGCACACCGTAGTATGTTCAGTGCTTCGGGTCGTGGAAGGACTTAATTCGGCACTGGACAGGCAGACCATGTGCGTAAGACACGCAAACTTTAAATTATGTCCTCAGAAGGTTATCGAAAGTTCCATGGTAGAAAGGAAACAGGCTGAGAAAATTGACAGTAAATATTACACACATATAGGTATGTTTTTCAGGCACTCGTGTGAAATAAAGAAGTAGAAAACTAGACAACAGAAAAACAACAGAAGTGAGTGGCTTACCTGAGAATCGAACCCAGGACCTTCCGAACGGCACCACCTAACTACCAGTTGGCCGGAAGGAAAGTGTGATTCGCTTCCGTAGCTAGGCGGTTGGTACCGTTTGGAAAGTTGATAGGTCGATTCTCTGGTAAGCCACTCCCTTCTGTTGTTTTTCTGTTGTCTAGTTTTCTATTTCTTTATTTCACACAAGTGCTTGAAGCATACCTTTCTGTGTATAATATTTATTTATGTACAGGCCTGGGGTTTCCCCTCTTTATTTATCTAATTATGAAATTGACAGAGTGGTAGAAACACAGAGAGAGTGGAGAGTTAATGAGAGTATGAAGGAAACAAAGAATGGAGAAATGTGGACATTGGAAGAAGACATGTGACATTAAAAAGATGAGGTGAGTTAAAAAGAGCGTCGAGAGAGTGAGAGAGACTTGAATCACCGAATTGGATGAGAGGAGACTGCCAAAACGTAAGACACAGAAAGGGTTTGGGTGGAGATTGGTATAGACACAGAGAATGGTAAGAGACAGAAAGGGTTTGTGTAGAGATTGGTATAGACACAGAGAATGGTAAGAGACAGAAAGGGTTTGTGTAGAGATTGGTATAGACACAGAGAATGGTAAGAGACAGAAAGGGTTTGGGTAGAGATTGGTATAGACACAGAGAATGGTAAGAGACAGAAAGGGTTTGGGTAGAGATTGGTGTAGACACAGAGAACGGTAAGAGACAGAAAGGGTTTGTGTAGAGATTGGTATAGACACAGAGAATGGTAAGAGACAGAGAGGGTTTGGGTAGAGACTGGTGTAGACACAGAGAACGGTAAGAGACAGAAAGGGTTTGGGTAGAGATTGGTATAGACACAGAGAATGGTAAGAGACAGAAAGGGTTTGTGTAGAGATTGGTATAGACACAGAGAATGGTAAGAGACAGAAAGGGTTTGGGTAGAGATTGGTATAGACACAGAGAATGGTAAGAGACAGAAAGGGTTTGGGTAGAGATTGGTATAGACACAGAGAATGGTAAGAGACAGAAAGGGTTTGGGTAGAGATTGGTATAGACACAGAGAATGGTAAGAGACAGAAAGGGTTTGTGTAGAGATTGGTATAGACACAGAGAATGGTAAGAGACAGAAAGGGTTTGGGTAGAGACTGGTGTAGACACAGAGAATGGTAAGAGACAGAAAGGGTTTGGGTAGAGATTGGTATAAACACAGAGAATGGTAAGAGACAGAAAGGGTTTGGGTAGAGATTGGTATAGACACAGAGAATGGTAAGAGACAGAAAGGGTTTGGGTAGAGATTGGTATAGACACAGAGAATGGTAAGAGACAGAAAGGGTTTGGGTAGAGATTGGTATAGACACAGAGAATGGTAAGAGACAGAAAGGGTTTGGGTAGAGATTGGTATAGACACAGAGAATGGTAAGAGACAGAAAGGGTTTGTGTAGAGATTGGTATAGACACAGAGAATGGTAAGAGACAGAAAGGGTTTGGGTAGAGACTGGTGTAGACACAGAGAATGGTAAGAGACAGAAAGGGTTTGGGTAGAGATTGGTATAAACACAGAGAATGGTAAGAGACAGAAAGGGTTTGGGTAGAGATTGGTATAGACACAGAGAATGGTAAGAGACAGAAAGGGTTTGGGTAGAGATTGGTATAGACACAGAGAATGGTAAGAGACAGAAAGGGTTTGGGTAGAGATTGGTATAGACACAGAGAATGGTAAGAGACAGAAAGGGTTTGGGTAGAGATTGGTATAGACACAGAGAATGGTAAGAGACAGAAAGGGTTTGGGTAGAGACTGGTATAGACACAGAGAATGGTAAGAGACAGAAAGGGTTTGGGTAGAGATTGGTATAGACACAGAGAATGGTAAGAGACAGAAAGGGTTTGGGTAGAGATTGGTATAGACACAAAGAATGGTAAGAGACAGAAAGGGTTTGGGTAGAGACTGGTATAGACACAGAGAATGGTAAGAGACAGAAAGGGTTTGGGTAGAGATTGGTATAGACACAGAGAATGGTAAGAGACAGAAAGGGTTTGGGTAGAGACTGGTATAGACACAGAGAATGGTAAGAGACAGAAAGGGTTTGGGTAGAGATTGGTATAGACACAGAGAATGGTAAGAGACAGAAAGGGTTTGGGTAGAGATTGGTATAGACACAGAGAATGGTAAGAGACAGAAAGGGTTTGGGTAGAGACTGGTATAGACACAGAGAATGGTAAGAGACAGAAAGGGTTTGGGTAGAGATTGGTATAGACACAGAGAATGGTAAGAGACAGAAAGGGTTTGGGTAGAGATTGGTATAGACACAGAGAATGGTAAGAGACAGAAAGGGTTTGGGTAGAGATTGGTATAGACACAGAGAATGGTAAGAGACAAAAAGGGTTTGGGTAGAGACTGGTATAGACACAGAGAATGGTAAGAGACAGAAAGGGTTTGGGTAGAGACTGGTATAGACACAGAGAATGGTAAGAGACAGAAAGGGTTTGGGTAGAGATTGGTATAGACACAGAGAATGGTAAGAGACAGAAAGGGTTTGGGTAGAGACTGGTATAGACACAGAGAATGGTAAGAGACAGAAAGGGTTTGGGTAGAGATTGGTATAGACACAGAGAATGGTAAGAGACAGAAAGGGTTTGTGTAGAGATTGGTATAGACACAGAGAATGGTAAGAGACAGAAAGGGTTTGGGTAGAGATTGGTATAGACACAGAGAATGGTAAGAGACAGAAAGGGTTTGGGTAGAGATTGGTATAGACACAGAGAATGGTAAGAGACAGAAAGGGTTTTGGGTAGAGATTGGTATAGACACAGAGAATGGTAAGAGACAGAAAGGGTTTGGGTAGAGATTGGTATAGACACAGAGAATGGTAAGAGACAGAAAGGGTTTGGGTAGAGATTGGTATAGACACAGAGAATGGTAAGAGACAGAAAGGGTTTGGGTAGAGATTGGTATAGACACAAAGAATGGTAAGAGACAGAAATGGTTTGGGTAGAGATTGGTATAGACACAGAGAATGGTAAGAGACAGAAAGGGTTTGGGTAGAGATTGGTATAGACACAAAGAATGGTAAGAGACAGAAAGGGTTTGGGTAGAGATTGGTATAGACACAAAGAATGGTAAGAGACAGAAAGGGTTTGGGTAGAGATTGGTATAGACACAAAGAATGGTAAGAGACAGAAAGGGTTTGGGTAGAGATTGGTATAGACACAGAGAATGGTAAGAGACAGAAAGGGTTTGGGTAGAGATTGGTATAGACACAAAGAATGGTAAGAGACAGAAAGGGTTTGGGTAGAGACTGGTATAGACACAAAGAATGGTAAGAGACAGAAAGGGTTTGGGTAGAGACTGGTATAGACACAGAGAATGGTAAGAGACAGAAAGAGGATGGAGACAGAAAAAAAAAACGTAGCCAACGTGTAGAGAGGCAGAGAGTGGTAGAGAAATAGAAAAAGTGGATGAGGCTAACCAAAACGGGAAGAGATTGAGATATGAAGAAACCAGGAGAAAACAGAAATAAAGATAAAAAAGAGAACGAGAGATAAAGAGAGACAGAGCGAGAGAGAGAGAGAGAGAGAGAGAGAGAGAGAGAGAGAGAGAGAGAGAGAGAGAGAGAGAGAGAGAGAGAGAGAGAGAGAGAGAGAGAGAGAGAGAGAGAGAGAGAGAGAGAGAGAGAGAGAGAGAGAGAGAGAGAGGAACAGAATTTTAGCATGGCCATTACTGACCAATTTGAGGGAGAAACTATATGGTGAAACTATGCACCAGTTACTTTTTAATCGACCTGGACAGGGTTAACCTTGTGAATGTGCAGATTACGCTGATAATATTATGTTTCACTTATTTCCAAAAACAGTTACTCACAGAGATTGAGTTTTGCGTAAAAAGATTTCATGAAGTGGTATGGCTATTAGCCCATGTGGAACTGATAACAAGAACCAGACAAGTGCCAGACAAGTGCCAGTGGAACAAGAGATGAGTAGCAGACGCTGGTTATGGACAGGACACACATTGAGGAAACCTGTTGATAGCATTACGAGGCAGACCTTGTTCTGGAACCTTCAGGGTAAGAGAGGCAGAGGTAGACCAAAAACACTTTGAGAAGAGAAGTAGAGACAGAAGTGAATATGATAAGAAAGACGTTCAAGACACTTGAGCTGTTGGCACGTGACATGAGAACTTGGTGTGCGTTTGTTAAAGACCTATGCTCATTGAGGGAACCAACGGATATTGATTAATTGATTGATTATTTCCAAAGTTAACGTATTTTTTCCCCAGAAAATGTGTAAACATTTTGGCGGGTACCTTGTTGAGATCGATAACAAAGTAGAGGATGAATTTATCACCACACATCTTAACACACGAAAATGTAAGTTTAATAATGTTTGTTTAAAAAATAACCCGCAGTGTCAGCGTCGGCGAATTTGTCGGGTAATGGTTGGGAAACAGGGCAGAGGAGCATTGGTGATTCATATAATAAAATATACATGAGTCCTAAAAGCAGCGTGGTGCAACAAGACCATACCAAAGGACTGGGAGATTGCCATCATAACACCAATTTTCAAAAAGGGTGACAATCGACAATGTGGAAACCATAGAGGCATATCCCTTCTCAGTGTCTAGGGCCGTCGTACACCTTGGCATGACACGCCAATTACTTCTTTTTATGCTGTAGAATAGTGCCATTCCACCGGCCTAAATCTGACGTCAGTTGTGTACTCTTCATCAGCAGGTTGCATAAACTCTGCTATCAAGTTTATATAAATCTACCAGCATATACATATATATCCCTTCGTCACTGGACTTCTGTTCGTTTAAAGACAAATAGTCTTACATAGCTATCTTGAGCACAATGTATAAGTTTTGCATACAGGATCGGTGAGCTATCCTCACAGAAGGTACTTCTTTAACAAATTCTGCAACCGAAAGCATAGTAATGAAAAAGGTCGGTGTTACCTTGCAACGAATCCTCAGAACATAATAACAACACTGTCGTCCTTCCTGACGCACAGAGAATCAATGGGGAAAACTTACAACGCAGTCACTTCGAAGATTTTCCTCCCCGAAACTACAATGGACATACACGTCCCCAGAAGCCAGGACTTCACAACTCAACAAGACGGAAGTCTAATTTCGCGCTCTCCACTGCGCATCGCATATAGCCCAGAACTGTATTACCTTTGACCCAAAGGGTCAAACACAATGAATGAACAAACAAAGGAGATAACCCCTAATCAACCTGACACAGCAAAGTCAAGACATAGTTACTAAACCTTGACCAGGGTGAAAAACCTACAACCAATAGATCGATGTTTGAAACTCCATCAAAAATGACCGCAACAGTGTCCCTGGTAAAATCTACTCTAGAATCCTAGAGCAGAGACTCCGACGCCTAGCTGAGCCACAATTGGATGAGGTCCAGTGCGGATTCCGAGCAAACCGAAATACCCAAGACCTAATCTTCCCACTCAGACAGCTGAGTGAAAAGGTCCTTGAGTATAAGATTGAGATCCATCTTTGTTTCATAGATCTGGAAAAGGCGTTTGACAGGGTCCCCTGGAGCACACTTTGGGGCTGTTTGGCAAGGAGGAACATTCCAGCACCTCTGATTCATGCTATACAGAGCTTCTACAAGTCTTGCAGAAATTATGTTACCCAAACCCTTAAATCAGAGGCACATCTCCAATCCAACCTGCAAGTCTGGAAGGAAGAGCTGGAGAAGAGAGGGATGGTCATAAGCAGCTCTAAAACAAAATCCATGGTGATATCATGAGAAGAAAGAAGACATCAGATTAAGCTGGGAGAACACGTCCTGGAGCAGGTCAACCACTTTAAATATCTCGGAGCTATTATACTTGTAGACCGAAAGGAAGGTATCAAAGAAGAGTTGGCCACTCGAAAAGCAGCAGCTGGGAGACTTTTTCAGGCCATAAATCGAGAATTCCTAAACAAGAGATAGGTTGGTAAGAAAACGAAGATGGCTGTATACCGCTCCACCTATGTCCCAGTCTTGACATATGGAAGCGAGTCATGGGCAATGACTACAACCCACAAAAGCCAGATCTAAACTTCAGAAATGAGTTATCTGAGGAAGGTGGTTGAAGTAACAAGAAGAGACATGGTCCGCAACCAGACGATACGTCAAGGCCTAAAATCCCACCCCCTGCAGACCCAAGTAGAACAGTCTCAACTAAGATGGTTTGGCCATGTCTGCAGAATGTGAGAAGATCGGCTACCACGACAAGCATGGGAAACAAAGAGCCAGGGATCAAGACCCCCAGGACGACCCAGAGTCCGCTGGGAGGACAATATCAGACAATCTTTGAAGGACCGAGGACTAGAATGGAACCAGGCCAGGCGGAAGACAGCCGATAGGATAGTCTGGCGCTCTCTCTTCCACATCTCAACACCTCACAGTAGAAGAGGAACGACTAAGTAAGTAAATATGCATAAGAATGTTATACTTTTATTTCTGGCGTTTGAAATATGTACAAGGTAATTGACAAGTCACTCCTTCATTTTTGATGTTTATTTGCTCACACCTGTCCTGTTAATTGAAATGAAGTAAAAAGGAAAATAAAGACAATTAATTACCATTTTGTGATATAAAATGATATGTTACATTAACATTACGATTCAGTTTGAGGTCCGATTTGCCCAACACTGTCGTAAAGTTACACCGAGATAATGATCAACACGGTTATAGGTTTATTAATTAAATATTTACAAAAGTAGGGTTAATAGACACTTAAAGGATTATTGAGAAAGACAATTTACACTTGAATATTTCAAACTGTAGCGAATTAAAAATGATAATGAAACTATATAAATAATGCGGTGAAGATGGGATATACTAAGTGTTATCACACTGATGACAAATCTGCTTTGTATGTAATCCTTCTTAATTTCCTCCAATATATGATCATACGAAGGTATACACAGACTGTCCGATGCAGGAGTCTTTTTCAAATTGTTAATTATCTCAAACAGTAGGTCATTGTACAGGGGAAAAAGGGATACTCACGTAAAATCAGTCTCACATTAGACATATTAACCGCAGATTTCGTCTCGAGTAATAGCCGGCGTATGATAAAGAAAAAAATAGTAAGTCTTCATGTTGTAAATATCACACTTGAAGTAGTGAAAATGTGTAAGATGTAATGGCCATCAACGCTTAGAAATCTCTCTACCGTAGATAAACTGTTGACATTTGCCTCTGCAAATTGATTGCTGTCTGATCTTGAAGAAGGCATTGACTTGACTTGAGCTCTTCATGAAATGATCTTCTGGTACAAGTAGGCTTCAGGCAATGATCTTGATTGAATGAATTTACGCCGTGCAGTACACGTTATGAGTAGTTGAATTCACATCATGCACTAATGCGTTGAGTAACTGAACTTGGTTGAGGCTATAAACTTTTGAGAGAGTTGATTGTCTTTGGATTTACTACCCTTGCTCTGCAGTAATGGTCCAACAATGGCCAAAACCTAGATTATCTAATGTGGATCGTCAATGGTATCTACCTTCGCGCAAGATTACTCTTGGCATAGATGCGAACAGAAGGATGATGATGCTTCTACCTTAAAGGACTATTCACAAGATATTTAGAAGTCAAGAACAATGCTGAATATGTCTTAGCAAAGTTAACTTAGTATCTGCCCGGCGCCTTTTGTGAAGAGATGTATTTAATGATTTAGCTCTTCCAAGCCCTCAACTGATTTAATGTAGTAAAATATTAATTTAACAGCACTGTTTAAGTGTTATTTACAATGACTGAGACATACTTGTGCAGTATACTCAAAATAATTAAATGAACTACAAATTTATATATGTATACAGAAAACAAATTTAATAATCAATTATATTTAACAGTATAAAAAAGGAACAGTTTCTTAAAAAATCATTACAGGTTATGTTATGATTATTAAGGAAATCTTAGGTTTTGGGAAAGGTCACTTGGCAGTTTTTAAGGGTGTACTTAGCTGCCAGGAAGAGGTCGGTTGGTTCTACCCAGCCGAGTTTTGGTTTTTTGAAGAGTGTAGACCGGTTCACTCTCGTCACTGTTCAAGTCTAATGGTTGCGACACGTTCCAAGCAGTATCAATGTGTAATCACGAAGCTGGTCCTGCGTCTTCAAGACCCGTCTGATGATGGTGTCTAACGTTGACTGTAGGCCACTTATACCACACACTTGTTGCACATATAGCATCCTCAATTGGTATCACCGACTAGAATCATGAAATAAGAGAGAATACATACCCTTCTGATTATTGGGCTTCCTGACACGAGATCATGTGTTCCCCCCCCCCCCCGGCTCCTTTTCATTCCACCATCCCATCTGCCTCAGAACGTTATCCTCTCTGGGCATTAATATTAATCCTAGTGAGCGGAAATTGCATTTATATTAAACATGTTTGCATTTACATTTACAATGGTTGAAAACGTTCAAAAGCATATACATCGTTTATGTCGCCATCCACTCCCTGCTCCATATGAAACATAGGACTACCTCTGCTTTCGGTTCTCTGTGAAAAGCCCGGATAAAGCAGTCACCAGCTCTTGCAGTAGTGGTTCATGAAACCATCATTCCATTTTCTGAGGTTGCCAGCCTCGTATGACTTGGACATCCATTAGCAATTTTTTAATGTTAATAAATGCAAAGTATAAATTTATGAAATGTACAACTTACCCCAAAATCTCTTTTGGAAATATAGAATGACTTCTGGCTGGCTCAGATAAATAGTTAAGGCAACTTGTTTAATATGCCTCTTACACGTGGTCTGGGGTAATACTTTGCAAATGGAATACCACTATGACTTAGTATTCAGGTTCCTAGGATTCCGGGCTTTCCGTATTAATAAATTTAGAGTTTTCCTGGGATACAAGTCCACAAGATGCTCAAACACGTTGTCCGGTCCTTTATTGAAATCCTGATCCTACTCTTTACTCTGGTGTGTCTGGTGGTCTTCTCGACGAGTTAAATTTCATAATGCTCTAAACCGGCGAAAGTGGTAGTTTATATTTCAACTTTTGGCCCATGCCATACGTTGTTACTAACTGCCAAGGTTCCAATCAGAAAGGTTGTATATAACTTCAAAATTGTCCATGACAATAGTATTCAACCATGCATGTTAAGATGGGGTTTATCCCAACAATTTCGTCATAGAAAAATTCGGCGTAAATTTAAATAGTCCCTTTTTTATAAGGTAGTGTGGTTTCCGTCTAGTACTGATCATATTTACAACTCACAACTTTCCTAAATTTATTACTGATCATATCTTCCCGGAAGCTATTACAACATTTCTGTCGTCTCAATTGCGTGTCTGCAATATGTTACCAGATGGGTAATTTACCGCCCCGCACCTATGCAAACACCGATCCTCGTGTGACCATCTGGGTTGTGTTCTCTCGAAGACAGAAATTAGGAGGTCGCGATGGCAATATCCATGATAAGCAAACTCGCTGCACCATTTCTGTTTTGTTTACGGGGTAATCCGGCGGCTCCATGCCTGGTGCGGGATGTGACATTGATACACAGACTAATCAACGTATAAGTACGTGATATTGATATTTAGAAGTATCAATTTGTGATTTTGTGAACATGATAAACAGAAGAGTAAAATGCTGTCACTACAGACGTATACAAACGCGGGCGTGGGCATCTCCCTTGTAACTTTGGAAGTTTATGATGTCATATCTTGCGAATTCTGCTATCCGGACGCATAATTTTCTAGCTTTTTCCGATTAGGAGCCAAACACTTCGTGTCTAGACTCCAATTTCTGCAGGACTGAAGACACGTTATATTTTCTGATTGCCAATATGTGACACTTTTTAGGCGGGTTCTATAGCTACGCCCCACATACAATAACTCGTCGTCCACATCAGACCGCTTGCTTGCGAGGACAGACCCTATCAATCTTTTGAAATGTGGGTAGGCTCTCGCAACAAACTCCTATGCTGTATGCATGGTGTCAGGTGATAAGAAAAACAGTGGCCTTTTATTGGTCCCCTGATAGAGAAATCATCTATTCCTTTTTGACAGTTATTTTTCTTTGCAACCCGCCTTGTTTTCCCTTTATAGATTTTATGGCGTACAGTCTATTTTTTCATTATTGTATGTCCCTCTGGCGGTTTCCTTTAATTCCTTGCATTATTGTCTCGCCAAGCAAACAATCTAAGCTGCTTGGCGCCGTCACAGGTAGAAATCTTTGTTAAACTGATGGCTTAGTCTAGAACGTCCTTTGTTATCAATCGCTATCGCGGATATGCTAGTGTTTCAAATGTGTAGACACAAATATGTTTAAAAACAGGGGATTTAAGTTATCAAACGAATTCCCATATTGCCAAGCTGGCAATACTCCATGATGGACAATAGTATCTATCGAACCATGTGTGCCCCAAGATAAGAAATATTGTAAGGTGTGATGGAATACTTAAGTTACACTTACTTACAAGGCATGATTAGGAAAGCTGAATTTAAAGAATAATGAGCAAAGACGATGAGAAATAAAATGAGAACGTTGATGAAAAAATTAAAAAACGATTAAAGACTAAGACCACTTCTCCACTAACACATAATTTGATTGCGGGCAGCAATTTTTGCTGTCTTTTGTAATAAAAGTTTATTGGGCATTTTAGAATTTATTTCGCTTTATCTTGTTTCTTGGAATACAAAATATGAAACATAAAACTTATTTTGTCCAAAAAAAACAGTTATTGCTCATTATTTTGACATTTGTTTCATGTAGATCCAGTAGATATAAGAGATGATATAACAATTAAAACATTACAGAGTGATTTTTCATGGCCACTGTACAGCTGCGAGAACAAGCGCAACAGCCAAGAGGTACAGTTTATCATAAATGCTAACTTGCATAAAATAGAAAGATGCAAATTAATCGTACGACAAGATAACCAAAATGGAACTGATGACAAGAACCAATCAAGTACCAATGAAACAAGAGGTGAGAAGAAGGCTGGCGATGGATGGGACACTCATTAAGACAACCTGTTGATAGCTTTACCTGAAAGTGCTTGATCTTGATCCCCATTTTAAGATCAGTCGAGAAAGATCGATAAGTGACCTGGAGAGAGAAATGAACAAAGACGTGAGGAAGATTAGTTGGTTTGGTTTTAAGGATTATCTTCATTGTACTCGGATTACTCCATCAGTGCTCCGATCTCCTCCCTTAGATCACACAAGGAGGATCTCAGCACAGTGCACGAACTCCGTAGCACCGGCGAGAATCCCATATGTGTGTATATAGGAACCACACATTCTATAAATATTGTTGTGGTGGGAACACTAGAAAGATTGTCACATGATGGCACATGAGATGAGGTAAGTGAGTTTGTTGAAGACATAGGGTCCTTGGAGAATTGAAAAATAATAATTATGATGATTTATAGCATTAATTGTGACATCTTTATAACATAATACAAAAAGATAATACTTTGGAAGCAGTTTGTTAACAGATGATATTAGAATAGACTGAGAAGTAAGATATTAACATCTTAGTGTACTGCTTTAATAACTGACCACATTGTTCAGGCCTCAACAGGCAAAGTCACAGTTGATTAAATAGCATATTCATGCCTACTTTTTGCTATCAGTGTAAAGCATGGTCACGATCTAAAATATTGGAGACGAAAATGTCTGAGAAAATCTGAAAATTTTACCACAATGTGACAATAAGAAACTTAATTTTTCGGTACATTTGTTCCGTGAAGCGTAGCCGGAAGCTGCATTTTGCGTTATTGGGCCAAGTCTGTCGCGCTGGCTGCTGTGAATCCGTGTTGCTGTAGAATTTCAGGGATGTTGTCTATCCACCGCCTCTTGGTCTTAGCTGTGCTCTGAAACCTGATTTTCTACTCTTGTTGGTACGGTGGTGAGCTTCCAATTGGCTAAGCTGGTAGAACGACGGTACCTGCTATGAGACTATCTTTACCCTCGTTTGTGGGTAGTGATCTGGCTTAATTCTCATCAGATGGTCGAACAACTTAATGTCGTCTCTCTCTCATTCTATACTTGATGCATAATGTAGTTCCTACAATATTTCTGAACATCATTTCTCATTATGTCTCTTCTGGTTATATTTGTCTGTTCTTAAGCATATCATGTCACATAATGTTATATTCGTCTCCAGGGCTCTGGCCAGGGATCATGCTTGACCCTAATAGATCAGTATACTAATAACGAAGATTTGGCGAGAACCCTTTTAAAATGAAATTTGTGTTTTCATTCTATTTCCGCCCTCTCCCATCTTACAGACTAACTGCCTCCTTGTCACTGCTAACTCTTCTTGCCTTCCCTTTCTCCGAATTTCTCAGCCAATACGAGATAGCTTGTTTTCATTTACACAAATAACTAATGGGTGAATGTCCGATTAGCCAAGCGGTTAATAATGGTAGCTCTTTGTTGGCAAAGTTACCGTGCTTCGGTAGCCTATGCTCTAGTCTGTTAACTAGTACTAGCTTCTGCTCTTGAGTTAGGGAATGCAAAATCAGCAAGGAAGGGAACTGTTCACCTCACCTCATAAAAAGCTGGGCCTAGTATAGTGAAGTCGTCAACACTTAGCGCATCTACGGTAGTATCTGCTATGCGACAACCTTTACCTATTTTACCGTAACAGACACATCAAGAGTACACCACTGGACTAACATTGCTACCAGTGTTTTCCAAAAGTGTTATTGTTTCGTTTACTTTGTTCTTTTCTTTCATTTTATTCTTGGAATTTTCTCTTTCGCAGTCGACTTTGTTTGGATAGGAGGTCATGACCCTTCAAGGAACGGTACCTGGAAGTGGGAAAAAAGTGGCAAGACTATCAAATTAAACAAGGGTTGGATATTATTTCAGAACTACGACTGGAAGCAACGTAAGCATTAGTATATAATACAAATTTTAATTTAAATGAAAAGATGCAGATACGCATTTACATGGTTAGAAAGGAAAGCATACAACGAACTATCAAACAAACTGTGTTTTCAAAGGATCGACAGTTGAACACGCAGGTCTGTCCAAATTTATGCAAGTCCATTCTCTCAGCTTTTAGTAAAACTATCTTTAGCGCTCCTGTCGGAGCATGAAACCATTTCTGCAGTCGGTCCTTTTGTAGGAAACTTTGTCAAGCATTCACATGCTTTTTTTCTCTTGCAGATGTGGTTTCTATGGCAATATGTTTTACATGATTAGGTTGTTAGCCCCATATACAACCTCATTTAGGTTGTTAGCCTCATATACAACCTAATATTAGGTTGTTAGCCCCATACACGACCTCGTATTAGATTGATAGCCCCATACACAACCTCATATTTGGTTGTTAGCCCCATATACAACCTCATATTAGGTTGTTAGTCTCATACACAACCTTATATCAGGTTGTTAGTCTCATACACAACCTGGGGCCCAAAGACGCAGCAATAGAGAATGCAGTCAGCGACCCATAGCTTGGCTGCTTGCGTCAGGGTCAGCGAACCAGAGCTGACCAAGATCCTACTCCACCTCCACGTGGTGGTCCTGGAAACAAGCTGCATCACTGCAGTCTGGCTGAGAGAGTAGGGATCGAAGAGGGAAGGCAAACCCGGTCCCAGAAAATGCCGTGCTGAAGTCAGATGTGCCGGCCGAAAGGCGCAGATATCGCAGCTCCGCTGTAAACAGACACAACGCAACCAACGCCGTCCTTTTCAGGACGAACGAGGAAGAAGAAGATACACAACCTCACATTAGATAGTTAGTCTCCTACACAACATCATATTAGGTTGTTAGCCTCACGAACAACCTCATACTAGGTTGTTAGCCTCATACATAACCTCATATTAGGTTGGTAGCCACATACACAACCTCATATTAGGTTGGTAACCACATACACAACCTCATATTAGGTTGGTAGCCACATACACAACCTCATATTAGGTTGGTAGCCACATACACAACCTCATATTAGGTTGGTAGCCACATACACAATCTCATATTAGGTTGGTAGCCACATACACAACCTCATATTAGGTTGGTAGCCACATACACAACCTCATATTAGGTTGTTAGCCTCATACACAACCTCATATTAGGTTGGTAGCCACATACACAACCTCATATTAGGTTGGTAGCCACATACACAACCTCATATTAGGTTGGTAACC
Organism: Oreohelix idahoensis; assembly: GCA_024509875.1. NCBI lineage: Eukaryota > Metazoa > Mollusca > Gastropoda > Stylommatophora > Oreohelicidae > Oreohelix > Oreohelix idahoensis. The sequence goes on from JAMPIV010020914.1 coordinate 420,268, forward strand.
ACATACACAACCTCATATTAGGTTGTTAGCCTCATACACAACCTCATATTAGGTTGGTAGCCACATACACAACCTCATATTAGGTTGGTAGCCACATACACAACCTCATATTACTCGCCTTATTTGACATGCATGAGGTTGCAGAAGTTATATTCTTTCTTAGCCTCTTCAGAGACCGCCGGGAACCATATGGAGCCTCGTCTTTTATACTAGCTATTTATTCTCACTTGCATTTTAAATGTTAATGTTCGAAAATGTAATCATGCAACATTACGATAAAAGTACAGTACTTAATTATAATCAAGAAATAAAATATATTGAACTGGGCAAAACTCATCATCAAAAATTACATACAATAGCGCCATCAAAACCTACATCCAATAGCGCCATCAAAACCTACATACAATAGCGCCAACAAAACCTACTTACATTAGCGCCATCAAAACCTACATACAATAGCGCCAACAAAACCTACATACAATAGCGCCAACGAAACCTACATACAATAGCGCGAACAAAACCTACATACAATAGCGCCATCAAAACCTACATACAATAGCGCCAACAAAACCTACATACATTAGCGCCATCAAAACCTACATACAATAGCGCCAACAAAACCGACATACAATAGCGCCATCAAAACCTACATACAATAGCGCCAACAAAACCTACATACATTAGCGCCATCAAAACCTACGTGCAATAGCACCAACAAAATCTACATACAATAGCGCCATCAAAACCTATATACAATAGCGTCATCAAAACCTACACATAATAGCACCACCAAAACCTACATACAATAGCATTATCAAAACCTACATACAATAGCGCCATCAAAAGCTATACACAATAGCACCATCAAAACCTACAAACAATAGCGCATGTTATGATGAAGTCGTCATATTCGCACGTCGTTTATTACCTTTCTCATCAACACTCTCATTTTAACTTTCCCCCGTCTTTGCTTTACAATATAATATCTTTCGCAAACCCACTTTGTTGGGTGTAATTGTAACGTTTAATCTTTCCCATCTTGGCGCTTTGATGAAACGCTAGCGTTCATGCCACATGGTCTTGTTAGACACTACTATCACTCATTGGCTTTTGCAACATTGGCGATACGAGAATTCGTTTGATAACATAACCCCTGTTTAAACAAACTGGTGTCACCATATTTGGGCACAATACCTTGTCCAGAAGAAAAAAAAATCTTTGTTGTCTGGGATACAGCAACACAGCAAACAAAGACAATCAGTACTCCTCAGCAAGGGGAGACAACCTGGAGCCGCAAGAGATGTAACTATGTGACAAATGAGTAGTGTATTTTTCTATAGGGCGATCAATCAAAAGCGGCGGTTTTCCTTATCATGTGACGTCAGGCATGCAGTCGAAGATTCTGTTGCAGGAGCCCACCCCCATGTCAACATTTGACAGGGCCGGGTCTCGCAAGCAAACGTTCAGATGTGGCATGGCATGGTGGAAGGCAAGTTAGTAGTTCAGAGGCGGAGCTACAGAAACCGGCTAAAAATTGTTACACATTGGCAGTTAGGAATAAAACGTGACCTTAGACTGAATTCAGCACGTTGTACAACATTCGCGGAGGATATGTGGAAGAAGCCCCAGAACGTAGCCTGTTCTGTAATTTCATTTAAGAGTGTGTTATAATTTCATTCTATTGGAGTTAATTATTTTAGTGCTTTTTAAGGAATTCATGAAGAGAAACGACGTTAGTAGACGTTTGAAAACTTGTTAATAATTTTTATTTTTCATTATTTGTGATTGCCTTTTGCAACTAGCCTCATTGCTAATGTGCGAGATAATGTTATCTTCCTTACTTCTATTCGTTAATGGTTAACTGAATCATAGATTCTTTACCTTCATAATTGTGTGGCTTATAAAGTAAAGAAGTAGTTTATAGTTGTATATGTCAAATTCATGTAAATTATTAGATCATGACTACAAACTGGCATGGGCATACACTTTTATACTTACTATGTTAACACTAGCATGTCTGCCTCATGCCTTACCATGAAGTATGAGAATTAAAAATAGAATGATCGGTTATGAAGAAGCAGTGAGGGATAGATGAAAAGAAAGTCATCTATTGATATTAAATGCTAAACTTATAGACCCACTTTGGGTTTTCAGTCCTGCAGAAATCTGAGTCTATTCATTACGTTTTTGGCTTCTAATAGGAAAGAAGCTAGAAAGTCTACATCCGGATGACAGAAAATCGCCATGTAGAAAGTAATAAACTTCCTAATTAACGAGAAAGACACCCATGCCCATGCATATGTACGCGTCTGTGGTGACAGCATTCTGTTAATCTGTTTATCAAGTTCAAACACTCACAAGTTGATTTGTCTAGTTACACAAAAATCAGAAGATTCACTACAAAAGACTTGTTATTCTCTTATGAAGCTGCAGTCGTCACTCAAACTTAACAGGAGCTTCAGAGGTTGGTGAATCGCTTCACACAAGCATGCAAGGAATTTGGCCACACAATACGTCTAAAGAAAACAAATGTGCTGAGTCCGAAAGTGGCAAACGCGTGTTTGGGTAATCTCCAAACTCACAACGAAGACCAACGTTGCGGTATATAACGCCTTTGTCATCAGCACACTTCTATATGGCAGCAAGACATGGATAACCTTTGCTAAGCAAGAAAGAAGGCTCAATATCTATCACTTAAGGTGTCTGTAGTGATTTCTAAATACAATATCTAAATTAATATATAACAGTATAGGGCATAAAGGCAAAGATAAGAAAGTACAAAAGAATTTTCTGCTAGAACGGTTGGTGTCGCCTACGCCTTCAGATTATTATTTGCTAACGAATAGCCGAACAAAACGGTACCCAAAATTTTCAAATTCGTCATTGACATAAACAACCACTGCCTTGCCTTAGGGGTTTCCCCAATACGATAAAAAAGTTAGAATTATGGACACTACGTCATGGAAACATGGTAAGCTCTTATTATGAATGACCTAAGCTCTCGTATTTCGCTTGATATTACATGGAAAAAGAGTGAACGAGAGGTTTAAAAATAAACAACTAACATAGAAAAAAAGATAGAATTTTGAACCAACCCACATAGCCCCTTAAAAATCGTAGATTCGTGTACCTGAAGACTTACTGACCAATAATATGGTGTTAGTTATATAAATAGTCCCTTAACTAATCAAATAATGATAAAACCATACATAGAGATCAGAGATACTGTCAGGTCAAGTCATATCTGCTTAGATTGGATCGCACATTTTTGGGGGGAAAAAGTAGGTGACAGATAGGCTAGGATAGTACAGTGAATCTGATTGGGTGACATTTGACGTGAGACGAAATATTATTGGCTGACCTTTGAATAAACATAAATAGCCTAGAAACGTAGGAAAAGTTTGAATGATATTTTTTGAAAGACTGTTTACCCTTGTAAAATTAAAAGTGATTGGCCAACTGAATCGATATTGTCAGAATAAGCGTTAGGGGGGGTCGCCATTTCTAGAAAAGTTTCAACAGTGATAGATGAGATCAGGCTGTGCTTTTAAATACATTTCTGGACAGCCTGGACAACAAAACAGATCGAAACTGTGCCAGTCATCGTCTCTGTGTATTTCATTGAACATTGTGGTAAGATTGACATTTATTAATCTGTATTTTATATAAAAATTGAATGTAAAATAATAATATATGTCTGGACATGAGTGGGTCTATAGCGAACATGAGGCAAAGCCTAAAGATTGATCCACCATGTGATAGACTGTCAGAGAGGTGTAAAAATACAAGAATATGTATGATTGTCATAAAGGAGCATAACACCTATCCTATTATATGGAAGAGATTACAGCTGGAATTGCAGTGGCGTTGTAACCATTAGGGGAGAGGAATACTGGTGTACATTGTCACATCAAAAGAAAATGGTGGCATAGGTTAGTATAAGGATATGATCCTTTTTGTTTGTTTGTAATGTACATGTCCTTAACTGTGGACTATTGGTGTGTGCTAGATATTACGAAGGATTCATACCTTCACATTTCAGAGGTCCTGGGTACTGGCGTTAATGTGGTACCAAACGCTTGAAAACTGATTGATTCAGGACTCTGCCTGTTTACTGCGAGCCCATGCTAGTGGCCATTGCCTATCAAACAGGGAACAGATTGTCAAGCGAGCAGAGGAAAAGTTCAACCTATATTCTACTGCAAAGATAAGTTCTCGTTCGGCACCTGAAAGCTCAACTACAGAACTTTATAAGAAGAAATAAAAAAAGTGACAGTGAATAAAATTGGGACAAATATTAATAGTTCCACAAGTGACAAAATAGAAACAGACATTAATAAAAGGATATGATTTCAAACAACAACCTAGTGGTTCAACCAGTATTTCCTTAAAGTAGGAGAACACTACAGACGTATATGAGAATAATATTTTTATGTATGGACAGAGGATCTATTGTGCTATTTGACTGATGTAATTGATTATTTTGATTTCTCTTTTAAATTGTCAATCCTGATTCCAAAATAAATTAGAATCAGGATAATAAAATTGTAAAAATTATCTTTACACAAAATTCAACCACAGTCTTAAATAAGATAGCCTTTTAGAGTGTCGTTTGTATGTTATTGTGGTAGTACTGTGTGCTGTTGTGAATAATAAACTATTTGTTTGTATGTTTGTTGATTTTGTATATTACACTCTACATTCATAACCCTAGACACTAAACGAAGTCATTTAATATAATAATATAAATACATTTTTAATGAGATAAAAGAGGTGGTAGCGGAAAGGTACCCTGAAGAGTTCACAATACTATTGGGTAAATTCTGGGACCTTCATAGCTAATCTCAATTAATATAAATATAATAATACCTACAACAATTCATAACATCAAATCCACCACATTTATTGGGGTCTCGCTCCTGGGGATTGAATTTCTTATAACACCAGCTATATTGGGTAGTTTGATTCTGGGATTTAAATTCTTAAAATATTGTCAATTATATTAGGAATCTCAGAGAGTATAAAACTAAAAGCATTCCTTTTGGAGAAATTGAATAGTAGTTGAGCTGTCAGTGCCTGTGGTTGTTCTCGGTTATCATTACAAATTATTAGCCATAATTAGAGATTTGTATAGTTGGAAATTTTAAAGGTTGCATAGTACACATGGCTGATCTGGCAAAGTTTCGATCTGCTGCTGTGCTGACTGCTAAGGAAATGAACATGGAGCGTCAGGTTTTGATCCAATATATAACTTCCGAATGTGACAAGTATATTGAAAGGGAAGATAGGAAGTTAGCAGAAGAAAGAAAATTACAGTTACAAATTGAGGCTGACAAAGAAATTAAGAGGTTGCAGATTGAGGCTGACAAGGAGGCTAGGGCATTAGAGGCTGATAGAGAGGCTGAGATAAAGAGGCTCCAATTTGAGGAGAAAAAATTAGAAGCAGAAGAAAAAAGATTGGCTGCTGAAAGGGAAGCAGAAGAAAAGAGACAGGCTGCTGAAAGGGAAGCAGAAGATAGAAGATTTCAGAGGGAAGCAGAAGATAGAAGATTGCAGAGGGAGCACGAGTTACGACTAAGGGAGTTGGAAATTCAAGGCCATGCTCCTGAAAATGGTGCCAGCCCCTTTACCTCAGATGCCACTGCTAATCAGGGAGCCTCAACCTCAGCTATGGGTTTTCATGTAGATCATTTGTTGAGAAAGAAGATGACATCGAAGGGTACTTAAGTAGATTTGAACTTTTAGCTACTACATATGGGTTAGAGAGAGAGAGAGGTGGAGCCTAAAGTTATCACAAGGGCTTAGAGGAACGGCTTATGAAGTTTTTGCCAAGATGAGCAGAGATGACCAAGACAATTATGACATGCTAAAGCAGGCTCTTTTATTAAGATACGAAAAGAACGGAGAATTTTATAGAAAAAAATTTAGGAATGCCAAACTACTGTCGGTTGAGACTTATCACCAGTTCTCTGCACGGTTAGAGACCTACTTGGAGAAATGGACTGCTCTGGGGAAAACCCAAGATCTTAAGGAGATGATCCTCATTGAGCAGCTAAGAGAGTCCATGGCTCCAGACCTGAGAAAGTTTCTCATGGAACAAGGTGCAGAGAGGCTGGATGAGTTACTCAATGTCGCTGAGAGGTATCTGGCAGCCCAAGCTGAGGTAGTTGGTAATAAAAAGAAACAGGTAGACAATTTTAAGGCACCTCAAAATTTTAATAAGTTTTACCATAGAGACCAGAACAAAAGTAAGCAATATTTTGATAGGCCACGCAATGACTATAATAATAAAACCTCACAATTCAATGAAAGGAAATATGATGATAGAAAACCTTTTTATAAAGGTAGATCATATTGTAGTTGGTGTCGGATGGACAACCATAACACCGAAGTGTGTAAAAAGAGACCTGTGTACATGGCCACGCTTCAGACCAGATCACAGTCTAAAAAGGAGGAGGATAATCTAATAAATACCACTCCAGATGAGATGAGGAAGGCGCAGGCTGGGGATAAGACCCTCAAGCCTTGTTTTAAGAAATTGTCCAAATGTCATACACCTCCAGGCAAAGGAGACTTCTATATGAAGAACAACCTGATATATAGGAAGGCTGGAACTGGATCCAATTTCCAGGGACAGCTGGTACTTCCTAAAAAGTATAGGGCAGAGTTAATAAGGAGCTTACATGTTGGGAAAGATGGGACCATGAGAAAATAGGTACCATCATCCAAAAGATTGCTCAAAATTATTATTGGCCCGAAGAAATGATTGACATTGAGAATTTTGTAGAAGCATGTGGCATTTTACATGAGGGAACACCCACAAGTGGGAAAATTGATCAGGACCTAGACACGCCACGGGGCAAACTTAGGCCTGACAATGCAAAGAAAAATAAAATTAATAATGTAGACAAAGTGGAATGGGAGCCCCCTTTTCACAGACAGTCTTCACTTGGATGTTTTACAATGGCCACAATGCAACGAGTACAAAGAAATGTTTTACCCCAGGATAAACCGACAATCCCTCGGTCGAAATCATGTGAACTGGGTGAAAACAAAAGAGAGAGAAGGTCTCTCACAAGGAATTTAAAGTGGGGAGAAAACCCCAAGAGAAAAATTGGTAGTGGAAGATTCTTATATGATGACAAGAGGAAGAAATGTCCTCAAAACAAGGCTTCCAATATTGTGAAAACTATGTCAGAAAAATTAAAAGTCCATATGTAACCTTGTTAAGGACATGGACCGATGAAAAGGCAGAAGAAAACATTACCTCATCATATCAATATGTGAACGAGCTGACCACTCGTCTTAAAACTGGCTGGAAACTTGCCAATGAAAATTTGAGACAAGCCAGGAAAAAGCATGCTGCCTATTACAATAAGAAAGCGAAGGACAGAGAATTAGCTTTGGGAGAGAAGGTGCTCCTTCTACTGCCCGGCAGCCAGAATAAATTGCAAATTGGATGGCAAGGTCCATATACAGTTCTAGAGAAGGTGTCTAGAACAAATTATAAGATAGATAAGAAAGGGAAAGAGAAAATCTATCATGTGAATCTCCTGAAGAAATATCTAGACAGAGAAAACCAGGAAGAGACACACCTACTGACCTTGTCTGTTGCAATGGAGATGAAAAAGGAACCACTCACTTCTCATGAATATCCTTTACATCCCTGTGAGACCGCTGCACAGGTCAAAATCAGCACACACTTAACGGAAAATCAGAGGGAGAGGGTTCAACAGGTTCTGAATAATCATACAGATGTGTTAACGGACCGTCCGGGGCATACAAATTTATTGGAGTATGATATGAAACTCATAGACCCAACACCAATCTGTATGAAAGCCTATTCGATTCCGTTCGCTAAGGAAAAAGCTTTAAGGGAGGAGATAGATTATCTATTGAGAGAAGGGATTATCTTGCACAGTGAATCTCCCTACAGCTCCAGTGTGGTTCTGTTAAGAAAACCCTCTGGAGAACACCGGCTGTGTATAGATTACAGGAAACTGAATGCTGTCACAGAAGGTCAGGTGGATCCATTACCTGATACAAATCAGCTGTTTGCCAGGCTGAATAGAGCTAAATATTTCTCTAAAGTGGATCTGAGCAAAGGCTACTATCAGATTCCAGTAAAGCCGGAAGTCAAACCTTATTTAGCCTTTAGCACCTCGGAAGGACATTATGAATTTAATATGTTGCCATTCGGGCTGAAAAATGCACCGAATGTGTTTTCGAGGATGATGAGAAAGTTACTGGATCCCCTGAAGAATACATGCATCACCAACTTCATGGATGATATTCTCATAGCAACAGAAACATTTGAGGAACACATTAACTCTCTGAATATGTTGTTTGATCGACTGAGAGAGACCAATTTGACAGCTAGACCGACGAAATGCTGTGTTGGATATAAAGAGCTAGAATTCTTGGGACACACAGTACATCAGGGAAACATGACCCCTGACCCCAAGAACTTGGAGAAGTTAAAAAAGGCACCAAGACCACAAACAAAAAAAGATGTGCGATCTTTTGTCTCATTATGTGGTTTTTACCAAAAGTATATTAAAAACTTTAACTCCATATGTGCTCCATTGACTGATTTAACGCGCAAAGGAAATCCTGATAGAATAATTTGGACAGCGCAATGTGAATTAGCATACCAAGAATTGAAAGAAAAGCTCACAAGCAGGCCTATTTTGAAATTACCTGACTTGAGTCAAGAATTCATAGTGAGAACGGATGCGAGTAATATTGGTTTGGGTGCAGCTCTATTACAACGGTCAAATTCACTTGATGGGGAATTAACCCCAGTAGCTTATGCTAGCCGTAAGTTGAACACAGCAGAACAAAAATATTCAACAAGTGAAAAAGAATGTCTGGCAGTCATATGGGCTATAAAAAAGTTCCAGATTTATCTTTATGGAAAATCATTTAAGATTCAGACAGATCATAAACCACTCGTGTGTCTGTCACAGGCAAGGCATGAAAATGCTAGATTATTATGCTGGTCTTTGCTCTTACAGCCATTGCAGTTTACCATAGAGTACATTCCCGGAAAAACCAATGTCGGCGTTGATTTTTTAAGCAGACATCCGTACGACAAACATCAGAGTAATCACCAGGCATAGATAGTAAATTCATCTATGTGTATTTAGAAGTAGGAACTGACATATGATCGTCTGTTCTAAAGCGGGGAGATGTGTAGTGATTTCTAAATACAATATCTAAATTAATATATAACAGTATAGGGCATAAAGGCAAAGATAAGAAAGTACAAAAAGAATTTTCTGCTAGAACGGTTGGTGTCGCCTACGCCTTCAGATTATTATTTGATAACGAATAGCCGAACAAAACGGTACCCACAATTTTCAAATTCGTCCTTGACATAAACAACCACTTTTCCTAGTTCTAAGAAAATATTTGCCTAAAATGCATTGTGGAACGAGGAGGGGCAAGGATAGATGAAATGCTAATTCGTTTCGCATTGATTTTAAACTAAAAGCAACTCTAGCACAGGGGCAAGCCTTGCCTTAAGGGTTTCCCCAATGCGATGAAAAAGTTAGAATAATGGACACTACGTCATGGAAACATGGTAAGCTCTTATTATGAATGACCTAAGCTCTCGTATTTCGCTTGATATTACTTGGAAAAAGAGTGAACGAGAGGTAGTTTAAAAATAAACAACTAACATAGAAAAAAAGATAGAATTTTGAACCAACCCACATAGCCCCTTAAAAATCGTAGATTCGTGTACCTGAAGACTTGCTGACCAAGAATATGGTGTTAGTTATATAAATAGTCCCTTAACTAATCAAATAATGATAAAACCATACATAGAGATCAGAGATACTGTCAGGTCAAGTCATATCTGCTTAGATTGGATCGCATATTTTTTGGGAAAAAAGTAGGTGACAGATAGGCTAGGATAGTACAGTGAATCTGATTGGGTGACATTTGAAGTGAGACGAAATATTATTGGCTGACCTTTGAATAAACATAAATAGCCTAGAAACGAAGGAAAAGTTTGAATGATATTTTTTGAAAGACTGTTTACCCTTGTAAAATTAAAAGTAATTGGCCAACTGAATCGATATTGTCAGAATAAGCGTTAGGGGGGGTCGCCATTTCTAGAAAAGTTTCAACAGTGATAGATGAGATCAGGCTGTGCTTTTAAATACATTTCTGGACAGCCTGGACAACAAAACAGATCGAAACTGTGCCAGTCATCGTCTCTGTGTATTTCATTGAACATTGTGGTAAGATTGACATTTATTAATCTGTATTTTATATAAAAATTGAATGTAAAATAATAATATATGTCTGGACATGAGTGGGTCTATAGCGAACATGAGGCAAAGCCTAAAGATTGATCCACCATGTGATAGACTGTCAGAGAGGTGTAAAAATACAAGAATATGTATGATTGTCATAAAGGAGCATAACACCTATCCTATTATATGGAAGAGATTACAGCTGTAATTGCAGTGGCGTTGTAACCATTAGGGGAGAGAAATACTGGTGTACATTGTCACATCAAAAGAAAATGGTGGCATAGGTTTGTATAAGGATATGATCCTTTTAGTTTGTTTGTAATGTACATGTCCTTAACTGTGGACTATTGGTGTATGCTAGATATTACGAAGGATGCATACCTTCACATTTCAGAGGTCCTGGGTACTGACGTTAATGTGGTACCAAACGCTTGAAAACTGATTGATTCGGGACTCTGTCTGTTTACTGCGAGCCCATGCTAGTGGCCATTGCCTATCAAACAGGGAACAGATTGTCAAGCGAGCAGAAGAAAGGTTCAACCTATATTCTACTGCAAAGATAAGTTCTCGTTCGGCACCTGAAAGCTCAACTACAGAACTTTATAAGAAGAAATAAAAAAAAGTGACAGTGAATAAAATTGGGACAAATATTAATAGTTCCACAAGTGACAAAATAGAAACAGACATTAATAAAAGGATATGATTTCAAACAACAACCTAGTGGTTCAACCAGTATTTCCTTAAAGTAGGAGAACACTACAGACGTATATGAGAATAATATTTTTATGTATGGACAGAGGATCTATTGTGCTATTTGACTGATGTAATTGATTATTTTGATTTCTCTTTTAAATTGTCAATCCTGATTCCAAAATAAATTAGAATCAGGATAATAAAATTGTAAAAATTATCTTTACACAAAATTCAACCACAGTCTTAAATAAGATAGCCTTTTAGAGTGTCGTTTGTATGTTATTGTGGTAGTACTGTGTGCTGTTGTGAATAATAAACTATTTGTTTGTATGTTTGTTGATTTTGTATATTACACTCTACATTCATAACCCTAGACACTAAACGAAGTCATTTAATATAATAATATAAATACATTTTTAATGAGATAAAAGAGGTGATAGCGGAAAGGTACCCTGAAAAGTTCACAATACTATTGGGTAAATTCAGGGACCTTCATAGCTAATCTCAATTAATATAAATATAATAATACCTACAACAATTCATAACATCAAATCCACCACAGTTTATACGCCACATCATCGGTATTTCGTAGAAAGACAAAGTGGCAAATGTTGAGGTGTTGTCATGTGCTGGTCTTCAAAGTTTGTATACTGTAACGGTGTGATTATTTTACTTGAAGTATGTATGTATATCGTTACACCGTTGTGGATGGGTACCAATCTTTAGAGATGAAGGAATTGGTCCTTCTGAGATGTAGCATGATATTGTAAGCATATATTGTTGGTGTCCATCCTTACGGTCCAGTAGTATTAATGTACAGATGCAACATTGTCCACAGTACGTAGTACAGAGTACATCACTGACTCACGACGAGGAAAGTCATAAAGGTGTTGAACAGCTAGTGACGTTTTCTCAATATTTATTAACGACACAACGACGACATCGAAATGGCATAGTCACTGACAACACTTGTAGACATCACAGCATGTTAATGGAGAATAATGTAACTGGCGTTAATGCATTGTCTTCTTCTTCTTCTTCCGTCCTTAGCCACCGACCGTCAAAGCAGTCAGTGGCCATTACGCCTAGTGGCGTCTTAGGGCAACAGCAGATAGGTTTTCTTTGCCATTGTTTCCCATCACGCCTATTGGCGTCTTTAGGGCAACGGCAAATCAATCCATCTGCTGTTGTTTCCGTAATCGAAGTGACTGGCAAACGGGTGATCAGCCCGTTGGATTAATGCATTGTAAACGACTGTAAATGTATTCAGGTGTGGAAACCATCATCCTTTTCTATAACAGCCGATATATATATATAAATGTAGGAGATTAAATCCCTTCTCCTTTTCTGACCTCCAGCAAGACAGGCATGACTTCTGGAGTATCAAGTAATGTCCTCTAATTTCCTTTAATAACCAAGGTATCGAACCTAAACTGACGTGGAACCGCCAGAGCAGCAAAGTCCAACAAGTAGATAGCCTTTAGGACATGCATCAACCCGATGCATAACAACATGGTGATTCGTGAGTTGAAAACGTCTCATAACATAGACTCTTTCCCGCCCAGGGAAAGTTGGCAAATAGGCACAAAATGTCAATCATGAAAGACAGCGACAATGATAATCAAGTAGAGCAATTACCTTCTCTTCAGGAATAAATACACAACTCACTCGCCTCCAGGCGCTTTGAATCACAAAGGGGAATATCATCTGAGATGAACCAACACTATAGAGGACTTCCATTCCCCGAACAATATGATCATGACAGACGCTGAAAAAGCGTCTATCTCTCTCGACAAAATCTGTGACACTCCCGGGCGAAGCTTGTTCAAAACCCACAACCAAGAAACAGACATGCGCAGAAACGTTCGATTTGAATACAATTCACACAACCCCGAAGCTATGGGCATATTCCAAGAACGACACTTAAAATCGAGCCTTATAAGGATAGGAAATAACTATCGACGCAGGTTGCCAAACGTTTACAAGAAAAGTGGGCCTGAGCGCCCCATAAATGGACACGACCCAAGATCGGTCAAACCACAATACCGGTAACCGAAGGGCATAAGAACAGGTGACCACTTAAAGTAAAAAGTAACTTCAATTCCAAGAGTTATATACCTTGCATTAGAAAAATTGAGTACACAGATACCATAGCAAAATTCTTATGCGTAACATATACACTGCTTAGACATCACAAATATAGAAGATGGTCGTATCCCGAAAGATATCTTCTACGGACAACTGACAGATTGCAAAAGAACAGTTGGGCAACCGCAACTGAGTGTCAAAGATGTGTGCATGTGAGACATGGGAGCATTGGACATAAATCCAGCAACCTGGGAGGACAAAGCTACCGATCACACCAAGCGTGTCAGAAGACAGATCGCTTCGTTCTAGAATACCTTGTAGAGTGAAGTTCTTTGTTTCTCGACATCTAGCCGAGTTCTAGAATACCTGTATAAGTGAAGTTCTCAGTTTCGTGGAGATAGCCTGTAGTTCTGTTTTGGAGGTAATACAAGTAATATTGACTAGTATTGTCGAGTGATTTTATTGTTAGTCCAAATTTATATTTCACTAAATTTTCTGTGCCGAAGTGTTTTTCTAGAATAGGTCCATCATTTGATAATTCTCTAAGTTTTACTGTGTTACAGTGGATAGCAGAATGAATAATAATTTCTAGCTAAACTATAATATAAAATTTATTCACTGCTAGTAACCAGTCAGAGAATAGTTTAACCATCTAAGTAATGCACTGATACATCATGAGTGTTGACGAAATATGTATTTATTTCTAATTCATGATGATTGATTTCTTTTTAATGACTAGAATTTATTTCACAGGAGTTTTAAACGATAAGACAAGCTCTATGTTTGCGGTTTATAATTTAAGTTAAATGACCGAAGTGAACATATTCTATTTACGCGTAGGATTGTGTATACTATTATGGTTGAGTATTTATGTTTTTCTCTTCCATTATACAGTATTTGGGTCAAACCATAAAACCTACCAGCGGTTTTTTCATGAGTGTATGAGAATAACCATAGTAAAGAACATTTGTACTTAATCGTTGGGTTTCTAAGGTAAACTTGTCTTGCATTGTGTGTGCAACCAGAACGAGACAGAGTACCACCCTAAATAACATTTAAGGAATAATGCTATAACTGGGCCCATAGCTCCAGAGTTATAGATCTTTCACACACACAAAAACTCTCGTTTACATTCAGCCCAAAGTGGCGCATATTACAAACATTTAACTTTCCCGACGATTAATCATTTGTGGTGTATCAAAGAAGTTTATACTGAGAGAAGTTACCAACCTGACATTTCCGAAGTTCTTGAAATCTCAAGAATTCTGACACTGTGAGCCTTGTGGCATCTCTTACCTGAACTGATTTCTAGCGACATAAACAGTAATCCTAAAATATAAACAGTGAAGATAACGCTCCCCGGAGTCTTGGAATTAACCGGTCACTGTAGAGCTGGGGTTGTTTTTTGCTAACAGAACACTGGATGTGCTGTGAGTGTGTGTCCTATGATTGCGCCAGAAGGTGAAAAATCCAGTTTTGTAGGTAAGAACGAAAGCCAGTGGCCACTGTTAAATGAGTAGAACGAAAGCAGGAACGAGTGATTCTTTCATTTTATAATTCTGACACCCACTTTGTATTTTTGTTATGCAAGTATTTCTAATGCTGTTTCCTCTTAGAATAGATTAACGTATTAACTCTGTTCTTAACTGTATAGGGAAATCCTAGACCATAGTGAAAAAATCTTGGACACTTTGGGGTTAATAACTTCTATTCTAACGGGATCATTGTCTCAACAGAAGGGAGGGAGGATTTCATTTATGAGTAACTCTGTTATTAATTCATTAACCTATGTGTATTTGTATTGGTTTGATAGTCTAAATTTATTTCTGTTGTGAATTTTCTTATGATAAATAAAATTTACATAAACTTATTCAAGTGTGTCGGTCAGCTCGTCCAAACAAATCCATATTTCATTGATATAGTTTTCACGTTTGTACGTCAAACTGTCGTCACTTATGTATGTGTGTCGGTGAGTGGTTGATATATAGTACATCTATATAACTGAGTAATCTGTCTGACAAATACTTTCTGTTGTAAGAGGTAGGCTGAGCGAGAGGATCTCCTCGAGTCTCAGGGACAGACTTACCTAGTTTCCACCATCTCACTCGTGTAAAGCTATTTCTTATATTATCTCTCACTGAGTCAGAAAATATGAATCTAGTGACATATTAAGACACGGACGGGAAGAAAATGAAATCGTGAAATAAATAATCCGTAATAGATCTATGAAGAAATAAGCATGTAAACATGATACAAATCAACCGGAGAGAAAAACCTTACACGGTCTTGCAAGTCAGACATGAATTCGTAGATGACACTTAGAAAAATTAGTTTATTTTTGGTCATAAAGAAGATTCTAAATAAACAAGGGCCAGGGGTTAGACTCCTACCAAAATCAGCAAGTTATTTGCTGTTGGTTTGGCATTTGAGATGTTAAAATCCGACACCTCTAATTGGAATTCCCCTCCACGTAGCAATGTGAATGCGTCTGCAACCTGTTGCTTAAAATCTACATTATTTTAAGATTACAGTAATCCTAATTTAACTCGCCAAGAAGACAGTTCAGATAAGCTAAGATAAAGAATAGAATGAAGATTCTAATTCAAAGGACCGGACAACACATTCGAGCATCTTATGGACTTAAACCGTACGAAAACTCTATCTTTAATAATACGGATAGTCCGGAATCCTAGGAACCTGAATACGAAGTCATAGTGGGATTGTAATGTAAAGTAATACACTTAGACCAAATGTAAGAGCATATTAACCAAGTTGCTGAAACTATTTCCCTAAGCAAGAAGTCTGTATCTCCCAATTTGGCGTGAGCCGGAGATTTAATAATTATATATTGCAATAGTAACATGTGAAAATTACTAGTGGATGTCCAAGTTTATACGAGGATGGTGTCGTGTGGTGAGTATTGGGGCACCTACGACAGTGGTTTCGCAAGGAATATCCTATGAGATATTAGGTAGATGGTCTCTAGAAATTGGCTCGTTAAGAAAGAATAAAGACCTATTCGGGATAGGGACAAGAAGAAAGGAATGCAAATGCTTTCCACTGGACAGTGTTTTCTAGTTAATTATGGAAAGAGTTCAGTTTCCCCACGACCTTAGCTTCTGCCCTTATATCCCGTAACATAAAAAGCCCCCAACCTCATCTGAGTGTAGAAATTCACCTATATGTAAATTTTTAACACCGACAACACGAGTGATACATTAACAAACTAGATAATGATCAAACGATTATTGGGTTTATTAATTAAATATCTACACATATAGGGTTAGTAATGGTTAGAACGTGATGATAGTCAAAGACGATTCACACAAAACACACAGATGAGATATTAATATTGTAGTCAATTAAGTCGTAGTTAATTAAGAATGAGCTTGTGCAAAACGAAATGATGATGATGTGATAAGATACGTCTTACCAAAATGGTGAGTAATCTGTACAGTCCATGTGTCTCTAAATTCTTCTCACGGATAGAATGATTCACATGAATGCATAGAATGTCCCAAGTTGTTATAAGTTATGTCGATTGGGTTATCTCTAAGTCGAGAACGTTCTGATGAAAACTGTTGTTGTACTGAGAACGTTGACGATATAAATAAATGTGGCTTTCACTGTTTGAGTATATCTCTGTAGCGTTGATCAACAGTTAATAGTTGTCGTATGAAAATGTCTGTTGTCTAATCTCTGGAGGGTACTGGCCACACTGGATATCTTCACGAAATATTCTTGATATGTAGACTCATTATCTTGAGTATGTAATCGTAACTCATAAAATATACTATGGAGTCTGTTTCATAGAAGCGCTTAAGAGTGTGTTGCACTTGCTATAAATATGAGATTTAACTTTTGAGCTCTTTCGCTTGACTTCAGATAGGACGCTTCCGATTGAGCTGAACTTGATATTTGGAGATAAGTAATCACCTGTGAGCTTTAGAGTGACTCATATAGTAAGCTTTTGATGGATTTGAACTTGATGTAACTATGTATTGAACTTGTGCGCATGTGATATTTGTTGACGAAAAATGCTGCGTCCACTGTTTTTATCGTGGGTGAGAAATATTCTATTTTTACGGAGCAACGAAGAATGTCCTATTGCAAATTCTGCAAACCAAATGTTCGTTTTGATAACTTATTTCTGGTTAGGCGTCAGACACGTAGCGTGTAGACCCAGACTTCTGATGGACTTCTTTTCCCTTTGCAAAATCCTTTAAGAACACAATACACACAGATATGAAATACAGTAGAACTCCATTTATCCGAACCCCATGGGACCGAGCATCGTTCGGATAATCAAATGTTCGGATAATTGGATTACATAATGTATCGAGTACATGTACACATATTTCTAAAAATAATTAACCATCACAAGGAAAATACACTATAAAACATATTTACTTGTACTGTAATAATAATACCCACACTGTATTAGATCACTGTATCACCAAAATCTTTTATTACACTGCAGTGCATGTACTTCTTGTATTAATTATTTTTGTTAAGAAAGAGAAATGTTTTCAAAATAACATTACAAACGATTCAAAACCAGGCGCAACTTACGTATATATGTACTTGCACAGATGAAGCCCACTATTTAAAATAATGAGGAATCCTCTTTTGCTCCAAACTGGATAGTCTCCTTTTGGCTGCTAAGTCCCGAATTCTCTTCAACAGCAGAAGCTGTGTAGGACAGCTGACATCTTCTTGCTCGTACCAAGCCATCGCAGTTTCTAGTGCTATAAAGGCCTCTTCAGGACTTGGTCGACGTTTTGGTTTTTCTTCATAATCTACAAGTACATCATGTACTTCTGAGGTGTCTTCATCATCGGTCACTACATGTATTTGGTTTTCTTCTTGCACAAAAGACAAAATTTCTTCGTCATTCAAAAACTGAAAACCAGAATCATTATCATCTTCTAGCCACATGTGTGCATCATCTTTGTCACAGTCCGAAAATCCGGGCATTGCTTGAAACAGTTCCACAACTTCATTTATACAATCATCATTTGTGTCCACTGCAGTAGTTTCATTTCCTCCTTTTTTCCCAAGCAATCTACTCCAAGCCTTGTTGAGATTATCTTGTGACAGGGTGGTCCAAGCATCAGCTAACATATAGCAGCAGTCTTTGAGATTAAGCTTTTTGGAAAACGCCACCACACTTTCTTCATCTTCAGCCAACAATAAACGACGCAGGACTTCCTTCTTGTACATCTTTTTAAGCTTTGCTATAACACCCTGATCCATTGGTTGAATCAGTGCTGTTACATTGGGAGGCAGAAAAAATTACTTTAAAATTTGCATCAACTGCATTCAATGTATCCGTCTCTGGATGAGATGGTGCATTGTCCAGTAGAAGAATTACTTTTCCAGTTTTCTTTTCTTGTTCTCCCAACCTCTTCACATTTGGGATGAACTGATTTGTATACCAATCAAGAAATATTTCACTATTCATCCAAGCACTCTTCTGTGCTTTGTAACACAATGGGAGACATGTCACATTCTTTAAACAACGTGGTTTTTTGGCTTTGCCGATCATTAGCACCGGTAAACGATGACTTCCACTGGCATTCGCGGCTACCAAAATTGTTACTCTCTCTTTGCACTTTTTAAACCCAGGGGCAGCTGCTTCGCGCTGAGATGCAAGTGATTTTTGAGGCAATGATTTCCAGTATAAGCCAGTCTCATCGGCATTATACACATCCTCGAGTGAATAACCTTCTTCTTCCAAAAAAGCCAAGAATGTTTCTATAAAATTTTTAGAGGCAGTTGCATCGCTAGATAAAGATTCCCCTTGAATCTCCAATTCTCGTATGCCATGACGAGATTTAAAGTTTCTTAACCATTCCTGGCTTGCCTTAAAGTCAGGAGGACCGTCAAGTTGATTGTTGAACTGAAGTGCCTTTTCACACAACAGAGAACCAGAGATAGGTTCCCCTTTGCTTCTTCTTTGCACAAACCATATATACAAAGCCTCTTCCAATTTCACATCTTTCGCATTTCTCATGGTTTTACGTTTCTTCGACCCATTTTCACTATCAAATTTCGATGCAAAACTCATAATTTTATCCTTGTTACTTTTAATGTCAGAGACGGTAGCTTTCCCAACATTGAAAATCCTCGCAAGTGAAGACACAGTTTCACCTTCTCCTAGTCTCTTGATAAATTCTGTTTTCGTTTCAATTGACAAAACATTGCGGTTCCTTTTATATGCTTTAGGCCTACTGGAAGATGCCATATCGCACAGAGAAATACTTGTACGCCAAAATTATTCTGCTGTAGTAGCAGACACAATTATTTTAAGTTGAACTGTCTGTTTAGCCAGTGTTCTACCTAGAACGCACACGTACACTGTATTTTTAAACCAGATATTAACTGACTTTATGATCTAACTGACTTCCTGTACGTAAGCGACCGACCATTAGCCATCCCATTCTCTACAAAATGTTCGCACACATTTGAAGTTCGCCGCATCAAAAGATTCAGAATTTTAGTCTAACGTGACTGTGGCATCTGATTTTTTTTTTTTCTGGAAAAAGTGTTCGGATAATTGGATGTTCGGATAATTGGGGTTCGGATAAATGGAGTTCTACTGTATTTATCCACACTGAAATAATTGCAGGCTATGCGTTTGGGATTTCTCTTTACCCCACAATGTACTGAAACTGTACTGATCTCTCTAGCGAGCTGCGCGGTATATTATATCTCTAGGAGTCAAAGGTGGGTACCTTGGACGGGTGACGTACAACTCCGCCCATACAACCAATAGCTAAGAGACCATCTGGTCACTTATTCCCAGGATCTCTCTTGTCCCCTGTCAGTCCAAAAGTGGGAGGGCCAATTCGCGACCAACTTCCGCTGCCGGGCTTGCCTGACAAACAGGTGTTGAGATAATTGGCTGGCCAATGCAAAAGTGTCTTCCGCCTTCCAATTGTCATTATCACTCTCTGATTGTCTATCACTCTGAGTGTTGGCGGAGGCCTTTAATACCTCGGTCCATTGTCGCCAGCATGCTAACAAGTCCCTTTGTGGCGACGCGGATTGTATTACATGGCGGATTGTTTAAACAACATGAGAAGACTTCTTCACCTGGCCAAGCTAGGCGTCTCCCCGCTTGTATGGACAGCAGCCGAGCAATAAAGAGACTAAGCTTTTGTGTAAGCCGCGTTCCCTTTAAAGTTAACAATAGTCTACAGAAATTGTATCATGCCCATATGTCTGTTTTTGATGAAACCAGATGTGTTTCACCTGATTTATCACGAGGCAATGTGGGCTTCAAAAGATGATGCCAGTTATAGGGACTCAATTAAAATAATTTATTTTACCACCGGTGAAAGAACAAATGTGGTTCTCTAGATACCGGTCGCGAGTAATCAAAACGATGAAATAGCAAATGTGGGATGAAAGAGCACAATGGTTGAGAAAATAAAATAAGAAAGATGTACTACAAGGTAGAGCGATAATGCCCTGGCACTCATTTATCACAGATGGCAACCTCAGCATATAGAATGATGGCTTAATGAACCAACACGGCATGAGTTAGTGACTGCTTCATGCAGATTTCTCATAGAGAGCCAAACGCAGAGGTAGTCCCAAGTTCCATATGGAGCAGGGAGTGAATGATGACATAAATAATGTACATAATTATTATATTAAACTTTAATCACTGCATATATTAATTTGTAAACGTGTTTTATAGAAATGCAATGGGTGTTTTCTGCTCATTGGGATTAACAATAATGCACAGAGAAGGTAAAGTTCTGAGGTAGATGGGATAGTGAAATGAAAGGAAGGGACACCTGATTTTCGTGGCAGGAGACCCAATACTCAGGAGAGATATTTGTTTCTCTATCACTTCATGATGCTAGTTAGTGGTACCAATTGGTGGTCTTAGTCTGTGGAACAAGTCGGTGGTAAAAGTAGTCATCAGTCAAAGCTAGACACCATCATCAGGATGGTCTTCAAGACGCTTAACCATCTTCGTAATTACCTTATCATACTATTTTGGGACGTGTTACCAGAATCAGACTTGACCAGTAACGAGACAAACCAGTCTGCAACCTGCAAATAACCAACATCAGCTAGAGATGAAGCCAACCGACACCTTACTTGCAGCAAAGTATCCATTCAGAGCTGCGAAGTAAACGCTTTAAGAAAATTTTAAAAAACAACAGCCAGATCATCACCTGTAATGAATCCTTTAATTTGTTCCATCAACATCTTTATTTATTTTTACCCTGTTAAATAGAAAAGCAGTTAACTGAAGATTAATCAGCTGATAAGTAATCATTCTGGGGATGATTACGCCATTGTGTACACTGATGGGTCTGTAGTGCATGGTAAGAAATCAGGATGGGGCTTCTCTGTGAGAATAAAGGGCTAGGTCGTCGACGAACAAAGTGGATCCTACATGACAACAACCTCCAGCATGAGAATGGACGTAGAGGCAGTTACTACAGCACTGAGGTAGCTGTCGGGAACTTCATCAACCAGGGCAGTTATATTGTCAGACTCTCAAACCAAGCTTCAGAAAGCTCAGAACGGATGGCTGCGGCAGGAATGGAAAACATCAATAGAATCCTCAAGTCTTCAAGGAATGGTGTGGATCTACTGTCCTGGTCATGCAGGGGTACGTGGAAATGAGAGAGCTGATAGACAGGCCTCGAGAGCACCCATTATGGAAACACTGGACATGGATAAGGGAGAGATTTTAAGGTCTATTAATGACCGTCGTCTCCTGGATATTGACACTGCAATGGATGAATCAACAAGGCTGAGACTGTTGGAGTTTGGCATCAAACGTGGGACTGGCAGAAATGGACGTGAGATAGGATGCATCCGTCGTATGTACAACCAGCGTGCTACAGGTACAATTCGCGTTCATACTCTTTGACATTTGCTGAGGGAGACTGAGCACCAATGGGTTTGCCCGGAGTGCAGTGAGGTCGATTCTGATTAACAATAACAATAACCCTGTTAAATACAATTGATTATTAAATTTGTTATCTGTATATATACAAATTTATTATTGATTATATTATTTTAGGGAACTACACCCATATGTCTCAGTTACTTTAAATACATATAAACAAAACTATTAAAATATTATTTTACTGAATTAAATCAGTTGAGGGCGCATCAAACGAGCTAAATACTCTTCTCCTCAATAAACGGTCCGGGAAGATATTAAGTTCCTTGCGGCCCTTGATAATTTCAGCTGTAGTTATTGATTTCTTAAATTCCTATGATGCTCCCTAGATATGAAGCATCATTCATCAGTTCACACTTCTGCCAAGAGTAATCTTCAACGAAAGCTAGATACCTTTGAAGACCCTCAGTAGATACTCTGTATTGTGGTCACCGTTAGACCATCACTGCAGAGGAAGGGGAGGAAATCCCATGACATCGTCACATTATTTACCTAGTTTCACTGTCATATTTAATTAATTACATTTTTACCTTTCATGTGTGAATTATTTGTTACAATAATTCTTTTTTTTCCTACTATTCATATAAGTGTATATATATCTGATGAATAAGCATATAGCCGTGTTGATAACTAATTCGTTTTTTATAGGTATCACTCTTGCTGTCACTGTTAAATATTTACATTTAGGCTAAATCCATCATTTCAGAGGTTGGACCTCTTTCTTTACCGAGAACTTAGGGAAATTTTAATGTCGTCGCAGGGATCTTGAATTGATTCGGCATGATTTATTTGATATCACTATCTAATGGAGAGCATTCGCCTTCTCTTCTTCTTGTCCTTATCCCAAGTAAAGTCTCTTTCTTTTCTAAACGAGCCAATTTCTGAAGACCTTTTTGATAATATTCTATAGGCCATCTCGATCATACACCTATCATGCTATTGCAGTGCAACAGGCGGTGTCTTGCTCGGTATAACGTGCCAGGCACATGTTTATATGGATTTTGGAACAAAATATATCAGCGTATAAACAGGGAGGTGCATAAGTAAATGTTTCACTAGATACATAAATATGGAGATAGATACAAAAACCAATATAGACCTTCTTGTAGTCAGAAAAAAAATCCACATAACTGACGATAGATAGATAGATAGATAGATAGATAGATAGATAGATAGATAGATAGATAGATAGATAGATAGATAGACAGACAGACAGACAGACAGACAGACAGACAGACAGACAGACAGACAGACAGACAGACAGACAGACAGACAGACAGACAGACAGACAGACAGATAGATAGATAGATAGATAGATAGATAGATAGATAGATAGATAGATAGATAGATAGATAGATAGATAGATAGATAGATAGATAGATAGATAGATAGATAGATAGATAGATAGATAGATAGATAAATAGATAGATAGATAGATAGATAGATAGATTGATAGGCAGGCAGACAGACAGACAGGCAGACAGACAGATAGTCAGACTGGCAGACAGATCTGTTGACCAGATATGTTGTGTCCATAATTCTAGGGGAGCACTGCCTGATGAAACATGTAACCGCTGGCTGGGGTGATCGGTACTGTGAAAATGGCTATAAATTCATTTGCGAGGCGAAGTAAGTATTGAGAATATTTCTAGCAGCATGTATTCAAACTTTTCTTACACACTCACCACGACAGAAAAACATTATTATCTAAGTTCTACTAACGATTAAAAAAAAAAATATGGTGTTAGGCCCATATTTTCTTGACCATCGGCACACAAGGGGTGATGTGGTCAGCATCACAAAGGCCGCCTTAACCTTCTCAGAGTTGTTCTGGTACACAATTGGGGCTGGGTCGACCCAGGCAAACCTAAAAAAGTCCCATCTCATCTCTCTCTCTCTCCCTCTCTCTCTCTCTCTCTCTCTCTATATATATATATATATATATATATATATATATATATATATATATATATATATATATATATATATATATTCTTTAGTAGAACTTAGATAATTCGAATTCCAGTGCAGTCTGGATAAGTAGGAGTCGCCAGGACCACCTTAAGTACTTCTACTTAATCGAAATTCTGCTTATCCGAATTTTATTCATACATGGACATTTACGTCAGAATATGAGCATAAAGTAATTATTTTTACCATTCAGTAACAGGTATTTTGGTTTTCAATTTCATTTACGTATCTTTAAAATTTGATCTGTTAGCTGTTCCTAAGCGAATTCCTAGAGTCATAACTATTGCAGGACTTGTAACCCAGTGCAAGAGTTACTTCCCCTGCCATGGGACGTTTCTTTTGTCTAGTGTTTCCCTTCCTACTTCCTTACAAGTGCCTGCCAAATACTGGTTTATGTTTATTATTTACTAATCCTATGCCTCGAGTTTCACTCTTTGTTTGTCTTCAGATTTGAAACGCGATGTCCAATTGCGGTCAGAGTTTAGCGCAAGCCCTTTTCTCGCAAACCGAGGTGAAATAGTGTTCGCCAAGTTTGCCTAACGATTGCTGGTTTAATAAATGTTAGCGTTGTAATCTACTGACAGAAGCTCGTGCGTTTATTAACATGTTGTTGCCTGTTCACCAAAAACGTACTGCCATGTGTTGCGTGCATATTTTGACGCACATATTACAAAAATCGATATGGCTATTTAATATGGAAAAGATATAGACATTCATTCATTTGTGTATGAAAATGCTGTCTATGGTAAAAGCGAGAGAATCCATGTTTGATTCACACTTTTGATTATAGGAGTAATCGTTCTGGATATTGATCCGGCGCAAGGATATTGCGCTTACGTTTGTACTTATTTTTTAGGGCCAGAAAATATATTAATTTGCTTATTGTGTTTATGGCCTGAATTCATATGTATTACATATTATTAGTACAAGTAGAATCAGTCCTATATTGTATATTTTGGATGGGTAGGAGGGACTAGATTCTTGTTATTCCGGTCTAGCGGAAGTATGAGTTGTCTTGACAAGTCGTGATGAGTTCCGATGTACCGTGATAATGGCGGGTACGCACTTTTCAAAGGGCTGGTAGATTCTTAAGGAAATATGATTCATGAAGTGGTTTTCTTCTAAAGGAGATGGTATCTCTACTATAGTTTATGTTAGAGACTCTCGGTACAATGTATAATTCGGACTCCATGTATTGCCAGACCCTATTTTGATGATCTCATGTCGATTCGACCTAGATGGAACATTGTGCTTCGTATCGCTAGGGTCGTGTTTTGTATCGACGAAGATGACAGACTTTCCTGCAGCGATTATGGCTACGTGAATTAACCTGATCACCGTAGAGCTGTATGGAAACATTTATGAAATCATTTATATACCCATTATAAATTAACTCTGGCTTATATTCTCCTTCCTATGAATGAGTGAACGACAACTCAGGGAGGCAGCCATGTTAGATTTCGGTCATCATATGTTTTGATCACTGCCAACAGAACAGATTATTTATCCTATTATCGGACAGTGACAGGGAGATCTCAATCTTGCTAGAAACCCCCTCTTTCGTGGTTTCATAATATATACTACAAACTATGGACGTCAAGTAACTTTAGTTATTTATCGATCTGCCTTCACTGACGCGTTTAGTCAGATAGGGGGATGCGGCCATAATATATCATGACATTGAACTTTTGATGTACTGCCCATTATTTCTGAATGTGTCATGACTTCAGATCTGCTATGTATACCTACAAATTGATATGTCAACATACCATGATGTACTCGTATGTCCCAGTGTGTACGTCTGAATAAATTGAGTAAACAAAGATTCCAGCAGTCTGCATTGGTGCCTTGTAGACACAAGTGTATGAGTGGTTATATTGGTCAGCACACGAACAGTACACCATTCGCGGTAATCACACTCTACACTTCTACTTCATACATACACCATCCTGCGTCGGTTGAAGTGACCAAGTTTAGGGCCTGCTTCCCCTGGAGCCTTTGCCTTCCCTAACTCAGGACTAGGGTGAGTTACCCATTTACAGCTGGGTAGACTGGAGCATGCCTGATCTCAACAACACACCACTCTTCCTTACAGAGCACACCGACTGACACTTTACAGAGTGGAAAGAAGAAAAGAAACTTTACAGTGGCGAGCCAGATTCCTGGGTCCAGCTTACGCAGTTTTGTGTTGAGAATCACAGTTTACAGCTGAAAGAACATTTGTTTGACCACATCAACACCAGTAGGACAGCTATACAGTCGATGTCAGCTTGACCTGTATTACCGATAGGATGCTGTATCTAGGTCAGCGCTTGTTGACAGTTTTTTTCGCTGTACAGACAGTATTACACAGGACAGTGGTATCAAGTGTAGAAAATATCTAGAGCAGTATTGTTGACATTTCTCAACGTACAGAAGAATCACAGTGTTGTTGAACATAAAGTGCATAGTTCATCGTTGGATCTTCATATGCTCAACAGAGAAAAATTGACAGTGTAATAGTTTAAAATTAAATCTATTACTGAATAAAGTGGCAAGTTATTAGTATTAAAATAAACTGTGCCTGCTTTACAACACTATACCTGCAACACATTCCATTCATGACATAAATTATATTGTATGCTATATGCTATTTATGCTTACATGTTATTTGTTATGTATTAAATTAGTTTATGTTCTGTGTGACTAGTACAAGGTATGCCGTGTGACATTGGTCTGGTACTAGTATTCTATAGGTACACATTTTCTTAAGTGGAAATTTGTTAGCAACAATTTGCTGCTATTTCTGTTAGTTGTGATGAGGTGTTCTTTTCTTCGTTGTTTTTGTTAATAATTTTGTGTTCCTTAGTTTTGTTTGATTTGTTTGTATAATTGTAGGTCTGATCTTTCCTTTCATTTCAGTTTTTTACACCCTTATGTTTATACACTGTGGCGTTATTTGTCTTGTTATATTATGGCAGTTATCATCACGGTTTCTGTGATCATTTTTTTCATTTCTCCTATTTAATTTAATTTGATCTCTGCAAATGTGTTCATATTGTCTTTTCTTGTTTGTCCTTTGTAATGTCTTTAGTTGACATATGACGTATAGTGGTATACACTGATAGTATAGTACAGATCAGTACTTTATGATTGTTATTGTTATAAAACAAAATGTACAAGACCTTTGTAAGGCTTGTCTCCCAAAGTGATTGGTAAAGGGAAATATTTTTTCCACAGATACTCAAGTAATCTTTGATTACAAATTGAGGTATACAAGACCTTTGTAAGGCTTGTCCCCACAGTATTTGAGATACAGTTATTGTTGTCCACAGGTACTCAAGTTATCATTGGTTATTATAAACCATACAAGTTTGGACTAAGACTAAGTCTATGGTATAGACTTGTCTCCCATTAAAGTGAAATAGGGTAATTTATTTACTTTTTCAGGTTTCTGATTTAAGAAGACAATATGTCTACATTAGATTATTTCATTGCACAAGGAAAATCTCTTGATAAGACTGGAAAAGACTTAGAACAATGGGCTGTTGCTCAATATGACAAAGCATTAGCTGCAGAAGAGAAAAAAACTGCTGCTGCTGTTGAAGAAAGAAAAGCTGCTGCTGAGGAAAAAAAAGCTGCGGCTGAGGAGAGAAAACTTCAAATAGAAGAAAAAAAAGCTCTGGCTGAAGAAAAAAGATTAGAAAGAGAAGCTGCTGCTGAAGAGAAAAAAGCTCTGGCTGAAGAAAAAAGATTAGAAAAAGAAGCTGATACTGCTGCTGAACTAAAGAAATTGCAGATGCAAGTGGAGGAAAGGAGATTTGAGGCAGAACAGAAGAAATTAGAAGCTGATGCAGAGCAGAAAAAATTAGAAGTTGCTGCAGAACAGAAACAATTAGAAGTTGCTGCAGAACAGAAAAAATTAGAAGTTGCTGCAGAACAGAAGAAATTAGAAGCTGCTGCAGAACAGAAAAAATTAGAAGTTGCTGCTGCTGCAGAACAGAAAAAATTAGAAGCTGCTGCAGAACAGAGAAGATTAGATAGAGAAGCTGAAGAGAGAAAAGCAATAAGAGAACATGAGTTTGAATTAGAGAAATTAAAATTGACATTATGAGTAATGTTAATCAGGCATCTGGTGGTAATGGTAAACCCTTTGTGTACAAGGTCAAGGTACCAGCGTTTAACCCTACCAGTGATGACATAACATTTTGGCTTTCTAGATTTGAACGGGCTTGTCGATCTCATAATGTTGACAAATCACAGTATGTGAATCAGTTGTCTGAAAATCTAAAAGGGGAGTCTCTGAGTAAGTTATATTTTGTTGAAGCGGCCGACAAAGATAATTATGATGCTGTTAGGGCAGCTTTGATAAAGAGATATCAGCTGTCTGAAGAAGGTTATCGTCTTTTGTTTAAAACAATGAGACCTGAGGTAGGTGTAGAATTCTCAGATTTCATCTCAAAAGCACGAATTACACTTTCACGATGGATTGAATTATCCAAAACAGAGAAAACATTTGATGGTCTTACGGATTTATTGCTAAGAGACAAGGTCATGTCTTCTGTAAATAAATCATTCCTAGAGTTCTTACATGAGCGTAAACCTGGTACGATAAAGCAAATGGAAGAATATTGTGACCAGTATGCCACGGCACACCCTGACATGATTCTTAGTAACTCTAACATTAAAGAGAGTATGCCAGTTGCTTCGGCAACAGAATATAATCAGAATTACTCACACAAATTCCAAGGAGCTAAAAATAAATTTGATAAAAAGGTTAATTGGAATAAGTATCAAAACCAAGATAACCGCTCAAATCAGAGTTCTTCTTTGAAGAACTGGAATCGGGCTGATAGTCCTCGACACGCGAGGGGTACCCATAATGTTAGAAATTCTCGGAAAGGGAGTAGCTATAGGAACTACCCAAGTGCTTCATGGAGACAAAAGAAACAATATTACAGGGATACTCAATATAATGAGCATGATGATTATGATCATGAATGTTATGATTCAAACCCAAATAGGGGCTATAACAAGGGAAATGATAATTATAGAGACAATTATAACCGAGGTAGATCACAACACAAAAGACATGGTAAATCGTATTACCAGGCTAACTCTGCACAACAGGAGTTCCACGACACCGATAATCAGAATAATGATAAAAAAGACTCCAACAGTGTAGCAAATTCCGCTTTCGATTTTGCTAGAGCATCTGAGTGTTCGCAATGCAAAACATTATTCGATCCAACCACAGTGTCTACTTTAAGCTGCGGTCACCCGCTTCCCGCTCTCCATGCGTCAATTGCGCATAATGGAAGGGGTGCTCTTGTCTTTAATAGGGGCCTAATAGATGGTACTCTGGTATCAATTCTTTTCGATTCGGGGTGCACTACCATTGGAGTGAGGCAATCACTCGTAAATCCTTCTCGAGCTACAGGCAATATAGTCAAATGTGTAACATTTGGTGGCACATTGGAGAAGTACTCCACTGCCATTATCAATATTGCTACGCCTTTCTTTACAGGAGAGGTGCAAGCATGTCTCTTGCCGAATCCGATCGCTGATCTTATCATCGGTCGCATTCACGGGGTGAAAGAATGCACTCCACAGCAAATTTCTAATTGGGAAAATGTTAATATGCAATCGGCTAATGCAGTAATCACTAGGGCTCAAGCTCTTAATATGCCACAATCTTCACATTCTGAAGATAATGATGCGCAGATCCAAGATGATCCCTTGGAGTTTTCCCGCGATTCCTTTATCAAACAGCAGGAAGATGATCCTACTCTAAAGAAATTCTTTACTCTGGCAACAAAAGGTGATCCGAATAAGGATAATAATCGTAAATCTTGGATTACGATGAAGAATGGCGTACTTGTACGTATGGTACAAGACTCCGCTAAGTCCATTCATTCTCAAATCCTTGTGCCTAAAAATATGAGAGTTAAAATCTTACAGCACGCTCATGATTCGCAGTGTGCTGGACATATGGGTTTTTCCCGTACTAAAGCTAGAGTTCTTCAATCTTTCTTTTGGCCTGCTGTGAATAAGGACATACGAATCTATTGTCGATCTTGTAAAGTATGTCAAGAGATTAAATCCAGAGGTCCACGCCGTGATGCACCTATTCAGGCTGCAGACATTCCCATTCGGCCATTTCAAAAAATGGCGATAGACATCATTGGTTCATTTAAGATAAAGTCTGCTAGAGGACACCAATTTATTTTGACGTGTGTTGATATGTGCACACGTTGGCCGGAGGCTGTTCCTCTAAAGAGCATAACTACTGCTGATGTCGCAGATGCTCTTTGGTTAATATTTTCTCGTCTGGGGTTTCCAGCAGAAATATTATCCGACCATGGTACCCAACTCATATCGGATACCATGTCTCAAGTAATGTCGACTCTGAAGATAGAGAGATCGCTGAGTAGTATTTATCATCCTATGTCCAATGGGATGGTGGAACGTTTGAATAGAACTCTGAAAAACCTACTAGGTAAGATAACGGAAGATCATCCTCAGGATTGGGATAGGGTTTTACCCGCGGCTCTCTTTGCATATAGAGAGGTCGCCAACGAACATACAGGATTTTCTCCCTTTGAACTTGTCTTTGGCGCGAAACCGCGAGGTCCTATGTCCTTACTTCATGATCTTATAACTGCTGATAATATTGTCGATGACACAAAATCCTCTTATGAATATGTCATCGCACTTAGACACAAGATTATTGAAGCATGCAAATTGGCAACTGCTTCTTCTGAATTTGCGAAACAGAAGGCAAGGGAATTTGCCAATAAAAAGAGATGTTTGCGTCAACTTTGTCCAGGTGACAAAGCATTTGTCTTGCTACCTTGTAGGGAAAATAGACTTCTCATTTCTTGGAAAGGTCCGTACGATATAATATCAAAAGTTTCCGATGTTGACTATATCGTCGATATTGACGGGAAGCGTAAAACCTTCCACATCAACATGCTCACGGAATTCCATGAACGTCCTGATTATTTACAACCTGTTTTCCAGGCAACGGACGATTTTCCAGTCCAACATGGACAGTACTCATCTCTGTCAGTAATACAGGATGAGGAAACGAGTTTCTCGGATGTAAATTTACCTTTTCCAATGATTCCTCTTCATTCTAATGAATCATGGAAAGATGTTGCAATTTCTCCAGAATTATCCCCAGGAGAGCAGAAACAAGTTTCTACTATGTTAGAACAATTTCAGGATGTCCTTACTGACATTCCTGGTCAAACGGATGTCATTCAACATGACATTATTCTTACTGACCATAGTCCTATAAGAGTCAGACCGTATCCTATCCCGATACATTTTCAAGCACAGGTAGAGAAAGAGTTAGATGAGATGATAGAGTTAAAAATTATTGAACCATCCACATCAGCATATTCTTCGCCGATGGTTATAGTACGGAAAAAAGACAATAACATACGTCTTTGCGTGGATTATCGCAAATTGAATCAAGTGACTAAATTCGATGCTGAACCTATGCCTTTACTAGAAGAGCTACTTACGAGACTATCGAATTCTCACTTCTTTACTAAACTCGATTTGTCTAAGGGATATTGGCAAGTTCCACTATCCGAACACGCCAAACCGTTTACTGCTTTTTCGACGCCTAGGGGTCTATTCCAATGGAATTTCATGCCTTTTGGTCTTATGAACGCCCCTGCAACATTTGTACGCATGATGCGTCGAATCCTATCTCATCGCTCAGATGTCATTGCGTATCTTGATGACATCTGTCTTTTCAGTGATACTTGGAACGATCACTATAATGGTATAAATGAACTATTGTCTATCTTACGCGAGCATAACCTGACAGCGAAACCATCGAAAGCATGTATTGGTTTTAGCGAAATATCTTTCTTAGGACACCGTGTTGGTCATGGGTTCCTAAAAACAGAAGACCATAATACAAGTAAGATACTTAACATTTCTATTCCTAAGACTAAAAAGCAAGTACGAAGTCTCTTAGGTCTAATACAATTTTATGGACGATTCATCCCGAATCTGTCCTCCATTATGTCACCTCTTTCTTCCTTGCTAAAGAAAGGGTCTCCTAATGTAGTCCATTGGACTCAAGAATGTCAATCCTCTTTGGATAAGGTTAAAACTATGTTTTCTACTTCACCTATCCTAGTATTGCCTTCTAAGGATAAGACATTTATTCTTCGTAGTGACGCTTCATCCACCGGGATTGGAGCTGCACTAATGCAAGAGTACTCTGGAACTCTGCATCCTGTGATGTATATTTCTCGGAAATTAAATGCCGCAGAGA